>OX392519.1:3549568-4149568 GCA_947623375.1 Apotomis capreana
TCACCGGGATTCAACACCGGGACCGCAAGCTCAGTAGGCAGGTGCTTTCAAACTGCGCCAACCGCGTCGTCAAATTATGCCTCTCACGTACGGAAAGTTTCGTCACGCTGAAATGGCTGGACGGATTTTAACCAATTTGAATACAGAACTGGACATCCGAAGAGGTTATTCTATACTTTTTACCTAACTATATAGTAAACAAAAAATACGCGGAGAAAATTTTACCATCTACATAATATAAAACAAAGTCGCTTCCTACTGTCTGTCCCTTAGTATACTTAGATCTTTAAAACTACGCAACGGATTTTGGGGTGTGTTTTTTTAATAGATAGAGTGATTCAAGAGAAAGGTTCATATGTATAATACATGCATAGGTAGCATTGCACCCTTGCGAAGCCGAGGCGGGTTGCTGAGTTATTAATAAAAATAAATGTACTATAATATAACGCTTCCAAATAACAACTACGAAAATGATCTTCTTATGAAGACAAATGAGCGCACATTGGTTCATTTCGCACCATATCCCGGACAAAGAGCCGTTAATGAGCCGATCGAAATTCAATATCTGCCTCGAACTGGAAGTAATTCAGTTACGTTCGTGAATTTTTCTCACACGCCTTTTCAATCTCTCTTAAGAGTTTCTGAACTTTATTCAAGATTAAATTTCGCCTTAATATGAATGTTATGCTGGTGCGAATGGGGTTGGTACTGATGACTTTCTTTATTCCTTATTGATTTTGGGTTCGTTTGTACGATTGGTGCTATTGCCTTTTGATATTTACTGCTAGGATTTATTTTCATTTGGAATCGAGATTGGGTATATTAGTTCTCGCTGATTGAGAGATAATGGTTAAAAGACGAGCTTGGATTTCTTGTGACTATACAACACAGACTCTCTAGCAAGGATAGGTTATCAAGAATATAATGTTATAAGTTGTAAATAGTTATTTCTCTTGTTGTTGGAATGGATTTTGGCCGAATTTCACTATTAGGACGTTATTAACTGTTGGTTATACATGTCAATGTGAACCATATGACACCCTTAGCATCATATAATAATTTCGAGAGCATGGTGAAACAGGGTCTCAATTATGTTACGAAATAATATTTATGTCACCCTAGGGCGTAAAGGGATTTTTTGCCGGTACGCGTGGAGAAAATCTCACTTCCTGGCCAAGGCAAGACGTAAAAGTTTAGACAAACCACGGGCGGTAATTCGTAAAGCCCAGATAGCATATTTATGACACAAACACCTGTGGTCTGGGACATTCACAAATTTACTGGCCTAACTATAGAATGTACTATAACAGCGTTACATTGTTAATACTACAAAATACTAAACCAGTAGTATCATACTGAAAACATTTGTAGTCGTAGTAACGTTATTGTTCAAGAAAAAACATAATTATGAATATTATGATTGAATAAATAATCGATTTCAGCGTATTTACTTGTGAGAAAAACTCATTGCATTGCACAATACGAGTTCACAATTAACAATTGAAATGCCAGAACATAAATTAACTACAATTACCTTTTTATTTAATTAAACATTCAATCGCAGACATATTGCATTCAACGCTAAAAGCGTTTCCTAGTTACAAGCATTAAACCGGTTTAATTCGGAATATTCCGGTTGGAAGCGGTTTCAACACTATTGATTTATTACGACAGCTCTTAAAGTGCAGTGCGAATTCTGTTTCGTGTTTGAATTACCTTGGTTCGATGAAAATTCGACTACAATTTCTAGTTTACTTTTGACGGTATGTAAACTAGTACAGTGAGCTGCTACACATTTCCTAGTTAACATGTTGCCAATTCAGTCGTTCTGTGTTTACCTCGCTTCGACAAATTTATTTAAGGTGTTCTGTACTTTTTTCCTATCAGGTGAATTGTAATGGGTAAATACGCGAAATTAGCTGCAAGTATGTATTAATATGGCTACTGTAACGACAAAAACTTAACATTAAAATATAATTATTAAATAAATATATTTTACGGTAAAGAGCGCAAGACCAACGCGCACTTAGCCAGGTTTTTTTATAAATACTTTTCTTATTTCTTTTATTATGAACGACGTACAGGTATTCAGGTATTTTCTCTTTGCATAATTTTGGAATAAACTCTATTAAAATATGAGTTTGAAAGTAAAAGATACTCATCTAAAATCCAGTCCATCTAAAGTTTCCAGTTAGAATTAATTTTCCCGCAATTCTGTCTAATTAAAGACAGTTAATGTTTTGCTTGCACAATTATATTCACCACTAGAATAACACGTTGCCCGTCTTCATTAAATAAGTGCATTTGGTATTACACTTGCTTGCTTAATTAAGCATAGTTTTATTGCAACTACCTATGTTTTCATAGCGCACTCACGTAGCTGTTTGTATTATTATGTTTCTTATTTAAACATAATTGCTTTGTTCGTGTAATGGGTAACCTATCGATGTTCCGAAACACACTTGTCCGATTTTCTATTGTCCGAAAACGGTTAATCGAATTCTTATAATCCATATACTTTGTTTACCATATTTTTGAAATGTCACCAATTTGTTTTCCCACATTAACGTTTTCCCGAAACTCGATAACCAGAAGAACGATTGCCAACTTTATTATTTGACAACTGCTTTGTTAACCAACTTTTCGTAATTCCGATGCTACGTAAAATCGAAATCTCATTTTCCCTAATATTATTTTACCGTCACGATTAAGAACCCACTAATCTAGTTCTCAGGCAGGTCCGACTTGGCTTAGGTTAGGTACGACGACGAGCGAAGTGAGGAGGAGTGTTAGGTTGAACTGCGACCCTAACGAGCGAGCGAAGCGAGCGAGACGCGCAGTTCTATAACGAGTTTAAACATTAGATATTTGATAACGATACGTAACCCATTAATCTAGTTCTAAAGCATGTCCGACTTGGCTTAGGTTAGGTACAACGACGAGCGAAGCGTCATAATTGTCAGTTAGCATACTATTAATTTAGCATAATTTTAAATGGCAGAACACTAGTATCACCGAGTTTTATTTCACATAATTTTATATGGCAGAACATTAATATCGACCAATTTATTATGGCATAAAGACATAGTTTACGGAACAGACGGGTGCTAGGAAACTAGTTTAGGTTAGATTAGGCGATTATTAACTAGATTGATACCAGTAAAATGGGTTAGGTTAGGTTAGAACTGCAACCACAACAGAACCGAACTGCTGCCAGTAAAGTAGTTTAGTTTAAAACCGAACTTAATGGATTAGGTTAGGTTAGAGCTGCGACCACAACAGAACCGAACTGCTGCCAGTGAAGTGGGTTAGGTTAAAACCGAACTTAATGGGTTAGGTTAGGTTAGAACTGCGACCACAACAGAACCGAACTGCTGCCTGTAAAGTAGATTAGGTTAGAACCGAACTTAATGGGTTAGGTTAGGTTAGAACTGCGACCACAACAGAACCGAACTGCTGCCAGTAAAGTAGATTAGGTTAGAACCGAACTTAATGGGTTAGGTTAGGTTAGAACTGCGACCACAACAGAACCGAACTGCTGCCAGTAAAGTAGGTTAGGTTAGAACCGAACTTAATGGGTTAGGTTAGGTTAGAACTGCGACCACAACAGAACCGAACTGCTGCCAGTAAAGTAGGTTAGGTTAGAACCGAACTTAAAGGGTTAGGTTAGGTTAGAACTGCGACCACAACAGAACCGAACTGGAGCTCTGGAGGTAACATTGTCCACCCATTGTAATCCAATAAATAATTTAGAAAACCATTACAAAAACAGCGCCAGCGAACACTAAAGAGTGGATTCGTCATAAGACGTAGTTTAACAGAATTTACTTATTAAGAGGCCGTATTCCTTTTAAAATGCCGATTGATTTAGACATATTTCTCTATGATCAAACATGTTTCCTAACATATGATTGATGTTACTACCTAAAAAAGGGCTATTGGGTTTTATTGGTATATATTTGAAACCTACAATTTGAATTTTTCATTGATAACGTTTGTTTCAAAAACTACTCGAAATAGACAAAATTCACGCGGAAAATTAGTTTTTTCAACTTATTTTCGACTGCACGCAATGTAAGCATGAAATAGCTATGTTGCTACCTAGAACTTGGGGAAAAGTATTATTCACTTCAAAAAGTTGGTGGAAATTATCAATATATTTGTCATAATGTGAAAAAAATAATTTTTAAAAGGAATAAGGCCTCTTAAATAAAGTTGGGTTTAATGGGTGGGTAATGATACCCCCCAGGGCTAAAATGACCCGACCTTAAGGTATTTATTATTTATTTATTTAATTTCGATTTATATCCACGATTTTAATCCTCCCTTATTAGATTTAAATAGCTCTCCGTATTTATGTGCCATTTTGTATAAGCAAACGCCGAGATAGTAACTTCTCACTAAAATCTATAAGCAAATGACATGACTATGTTCATAAAACATAATTTATTTACATACCCAGACCCACACTACGGGTTAAGCAATTTATATCGACGCCTACCCAATTAAAATGGCAAACCGATGCATTTATGATTTGCTCCAATATCCTATAATTTCGATTTTTTAATACAGCGGGATAATGATATTTCGGACTTAATACTTTTTGGCATAAAAATTAGTTGACAAATGATACTTCGGAATTTTAATAAGTGTCGATTTGAATCATATGCGAAACAAAATTGCGACGAAATGAAAATTGGGAAAATAATAATATGGGAAATGAAATTTCGGGCAAACAAAATTTCGGGCAAATGAAAAAAATCGAAACGTTTTCGGGATTTTAATATTCGGAATTACAATTTTCGAGTTTATGATAGGTAACCCGTGTAATGTCAATATTCAACATAGGTAATAATGTCAAATTAAGATGTAATATTTTTGACAACAGAGGACATTCATAACCTGTCTAAATGTGTAGGTACGGTTTTATTATCAAGGTAGCGAAACTGAAAAATTTAACAATACCAAATCCTCGACTCTCGAGGTATTCTGTCAAAAACAAGCCTGCCTCCTTACTTAAAAAGTAAAATACAATAAGGTTGAAAATTCAATGGTTGGTTAACAATAACAAATCCTCGAGGTATTATGTCAAAAACAAGGCTACCTTGCTAACTAAAAAAAGTAGTATACAAAAATGTAACAAATTCAATTTTTCAAATTCAAAAAACGTTTGCGGTCACACTTTGAATTCCAGATTCAAATAGAATCCTTAATAGATCGATTACAATCTAAGTGTAAAAATTTACGTAGTCTCAGTAATTTGCTTTATCTCTTTACTATTCCATCATTTTTATCGACGCAAAAAAAGAACACTTTAGATTAAATCTAGTCACTACCTTTTAAAATAATTATAATTAAAAACGTGGAACCCTCCATTTCGAGGGCGATTAGTTTTTATACCCCAACCTCTTGTTATGCAAATTTGGTGTTTTGTTGTTCCAACCTCACGAAATGTTCAACGGACGCCCAAGGACACTGGATTAAATTCATGAATATACTTACAGCTTTATTACTTCATTATTTTCGTTCAATAACAGGCTGTTGATGTTTTTCTATGGCTTTGTGAAAAACATTTTGTCTGGCGTTTGAAACAGTGAGCTTGTAATTGTTTGCTGAATGTTTCGAAAATAAATAGAATTGATAATTTTGATCTATATCCTACTTGTTAACCATTTCATTATTGAAAAATTCTATGTGTAATTTGTTAATTTATGTTTATGTACGTATATGTTTCGTCAAAGTACTGGATTCTAATTTTTATTAAAAAATCAAGCTAATTAGAAATAACGGTAATATTTTAGATACAAAGAATAAATGAGAAGCCAACATTTTACGCAATCCACTGAAGTGTAAGTGGGGACCCAGGACCTTTGCTTATGTGGTATATGTTTTCATTATAAGCTTGAATTAGAATACATTTTCCCCGTATATTTCACTCTTTCAAAAACGTCATTAACATGTAAAACTGTTTCATTACTCGCCCAAAATAAACGTTTTTTTATAAGAATCTGCAATTCATTAGCCTTACTTTTCCAATTTCGCTTAACGAAACAGGCTGCGTATTTCATTTGTCTGCAAGCAGAGTAAAGTTTGTCCGAAAAGAAAATAAAGTTTTGTCCGACACTGCTGCGTGCCTTGTCCACTGTGCTTCCCTGATTAGACAAAAGGTCATATCTTACTAGTAAATTCTTGGTCGCTTACGCTATTTTGGGTACAAAGGTAACACAACTACGTACCTTACTAATCAAGAATCTCTATTACAGGTACGGCTGGAGTTTTATTTCCTTCGCAACAATTTCGTGCGAGATTTACTTCGTTGGTAAGAAAATATTTGTTCTTTGCCTGTATATTTTTGTTTGATAAGCTGCTTACCTACTTTGTTATTCTTGTTTAGGTTTTAGTGTCTGAGAAACATTATATTTTTTTCTACGTTATTGAGCGCTAGTTTATGTTTTGATAACCTAATCTACTGAATAAAATCCCTTCGGCCACTTACGAAACCAAAATTTTAAACCAGTTCTTAAATAAGAATTATCTCTCTTCTTTCGGAATAAAATTGATATAGATAGTACGAGTAAATTTATTCATACATACAGAACATAACATGAAATTTTCTTACCGTAGCGGGCAGAAAATGTCACTTACGGCCTACGGTGAATTCGTGATTGTCCCAGATCGAAGGTGTTTGTGGGCCGAACTGGTAAAGTGGGGCTTTACAAATTATCGCCCATGGTTTGCCTAAGTTGTATGCCTCTCCTCGACCAGGAAATGACTTATGGCGTAGGGTGACGTAAAATTGTTTGTCTGTTAGGTTCTAGCAAAGCAGCAGTTGTATTCTTACTATAGAGGGCACAAAAGAGGGTATTATATAAGGATTGATGGCATCGTATCGACAAAGATGAATTAGGCGATCCTTGTTCACACCGAGACATGTCGAGGTCTGGCAAAAGAAATAGAAACTAACTAGAGCGTGTGAGCGTGTGTGTGTGTGTGTTAATACTGTTACCAAAAGCTTTAAAGATAAATTTACATATTTTTTTTGTTACTAGTTTACGATTACCAAATGGCAAAACACGAAAACAAATGCTGCCTATCCTTGTGTGAGAAGTGATTAATAATAAATTAATTAGTAATGAAAATAATAATTAATATTGGGCAACCTCACACAAATTAACCTAGTTCAACAGTAAGCTTGTGTTATGGACACATAGTCGACGATAAACATACTTTTATATATAAATACATACTTAAATACAAATAAAATCCATGACCGAGGCACAAATATTTGAGTGCATCATACAAATATTTACCCTTGCTGGGATTCGAACCTATGGCCGTCGGCTCAGTAGGCAGCTGCATTACCACTGCGCCTACCGCGTCGTCAATTAATAAAATAAATCTTTGTTTAATAAATGAACTTCATAACTGACTAACAGAATACAATACTGCAAGGTTCTTGTACAAATCTAACAACACAGCCGAATCTGGTGGAAAGGCCAAGTAACAGATGAAGACAAAATCGTGTAATCGTACCCATACACGCGTACGGGAACAAATATTAGTTCAAAACAAAAGTACGGGGTCACTGAAGCGAAAACTCAAAGGTTGCCAACAGAAAAGGCTGCACAGCTTCCCGTAGTACAAAGACCGTATCAACCTACGAATATCACAGCTACTTGTTACCTTTTTCAATTAGACACAACTACATATTCAGGAAACAGACCCGCAAAACAAAAGGTTTTGTAACATCAGCAAAGGACCGTCTAAAGAAACCCTTCTCAACTCACTTTGTACTCTATCTAACAACAATTAGGCCGGTTTTACAATGGAAGATGAGCGCCCTTATTTTAATAGGTAATAATTAATTACAAATGGAAATGATTAATTGACGATTTGTTTTTGGCTGCCGTGATGGGTTTTTAATGGGAATTATGTTTTTATTTGCTTTAAGCGTTTTTTGCAATTTGTCAGCATTTTGTCCCGTTTGTCTTGTGGTTGGACCACAGTGTATTAATTTTTATTCTAGGAGGGGCCCGCAACTTTGTCTGCGTATTTTTTCTTTACCAGAGTCGGATAAAAATTATCCCATAACCATCTTTGGATGTTCAATCCCCTGTACCAAAATTGGTTAAAATTTGTCCAGCCGTTTCGGCGTGATATGAGGGCATCGGAAATTATGAAAAAAGATGGCGACAGGTTGCATGGGGTCACGCGCCCATACAAAACAAATGACGATCCTGCATTACGCTGCAAACCCCCCATTGAGAAATGATTTTCAATTAATTATAATATCTGGAATTTTATAATAGTGTAGATTATACAAGCTTGCACAAATCAATCTCGCTCCAAAAGTAAGCTGTACTAGGCTTGTGGTATCGCTACTAGATGAGGATATACATACTTGTATAAATAGTTGTATACTTAAATGGATAAGAACATCCATGCCCTAAGAACTATTCGAGTTTATCACACAATATTTTTTTTCATGCATTTCTCAAGCCCGAGAAGCTTTACGAGATTGTGTATTCTAGATATCATGTTATACTTCTTTCCATTGGGCTTACCAGGTTAATATTGACACGTAGAACCAATATAATAATTAAAAAAATAAAACGTACAATTTCCTTCATATTCTGTCACCCGATAAATGACAAATGCGCCCAACCGCGTCGAAAAAATACAGCATAACTAAGCACAGAAGGTCCGTTTGACACATTCCATCCGACCACAGACGTACTACGAGGGGCGTCTGAAAAGTTTTAAGCCTAAGGTATTTCGAGGTTATATATGCGTTTATGATACTGGCCACTAGAAAGGCCATTTAAAAACAAATTATTAAAAAATAACATGTCACGTTTTTATTATTCTGTTTCGAGATATTCAACGGAAAAGTACATCATGTGTGAATTACCAACGAATATTACGAAAATTGAGCACCGTGCTGTAATTAAATTCCTTACAAAAAGTGACAAATCACCGCAGTGTATTTTTGAGGAAATGGCTATTATTTACGGTGATTCTGGGCCTTCTTATGCCACAGTCAAAAAGTGGAGTCGCTTATTTAAACTCGGACGGGAATCGATCGAAGACGACCCCCGCTCAGGGCGGCCAATATCGGTAGTGACCGAAGAAAACGTAGCAAAAGTCAAAAAGCTGGTATTAGAAGATAGAAGAATTAAGGTTTGGCAAATAGCTGAGGTCCTAGGTATTAGTAAAGAAAGAGTCGGAGAAATTTTACATGAACATTTGTACATGAGTAAAGTCAGTGCTCGTTGGGTACCGAAAATGCTAACGGCCTTCGATAAAGTACGTCGTGTGGAAACTTCTCGGGCGTTTTTAGAATTGTGCGAAGATGATACTA
Organism: Apotomis capreana; assembly: GCA_947623375.1. Taxonomy (NCBI): domain Eukaryota; kingdom Metazoa; phylum Arthropoda; class Insecta; order Lepidoptera; family Tortricidae; genus Apotomis; species Apotomis capreana. The sequence continues at coordinate 3,558,930 of OX392519.1, forward strand.
GACAACACTGCGCCGCTCGGTGTTACCCGCTCATTCCACGGGAACACTACATTTTTATGTGTTACAGGGTGTCAGTCATTCAAAGTTGTTCCAGCCGTTCGTGCGTGAATGAGTTTGTGTGTTTATGTGTATGTCTGTTACTTAGACATACCTACACATAAACACACTTACAAACCTTCGCTTTATAATATTAGTGTGATTTTCTCACAGCTTTCAAATAAAGACAAGAAGTACCCTGTGCCACATTAGGCACATTACATCACCAAGGCCTATTTTAGGTCAAACATGAACTTCCTGTGTGTTATCAACATCCATTGTAGCTACACTGTTCTTGCAATAAATATCTTTATCTTTATCTTTAAGGTCTTTATTGCTCCGATTAGTCGGCAATTATTCGGCACTGTTGGGAAAGTAATTGAAAACAGTACCCTTACCATGAGTTAACGTGACCGACACCATAAACAATTTGGTATGGATACATGGAGTACAGCCCCTAGCGGTTTCTTTGTAGAAGTACAATTCTCTATACAAATAGTTTACGCAATCACTAGCGAGTACGGTCACTGTGCCCTTACCATGAGTTTACAATGACAGTAACAATAGCGGGTACTAGCGACTGCGTGAAGAATTTGTATAGAGAATAACCGTTAGGAGCACTGTCCCATTCGTAGTACAAATCGTTTACGCTGACGCTAGTGAGTGCTCTCATTGTAAACTCATGGTAGGGGGTACATAGAGGAAAGCATTAAGTATACACAATATATTATCTACACCGTCATGCAGGCTGTATTAAACAAGCCACAAACGTGATTTTATTATAAAAAAGTCTAAGTGAACTCGCTGTTCTTCATACACGTCTGCAGTCAACCCGCTCGCCATTTTGTCGACCGCTATTGTTGGTTCAGGAGAAATTTATCGCACGCCGCGCGATCGCCCCCTAACGACTTAATTTATTATTGAATTTTAATCAAAGGGTTTACGCCTCATTAATATTTATACATTGGTATTGGAAAAGTAAATAAACAGGTATTTTTCTCATAAATTTTGAGGTTTAGGAATATAATTTGATATTTTGTTGATGTAAATAAAATGAGATAACGAATTTTAAAACTTTTAAGTTATGACGGCTATTAGTAACGCATTCACTACCGCGTAGCGCTACGGACTACGCTCGTAGCCGATAGCATGGGAAAAACCGTATGTAGCGAAAACTTACTACGAGCAGAGCGCCCGGCTACCGGGTTGCTGGTGTCGAAAGTGTTAAGTGTAAAACAACATACTTGTTAATAGGTCTTTGAATCTAATGACCCAGCCATGAGTTCGCGAGACCTGCGGTGAGCGGCGGTCACGGGTGGGAGCGGAAGGTCATAGCAGGGTGTCTTTCTCACTCCTATGGCCGCTGCTCGTCGCTTCGCTAGTCGCACAAAATGGCCGAGCTGTTGAGAACTAGAAAACATCCTCAATCTTCCTGTGAAGGACACATTCGTAGAGTATATTGATTGTATTATAAGACACATTATAATTCGGGTATTACGTATTTAGATGCCTACTTAACAATGTACCTAAAGTATTGTAAAACCGGTCCAACTGTTTAATAATATAGAAATGTGGTTACTTGTCGTATGTCCGAATTTATGTTTCCCATCTGTAAGGTTTCGCCAAATTGTCATTTGTCCGAAAGCCATTTTTTTCCAAAACTGTTCATATTTTAGAATAAATATAAATCAATCCGAATGTGTTCTCTAAAACGATGCTTATAAAACCCTGAATATATGATGAGTTTCAGGAAAAAAAAATGTTTTCGGACCAATTTAGGTTAAGCGAAACCTTACAGATGTGAAACAATGTTTCGGAGTCGTGACAGTATACTTAGAAATGTATAGTAAAAATACTCTCTTCAATAATAAACACTTCAGTCAGTCAATTTCAACCTTAGACCAGGTTATTCAAGTACCTAAATCAAAATAGCGAAAATATAACTCCAAGGGAATTTTATGTTGCAATAATTTCACGGAGACCAAAGACGAAACTTCCAGAAGTTAATTTAAAGTACCAAAGCAATAAAATATTGTAATATGAATTGTGAGATGACAACTGTGTAATTAACTTTGCTTCGATGCCGGCTGGTGCGGACTTAAGGCAAAAGGCGGTGTGTTCCAAGTGACAAGCGCAAGAATAGGTTGTTATTTTTAACGATACAATGGCAGTCGTGCTTCCGAATATCTGGAGGCACGGTAGTGCCTTCGCCAAGACGTACAAAAAGAAGCGAGGCACTACCCATATGCGCACTTGTTTCTGTTAGTATCTAATTATGTGCTCCCTTCGCGTTCTGCTGCACCTACTCAGTATTAAGTTAAATTCATCAATTTCACTACCTACCCAAAAGTTGTCTGGAAGAGATCGTTTTTTACCGATAAGACTGTTGTCTACTGTTATTTATAAATTGTATTTGTCCTTTTTCCTTTTGTAAACTTTTATTGGTGTGCAATAAAGTATTGTTGTATTTGTTGTATTGTATTGTAAGTACCTACCTTTTCAAACCTTTATCCTTTATAGAATATACATATATATTCATACACACACAGAATACATAATTATACTATAATATCATAACTAAATCTACATAATTATATATAAAAATTAAAAATAACAATATTTATAACCTAAAAACTTATAACTAACTAAAATAGAGGCTAAAACGGTTTGCCCGAATTTCATATGCCATAATGTATCACTTTATTAGGTTTTAAAACACGAGTGATCCTATTACGGAACTCGGCTTCAGCTCGTTTCATAAAACCTCACTCGTGTAATACCCCTCATTATGTAACAGCTGCATAAACTACTAATACGTGTGTATCGTAATTTATTATTTATAATTCGTAACGTAGGCCCAGTTTCCATAAAGATGTTCCACAGGGAGCGAATCTTGGTCCTCTACTCTTCCCTAGCTTATACCCCGCCGGTATTCTGTTTCCATTACTTCCAAGATAATTATCTCGATAATTTAATACAACCCCGAATAATTTCAATTGAATATTCCGTTACCGTCCGATGGGAATCGAAAGTAGATATTGCAATGAAGTGTTCTGTTTCGATTGTTATTGAAATTTTACCGTAGCTTCGTATCGTATTTTAGTTAAATTGAAATTTGTGTCGTAGGTACTACATTCTTTTCCATGGTTCCATTCCCATCCCATAAAAGAATCTGTAAATGATATACGAGTACATATGAAATGATCTTGATGTTATTTTCATGTGAAGGCAAGGATGCCTTGTATCTGCTCTTTGAGCCATCTATTGACCGAGCGAGCAAAGCGTCCTTGTTTTAGCTTGGGCTCAAATTCTTTCTTTTGTCCGAATTTCAGATGTTCGGATGTCCGGCTGTACTCGCCTACAGGGCGCATTTCTCACCCGATCCTCGTAAATTCTTGTGAGCAGGTTCGATATACATAATAAATAATAATATTTTTATCGATTCAATAATTCGAAACTTTAAAATGGTGGAATACTGCGATTGAAAACGTTAACGAAAACATATCCAAAAAACTAACGTAAGGCCGACACTAGAGCCACTGGTGTTACCGTTTCATTACAAAGTTGTCAATAAGTTACCAACATCAGTACACAAACATAAATTTACAGCTTAATCCCATGACAAAAGTTTGGAATTCCGTGCGATTCGGTCTGAACCGCAATCATCTATAAATCATAGCTATCTGTCCGTTGTGGTATCGCCCGGTGGATGGTAAATAAATACGGTTCCTCCGAGTCCTTACCATGAGTTTAACGTGACCGCGCTCGCTAGCGACAGCGTTAACGTTTTGTATTTTATTTCTATTTATTTGAACATTATTGCACGAAATACATAAGTAAAAGTAGAAATGGCGGACTTAATGCCATGAACCATTCTCTACCAGACAACCACAAGGTCAAACATTATTGGTGCGGGGAAGTGTTACACCACGTTACGCAAAAAAAACACTAGTTACGTTGATAAATACATATTTATGGGCAAACATACATATATATAATAGTAGTTGACGACACACGTTTGGCGCAGTTTGCAAGCACCTGCCTACTGAGCCGGCGGTCCCGGAGTTTGTGTGATGAACTCGAATATTTGTGCTTGCGTCATGGTCATAAGTATGAATATCGTCGTCTAATACCCATAACACAAGCCTTCTTGAGCTTAATTTGGGACTAGATCGATTTGTGTGAGGTTGTCTGATATTTATTTATTTTGTTCTATACCGTAGACGGGTAAAAAGTATCGTATAAACATTTTTGGATGTCCAGCTATAGGTACCTGTACCAAAATTGGTTGAAATTTGTCCAGCCGTTTACTGAGCGGACATACTGCACAAATCCTGCATTGTGGAATGAATTGTCGCTTGCGGTATTTCTGGACCGATACGACCTTCAAACGTTCAAGAAAAAAGCGTACTCACACCTGAAAGACCGGCAACGCACTTGTGACTCCTCTGGTTGCAGGTGTCTATGGGCGAAGGTAATTGCTTTCCATCAGGCGATACGTTTGCTCGTTTGCCCCCTATGACATAAATAAATAAAAAAACACGCTCCGAAGATTTTTCTTGAAATAGTGACGCTTCGCCATTGAAACGGGGTTCTTAGGGTCAGCTCACACCGAGACGCGACGCGACGCGACGCTGCGCGTATACATTTCAATAGAGTGACTCAAAATTATACTTTATTTACTACATTAAAAGGGACACATTTCATCGTGAGAATTCAAAATACGTTGCGCCACGCAGCGCTGCGCCTCGCGGCGTCGCGCGGCGTCGCGCGGCTTCGCGAGACGCAGCGGTGCATCGCCGGTTTGCGCGGCGTGGAGCGGCTTTCTTGCGCCACTTGTCTCTGTTGGCTGCATGCTCCCTCCACTCGTTACTAAATGCACCCAGGTCATCCCGCCATCTTCTTTTCGGTCTGCCTCTGCTCCGGTAACCTTGCGGTGTCCAGTCGGTGATTATTCTAGCCCATCGTTCCGGATGCATGCGGCAGACATGTCCAGTCCTTATTATGACAAATATATTGATAATTTCAACGAAGTTTTTGAAACTTTTCCCTGAGTTCTAGGTAGTAACATATAGCTATTTTATACTTTCATTACGTGCAGTCGAAAATAAGTTCAACAAATCGGCCAAGTGCGAGTGGGACTCGCGCACGAAGGGTTCGGTACAATTATCTGTAAGTTTGTTGTATGGGAGCCTCCCTTAAATATTTATTTTATTTTATTTTAGTATTTTTTGTTATAGCGGTAATAGAAATACATCATCTGTGAAAATTTCAACTGTCTAGCTATCACCGTTCTTGAGATACAGCCTGGTGACAGACGGACGGACGGACGTACGGACAGCGAAGTCTCAGTAATAGAATCCCGTTTTTACCCTTTGGGTACGGAACCCTTAAAACTAATTCAATTTTGAGTGAATGAAATAATTTATTCAGTAAGTAGGCCACAAGGGCACTTTTACAAGTCAGATTGTGATTCTACCGGCATTTCGCAAGAGGAGACCGCTGTTGAGAAGAAAGCCGAAAGAAACTCAACAGTAAGTAATTTTTTCGTAAATTATACTTAAAAACTAATACAATTATATTATAACTAAGTGATTGAAACATATATGTCAGACGAGATGTACATTGTACAAGTTTCTTCAAATCAATGTTTACACTAAAAATTATATAAAATAAAGTGATTTTTTCAGAGATGTAGAAGGTCTCTAGGCGTCACGACACGCAATATAGATTGGTATAATTAATTAATGAAATAATTCAATTCCGTTGAGATGTCTAAGGTCTCAAGGGGTCAAAATCAATAACTGATGCAACAAAATAATTAAGTACTTAATTTAAATTTCTTAGAGATAGTAGTTTTTGAAACAAAAATTGACAATGAAAAATTCAAACTGTAGGTTTCAAATATATACCAATAGACCCCAATAGCCGTTATTTTAGGTAGTAACATCAATAACATGTTAAGCAACATGTTTGATCATAGAGAAAAATGTCTAAAACAACCAGCAATTAAAAAGGAATAAGGCCTCCTAACTAACTAACTCACTAATTTCCAAAGGTCTAAAAATCTACTCAGAACCAGTATCCTAAGTTTATTGCTGCGCGGCGACGAGATTTCTAGTAGCCCTTACTGACCCACTAAACTGTTCCACCCTGTATACTTATTCTATAAGAAGAGTGCGTGCCGAGTGCGCCGCGGGGAGGCTTCCGAGGCAATTTATGGGCACCGGAAGTCCTGTTCAGGCTCTCAGGCTGGTGTGCTTTTATCAATGATTCCATTACTCGTGGCTATACTCTTGACTTTTTTATTTTATCTATCTATATATCTAACTAGGTGTAAGGTCGGGGTACTTTGATCCTACAAGGTTACTTTGTCTATCCACAAAAATGCATGCATTTTATCGAATCCATAAATTTAAAAAAATCTGACCAAGTGCGAGTCTGACTTCGGTAGTACTCAAATGATGTCGTTCTAAGAATTTATCAATTTAATAACATGGTTTTCTATGGATCGACAAAGTAACCTTGTAGGGTCAAAGTACCCCGAACTTACGGTATATACATGACAAAGAAATGAAAACAAAATAAAACTAATTTATATTTAACAAAATAAAACCTTAATTGCTATATAGACACGAAGATCAAAACTTTGCGTCGATATAAAAAAAAATGTGGTGTTAATATTCCCGTATTAAAAAATTATTTTGAAAAACATAGTTACACCTAACAAAAAATGTATGCATCTGTTTTCTGTTACTGACGTCCACTGATTATCATAAACAAAGCTAATAGCTCGCCATAGAGTACGATTACGTCCACAGGCGAATTGCAATTATTACTTTCTTCTTTGACCGAGCGAGCGAATTTTCCATTTCAGCTTGTCCAAAAAAATTCATGTTCTAACTTCGAATTCCGGATGTTTGGACGTCTGGGTGGGTTCGTTAGGTATCGCAAGTTTCACAGAGCAGGAATAGAAGCCCCGCCCAGCGGGTTTGGTTTGGACTTTGACTAAGACTTCTTGTTAGACCTCAGAAACGCCACAGCTTCTCTTAAGTCCCATTTCGGAGCCAAATTTGGGAGCTGGCTCCGTGAATTGCCATCTGGGAGCCAGCTATAAAATGAGAACGATTTGTCCATTTCGTAGCCAGGTATTCATTCAGTTTTGAAATGGGAATGTGTTTCGCATTTTGGAGCCAGCTCCAAAATCTGGCTCTGAAATGAGACTACTGGATTTTGCAGCCAGCTTTCGAATTGGGAAATTTTTTTTCACTTTGGATCCAGCTTCCAAATCTGTCTCCGAAATTGGACCAAAGGCAGCTTTGAGTTTTGCTTATAAAATCGGCACTAAATATACGTTATGTTTCATTACCGTACAGGCAAATAAATACTGCCATTTCCCCAGTGTCGGGCAGTAAATTACCGCCCGAGTTAGATAAGACGGTAATTACCAGCTATTACCTTAATGTTGGTGCAATCTCCACAGATTGCTGTTTAGCGGAGCTGATAAAGATTCCTGGGAAAATCATCATTTTCAGCAATTCCTAGACGCTGCCGGCTTACGGCTACTAATGTTTTTTTTTACGTTCTATGACGGTGGCAATCAAGCATGCGGCCCGCCCCGCCTGATGTTAAGAAGTTACCAACGCCCATGGACACTTGCGATGCCAGGAGCATCACACGCGCGTTTCCGACCCTTTGTGAACCTATTGACTCCCCTCTTGAAGAACCGCATACTGTAGCCCCTGGGAAACCTCGGCAGTGAACGACTAATTGCGTTTAATTTCACACAAATAAGCAATAAAATACTGTTCTCATTGGGTTTTTACGAAGATCAAGAGTGATGTTCATTAATTATCATCATCATATCAGCCGATGGACGTCCACAAAAGCCTCTCCCAAAGTTCTCCACAACGATTTCTAAGCGAGCAAATATGCGAAAAAACAGGGAGAAAACGAAAACTATAAGAGATAGGGAAATCTGTTCTTAGGAACAATGGTTTCGATTTTAGATTTATTAAAAACTGCATTCAATTTTTTTTTGTATATCTCATGCATAACCGGGAAACGGCTGATGATGATGATGTCGGCTATCCCGACTAGTCGGCCCGTCTCTACTTTTGAGTTTAATATTTGAAAATAAAGAATATTTTGGTAGGATGAAAATATACTTCTAGTAATTGTTTTGCTACTTGCAAAAATAACAATACCCACTAAGTTTATTTCAAAGAAAACATTTCAGCTTAAGCGTTTTACAAAGCGATGTTTAACAGGACTTTTGTTTCAACAAGAGAATATTTTTATGCCGTGAATTCTTGTTATCTTAAATATTCAATAAACGATAAATTCTTGTACAAATTCCTTATTTATTTCATTGTAGTTGATTAAATTCCGGCGAAGTGCTAGTCGTACTCTTTTTTAATTAGGGTTCCGTACCCAAAGGGTAAAAAAGGGACCCTATTACTGAGACTTCGCTGTCCGTCCGTCCGTCCGTCCGTCTGTCACCAGGCTGTATCTCAAGAACGGTGATAGCTAGACAGTTGAAATTTTCACAGATGATGTATTTCTATTGCCGCTATATTAACAAATACTAAAAATAAAATCAAATAAATATTTAAGGGGGGCTCCCATACAACAAAGGAATTGGTTGCGCTAACTTTGCACCTCATTTGTATGGAGCGCTATACATAGTATACATACCAGGTGCAAACTTAACTTAACCACTTAATGATTGAAAGTGTTTGTACGGAACCCTCGGTGCGCGAGTCCGACTCGCACTTGACCGGTATTTTTTTATTCTTTATTCAATAACAACATGAGTTGTGTTTGAAATTGATATACAATACATATACGGTATCACAATCGCGCACGGAGGATTCCGTACTATCAAATATTTTAGTTTTATTTTGACTTTATTTTTAATATTTGTTGTAATATACTTAATCATACTCTGTGCAAATTTCAAGTGTCTATTACCCTTGTAAAACCTCTTATTTTTTATTTTCAATATTTTGTTGTTATAGCGGTCATACTTATTTGCGAAAATGCTAATTTTCTAACTATTTTGGTTGGAAATATGCAGCCCTGTGAGCGACGGACAGACTGACAGACAGACAGACAGCGGAGGCCTATTAATATATCAGTAATAGGTCACGTAAGCACCCTTTTGGGTACGGAATCATAAAAAATATCCTATAGCTATCATGCATCGTAGATACCGAGCTATCATAAAAAAAGGTAATACTGATTTTAGATATTACCTTTTTTATACATGTATAATATCTTCAATGTACATAATACTTATACTTTATCTACATATTACTACTACTTATACTTTATCTACTAATACTTTTCTTTCTTTTATGTTTACAATTTTATGGTAAAAATATTTAATAAAAAGTAGTCTGGTATTCAAATAAAATGATTACAATATTTTTTGCGTGTTCTGAGAACATGCAAATGAATATTACAAGCGCACTAGACTGGTAAAATGATTTATTTATTATACGAGTCTTGTAAAACATTAAACTTTTATAACTCATACTAGCAACCCTAACAACTTTGCCAAACTAGGGTTGACTCAAGTTTATATTGATCTCAATCTTCGAAGTTTCCATCGATGCACAGAATTGTGTTCGACAGAGTTTGACTGCTTTAGTTGTGGTTAGATTATGCAAAGTATAATATAGTAATACTTGTATTTTCAATTAGAATCTTGTTAACTTATTCAATATATTTTATTAAATATCACAAACCAACTAAAATCTCAATTTTATTAAATACTTTATAACGCACTCACATGAAATACAAGCCAGTTATAAGCCATTGTTACGTACTTCATACAATTTTAACATACATGAAACATTCCCCATTTAACACGCAAAAACGAATTACCAATATCAACTACAATGCCGAGACAAAAACGATGTTAAAAGCCAAAGCAACACATTTAATATTAAAAGAGAAACAGATATTCGGTTTAAAATTTATACTTTTATGCCGCGTAACATGCAAAAATCTCCCGCGTTCAGCCAAGCGTGTACATTTTTAATGCGTCTATTTTTATTTCGGCGGGGGCAGCCCTGACGATAAAATATTAACACGACGTAGGGTTGTCGCTATTTATAACCGCGATCGATTTCGCAACTTTGCTTTAGTAGCGGTTTAAGTAGGTCGTTGCTGAATAAAGTATAGTGGAATTACTGGTTGATGGTGTGGCGACACGAATGACAAAAGAAAAGCGAATTCATTTTCCTATGAATCCATTGATTGCAATGTAAATAATTGAAGGTTACATTTTTCTATGACTACCACCAAAACCATATTCCTTGTAGCACCGATAGCTGTTGTATCCCAAAGGTTCTTGGGTGGTCACTTTGGTGAAGACGTAGCCTGATGGATGGGCTCCTAACAAGGCGGACCAACGATGTGGTCACGATCGCATGATGCCGTTGAGTGAAGGCGGCACATGACCGATCGTAGTCTTTTGGCTGATATGCTCAGACTTTATTGATTCATATTATTAAAAATCTCTCTATGGGTGTGTGTGTTCATCATCATTTCGAAACGGCTTGATGACATTGAACATCTTTACGAGGGTGCTAACAGATGGAAGCATACTTTAACTTTGTACTAATGCTAAAGATGAAAGAAATTTAAGTGCTTTACTCCTCCGCGAAGTAATACATAGCTATTTAATTCATAGCCTCGAGTGTAACCTGCTAATGAAACAATACGCTAATTTCTCATATAAATTAAATTGATCACTAACGAGAGATGTTTTTTTTTGGAAAAACTATAGGCTATAAACGATTTTATTTTCGTGCGTGACGCGATACGAAGTCAGTTTTGAAGCTTTATAATTTTATTTGAAACATTTTGCGTTATGCTGACTAATCGTTGTGTATTTTTTGAATAAATTTATTCAAATTAACATATGCCTCGCGCTTGCGGATTGCGGTAAAGATGCATTTAGAAAAGAAAAAGGTTATAAGTATCTATGAAATGCATATGTTTTAATACATTACGTCTCCAAAGCTAAGACTTATACGAAGCCCACGCGTTGGATAATTCGGGACGAACGCTTAGAGAATAAACGCGGTATTTATAAAGTCCATTGAGACGATGTAAACAGATTGGGGAAAATAGGATATTTTTGGCGGGACTGAACTATTAGCTGTGACGTCACGGAAGAAAATCTACTTTTTAGCTCGAACTAATTAGCTGATGATTTATACTGACCTTAATTCAACGTCAACACTATTGATTCTATCATATTCTATTCTATAAGTATAACATACTTTTAGAAATATTATAATGTATGAATACATTATTATGTAACATATTTTATAGGCTGAACCAAGAGTACAAATTATATTTCTTGAGCTATACGCAATATAATCAGCAACCGAAGAAAATATTGATTTTCTTTCATAAGACGTCCACTGGGCATAAGCCTCCTTCGCCTCCTCCAAAGCACAACATGATCAAACCTGATCATGAGAAAATTATATAGTTCTTTAAATAGTATATTTATATTAGGAGAATGAAAACCTTCACGATTTTATCAACCTAACTAAGCTGATTAATTAACCTGGATTGCTATTACAAGTAAAAAAAAAATACATTTTAAAATCAAAATAAATAAACCATAATACCGAATACATCCTTTGAAAAATGTTGCCAACCCTATTGTCAATAGATTAGGGTTGTCACCGCCAGTACATCATCGCAAGCGGTAATTGGCCACTCACGGAATCTACCAATATACCATTTCGGCCTTTTTACGCCCTCGTAAAATTATCTGCTAAAAGGGGATTGAGTGGTTATGACTTTTTATCCCCGTAAGACCGAAGTATTTGTGAAAGGTAAATCTTTGAAGATGGAATTTAATAAGGTTCTTTTGTTTGGTTTATTTTAATTTGATTATATTTTGTTTATTTTATCTTTTCGATGTTTATTAAAATTCACTGGGTCTTTTCGTTTTAAGTATTTTTTGCAGTAACTTAGAAAATTTACCTGCTCGTGAAAATCTCAATTTAGAAGTTAAAACAACATGTAGATGAAGCGTGTTGATTTAACTTCTTTTATAAACTAAAAGTAGGCTGATGTACAAAATATTGTTTTATTTCTACAGGTTGATAAAGTTTTCATTTGGCAGAAATCACTCATGCTGAACTAAAGAAACGCTTAAAAAAATGGACTATGTGGAAAGTTAAACATTTTTATTGTTTCATCAACGTATGAAAATTGGTTTATTGTATAGTTTGTTTAAAATGTAACTTGTCATGTTTAAAAAAAATAAAAACTTGATTTAAAAATAAAAACTATCACAGATTGCACTGAGACATATAAGGTTTAAACTCTTTCAAATAGCCTTTGTGTCACCTCCTAATGTATAATGTATTATGATACGTATGTACGTATGCATTGAATTATATTTGAGAAAAAAAAACAGAAAAGCATTAAGCTTTGTGCTAAATAAAAAATAACTAGACTACAGTCTAGATTAAAGTTCAGAGGAATACAAAAGGAAACAACTCAAACAAACAGTAACCCCAGTTCCGCTTCACCCCGTCTGACCCTACACGTTGTTAGACCGAGAAACTTGTGTACTACAGTTGAACCCTTGTCTAATTACTAATTAGTGTGCTCCCAGTTTACTAGTTGTAAAACTTTTAGTTTCAACGAGAAAGTTGTCGCCAAATATTGAGCAGTAAAAATGTCTAGTGTCTAGTAGTTGTACGCCAATAACTGGCTAGAGACAGCACTAAATCATCAGGAGTGGCGAAATCTCTTCTCGGAGGCCAAGACTCACTTAAGGCCATTGAGTCATCGGAGTAAGTGAGTAAGTCTAGTTTCTAAAAAAAGCCGGACAAGTGCGAGTTGGACAAGCGCACCTGAAAATATTGCTAGTAAAAATGTTTTGCGAGCCTTGCGTTCATTCGATTCGCCCTATCGCGCATTTGTATTTCCATGGCGTACGCAACGTTTTTATCGCTCCCTCGACGATACAGGGTCACATTATACGCTGCTAGGGATCGCTCGTATGTCCTGTCTGTATACGAAGACTTTGTGACTTATAGTATCATCTCAAAACGGGGTGTCAAAGAGACACATTTGTTTTTGTGCAATAATATCACTTTCGTGTATAAATAAGTGGAAATCATGAAATCTTAAGCGAAGTTTTTTTTATCGTATCCTTAGTGTTCATATTAAAACAAGCGTATCTTATTAAAACTTTCGTGAGACATATTTAATTATTGTATTAAGCGGTTTACACTCACGTGAAATTGTCAGAAACGGCCCGACATGTTTCGAACTTGTATAAAGCTCATCATCAGGGACTACTACCCGTACTCATGGTATTTCTGTATTCAAAACAGAATCGTTAAGAAGACTATTAAACATTGCAGTAATGTTCACTTTCTTGTATTTACAGGTAAGAGGCAGTCTTCAACTTGACATTCTCTACCGAGAAGCGCGTAAACACGCGCCCACATCGAACGTTCTTCCACTGCCAGACAAAGAGTTTAACGACTAAATTACCAAGTTATAAGGTAAATATTCATAGATAAATAGAAATTAATGCATGATGTTTCAATCAATACCTTGAAAATCAATACAATTAAAATCTTGAGTAGGTACCAACACATATTACGTATAACAAAGTAGGTTTGTGACACCCCGTTTTAAGTGATGGCCTATACCATCGTAAAAAATTCAATAAAAAATTCAAGATAACATAGAAATAAAAAATAGAGTTATGGACACTGTATCGAACAATATTCTTGAAATGCAATTCGAACATTCACTGCAGTGTAAGCAGGATTTGAACCTGCGACCCGCAGATTTCTGCGTAGTGCTCTACCAACTGAGCTATCACATATTTACGTCAATCACATCAATTCCTTGATTCTTTAGACCTAAGCTAGGACACCGACTTCGTCATTGATTCGCATTAGCCATACTCTGGGATGTGCGTTTACGCAAGTCCCCCCAAGTCCCATTGATTTATATTGAATTTTTCTTCCATATTTAAAGTTTGTGTCAATATTTAAAAACAACAAATACAATGTGGTATTTTCATAATAAAAACAGAACAATTAAGAACATTAAACCGTTGATACAAAGATCAAAGTACAATGAAAAAATTAAATTCGTAACCTGGCGGAAGAGTCCGCGGGAGTCGAACCTGGTTAATCAGGATTCACAGTCCAGCGTCATTTTAATTTTTGTTTGACCTTTGTATCTATACGGTTTAATATAAAAATTGTGGAGTGCGTGTAAAATAAAATAATGAGACATTATATGTTTCATTAATTAATATAGACGATTCGAAAAATATTTGTTTTAAACATTTGTATGTCCGTGGGTATACATCCTTAATTCAGCAATTACGAGCTTCAAATCATTCGTCAAAGCTCAGCAAACGACCCCTATTCAAAGGAGCTTTTAAACGCTAACGAAAGCTCAGAAGCTCAGAACTGCGACCTGGATTCAAGTACGGGGAGAATTAGGTCACGGTGTACTCGCAGTTTTTATACGAACTAATGACAAACAAACAAGTCCTGTTGAAAAGTGGAAATTTCAGTTGTGAAGAAATGGGTACCCTGCCGCGGGGCCATGATCTGGGGGACATCGGTTTTAGTTAGTTACTTTTATTTAGGTTTAGTTGATTTCTGTTATTTTTTACTTGTTTTTCGTTATAAAAATAAATAGAATGTCAGAAATGGTCTAATATAATTATTATATTCACTCATTTAATCATGTTTCTTAGAATATGTTTTTTCTTACAATTTTATTTAAAACTAGCTTTTGCCCGCGGCTTCGCACGCGTTAAAACAATATCATACGTTCACTACACTTATTGCGAGGCCAAAGGCCGAGCTCCGCGTAGCACCGAAGGTGCGGAGCGTCCCAAGGAAGCCGCACCCACTTAATATAAGTTGAAGCAACTTAATGCGAGGCCGAAGGCCGAGCTCCGCGTAGCACCGTAGGTGCGGAGCGTCCCAAGGAAGCCGCCCACCCACTTATTATAAGTGGAAGTAACTTAATGCGAGGCCGAAGGCCAAGCTCCGCTTAGCACCGAAGGTGCGGAGCGTCCCAAGGAAGCCGCACCCACTTAATATAAGTTGAAGTATCTTAATGCGAGGCCGAAGGCCGAGCTCCGCGTAGCACCGTAGGTGCGGAGCGTCCCAAGGAAGCCGCCCACCCACTTATTATAAGTGGAAGTAACTTAATGCGAGGCCGAAGGCCGAGCTCCGCTAAGCACCAAAGGTGCGGAGCGTCTCAAGGAATTCACCCACCCACTTAATATAAGTTGAAGTAACCTATTGCGAGGCCGAAGGCCGAGCTCCGCGTAGCACCGAAGGTGCGGAGCGTCCCAAGGAAGCCGCACCCACTTAATATAAGTTGAAGTAACTTAAAGCGAGGCCGAAGGCCGAGCTCCGCGTAGCACCGTAGGTGCGGAGCGTCCCAAGGAAGCCGCCCACCCACTTATTATAAGTTGAAGTAACTTAATGCGAGGCCGCAGGCCGAGCTCCGCGTAGCACCGAAGGTGCGGAGCGTCTCAAGGAAGCCGCCCACCCACTTAATATAAGTTGAAGTAACTTAATGCGAGGCCGAAGGCCGAGCTCCGCGTAGCACCGTTGGTGCGGAGCGTCCCAAGGAATCCGCCCACCCACTTAATATAAGTTGAAGTAACCTAGTGCGAGGCCGAAGGCCGAGCTCCGCGTAGCACCGAAGGTGCGGAGCGTCCCAAGGAAGCCGCACCCACTTAATATAAGTTGAAGTAACTTAATGCGAGGCCGCAGGCCGAACTCCACGTAGCATCGAAGGTGCGGAGCGTCCCAAGGAAGCCGCCTATTAAGCTACATAAACATATGTTAAGTGGGTTGGCGGCTTCCCTGGGACGCTCGTGGAACTCGGCCTACGGCCTCGCATTAAATTACTAAGGGTTTATAAAGTAACTTAGGACCGAAGGTGCGGAGCGTCCCAGGGAAGACGCCCACCCACTTAAAATATGTTCAAATAACTTAATGCGAGGTGGGCGGCCTCGCATTAACATAAGTTGAAGTGTGTGAGCGGCTTCCCTGGGACGCTCTGCACCTTCGGTGCTACGTGAAGCTCGGTCTACGGCCTCGCGTTAAGTTACTGCTTATATTAGTAGGTTGGCGCCTTCCCTAGGACGCTCCGCACCTTCGGTGCTACGCTTGTGAATATGATCTTGGTTTAATTAAAATTGAGGCAAGACTTATGTTTAAAAAATCGTTTTGATTATTAATTGTCTATTGTAGATTTAAATAACTTAATGCGAGACCGCCCACCCACTTAATATAAGTTGAAGTATGTGAGCGGCTTCCCTGGGACGCTCTGCACCTTCGGTGCTACGTGGAGCTCGGCCTACGGCCTCGCATTAAGTTACTACTTATATTAGTGGGTGGGCGACTTCCCTAGAACGCTCCGCACCTTCGGTGCTACGCTTGTGAACATGATCTTGGTTTAATTAAGATGGGTCAAGATTTAGGTATGTTTAAAAGATTGTTTTTAATATTTATTGTCTATTGTAGATTTAAAAAACTTAATGCGAGGCCGCCCACACACTTAATATAAGCTTAAATGTGTGAGCGGCATCCCTGGGACGCTCTGCACCTTCGGTGCTTCGTAGAGCTCGGCCTACGGCCTCGCATTAAGTTACTTCTTAATTTAGTGGGTGGGCGACTACTCTAGATCGCTCCGCACCTTCGGTGCTACCATTGTGAACATCATCTTGGTTTAGTTTAAATTGAGGCTAGACTTATGTTTAGATATCGTTTTGAATATTTATTGTTTATTGTAGATAACTATTCAAAGCACCTTGAAAAATAATTAGCTCATAGTCCTACCTGAACATATATACAGGGTGTAACCGACGGTGTACCGAAAACTGAAACCATGGCTTCAGACCATTATTCTGGGCTGGAAAATCGTGGAAATTTCTTTGAGAAAATTCACAAATTTTCCTCGCGAGTTTTCATTTTTTCTTTATTTTTCCGTTAATCGAACTCTACCAGTAAAAATTTTTCATGAAAAATCGCATGAAAATAGCATTTTTCGCAAAACACACAATGTATCACAATCAGTATTATGCAAGCTTAACGGTACAACGCGGAGCCCGTGGAGTGGGGCAGATAACGGTACTGGCCGGTCATTGATCCGCCAGGCCAGTGTGCCCGCGCAGGCCGCTGGGGTCGGACGCATGTCGGATTAATGTTTACCTACCCGCACATTTTATTTGCTTGCTTGAATGAAAATAATCTTGTTAGACTGTTTTAATTTATCGGTCAGTTGTTATTGGTGTTAGGTAGTACATTAGTTGTGATCTGTGGTTGCGTTGTTTTTATGGTTGCATTCATTCATGTCATTCGATGCGCATTGGCGTAACGGTATGTTTTGCGCTGACGCGTGAGTGGAGTGGGGAACGCCTGGACCGGTCGCTCGCCGCGTGCTCCCCTCCCCGCGCGTCTGCACCCGAGAGAATTGGACGCAATACATTGCGCGTCGAGTTTTATAATTTATTTTGGAAAATCTTATTCTTGAGTTTTCCGAGAAAATGAACACTCGTTTTCAGTTCGTGATTATGGTCTAAAACTACGGTTTTCGTTTTCGGTACGCTGTCGGTTACACCCTGTATTAATGACATCTATTAAGATGACAATAAATTATTTTCGTCTACAATGGTACTAATACTAATATAATAATAATATGACCTGTCATAATAATGTCCTAAGTAACGCCATAAGATTCAGGTGCCAACTTAACTCAATCGAGCGTACGTCAATAATGGCGACAGCACCACTGAACGGATACGTGATGGCCTCACTGTTTTGTTATCCGTGGTATAATGAATAAGGAAGCAAAGGAAAATGCATGAGATAACACGGTTATTATTTCAGTAGGTTCTGGGTTCAAATCCCGGCTAGGTGAAATCCTTTCTACATTGTAAATTTCATAATTTTGTCTTGTCTCGAATCATGGTTGTTTTTCATATAAAATGCATACATTGTCGAGCAGCAACTCTCAATACCTGATACACTGCTGCTTATTAGGTATGCGATCAATATTCAACAACTTCGGTAGTAATTCTCGAAGTCCAGGTTAACCCATCACAGCTGGACCCTAGCTTGTGCCGAATCGTGGTCACGGGCACGCAACGACGTGCGTGAATCCTGGCCTTGGTGTCGAGGAGACCCATCAATGGCTCCAAATCCTTACATGTATGGAGCTGGTGTTATTAACTCAGGAAAAATCTTAACAGCGCGATGCAGCCGCTAGTATGGAGATTTTGTCAAAGTAACAACGCCATCTAGCGGAAAATTGGTCATTGAGAACAAAATCTCAACACACCGTTAAAAATAAAGAATTACTGATATTTAATGCTTTGAATAAATTTGATATATTAAAAAAACTACATAGATGCAAAATTGTGGCTAAATATATCGTATATTTATCGTTTATTATACATTTCGCTACCTTATTAGTAAGTTAGGCCAAACACAAACAATACCAAAATTTGCGCCGAATGTTCTAAATGTTGGTTGGTAAAACATATTTAAAAATGTATTTAATTTACTTAAATTGATTCGAAATACTTTTATTTCAATTACACTCGATAAAATGGCATTAAAAATCTGTTTTATTCATTAACATTTTTTATTGCGTCTCCGGGCTTTTTTATGGTCAATACTTACAAACTACAGAAGAATATAATTGCATATTCAATAAAAGAGCATTAATTAGTTCCTATTGTCGCAAATTGTGTTTATAAAGAAATGTATGGTTTTTTTTGAGCATAAGCTAATTTACAACGAACATTGCACTCATATTTTCGTCTGTGTTGGTCGATAATTGGCGCCATCTTTTCTATCTAACTAAGACGGTTTCCGTAACTCAACGCCTCAAACAACCTTAACCTTATTGTTAATACCGGTGAGCCGCGAGGAGGTATTATGTCGAATTCATACTTTTTAGTTTTTGTACACGTAAGAGCCACGCGGGGGTCGCGTCGTTCTAAATTCAAAATCACAAACGCTGTCATTATAAGGTTACACATTGTAAGGAAAATATTTCATGGAATTTATGTTTTCAGAGATAAATATTAATCATAATAAAAAGTATCCTATAACCATCTTTGGATGTTCAGCTATTCCTGTACCAAAATTGGTAACTTTTTATCCAGCCGTTTCGGCGTGATGCGAGGACAACGGTTTTTTTGAAAACAGATGGCGCCAGGTTGGCACGGCGAAGCGTGTCCATACAAAACAACTATCCGGCTGCATCACGCTATCGAGATTTTTCCTGAAATCATGACCTCCCCCCATAGAAAATTTATTTTCAATACAAATTTAGGATTTTATAATAGTATAGATGTAAAATATAAAAAAAATACATTAGAAATATAAAAATATTGTTATAAAACCTAACCTAGTTATTATTATAAAAAAGAGGCCGTATTTCTTTTAAAAATATTTTTTTCATATAATGACAAATACATTGATAAATAAAACCAACTTTTGAAAGTGAATAATACTTTTCCCCGAGTTCTAGGCAGTAACATAGCTATTACATGCTTTCACTATTTTTTTGCGTGACTTTTGTTAATTTCGAGTAGTTTTTGAAACAAAAATTATCAATGAATAATTAAAATTTTAGGTTTCAAATATATACCAATGAATTCATCATGTTTGATCATAGAGAAAAATGTCTAAAACAATCAGCATTCTTAAAGAAATAAGGCCTCTTTTTGGTTGCTCCTAGAATCTGAGTATATTTGCCTCTAACATAACATAAAAGTTGCTAACAAGAAACATGTTTGATCATAGAGAAAAATGTCTAAAACAATCAGCATTCTTAAAGGAATAAGGCCTCTTTTTGGTTGCTCCTAGAATCTGAGTATATTTGCCTCTAACATAACATAAAAGTTGCTAACAAATTAGATGCCAATACTTTCAGAGCTGAGTGTACTCGCCTTTGGGAGTATACTAAAATATAACTCATTTAAAGTTCATTTTAATTAATAATACCTACCTAATGTAATGGTGGTTTTCATTTTTGATTTTCGCAAAACCCGTCTGAGAATTGATGACAGGCTGCCTATTTATCCCATATAAAGAGAATATTTGTAATTGTACACATTTTTTTTTTATTGACCGAGCGTAGACAAAAATTCTTTAGTATGTCCGAATTCAAGTTCGGATGCCGCGCTAGTCTCGCTTATAGGTCGCATTTCTCAGCTGATTCTCATGCAATTTTTTGAATAAGATCGATGAGTATCGGAAATCATTTTTCTATTAAGTTCCTCGAGATTTTTCAAAATGGCGGAGATTATGGGGCTTGAGAACTCAAAAATTACATTGTTCGGACATTGACAAATCGTTCGCGAGCTCAGCTCACAGAGATACTAATTTAGTCTGTTTGCAACACCTAGTTTGTGTCTCGAACAGCGGTGTCTGTTTGAGTCCCCGCGGCGGGAAGTTTGGTGTTTATTGCACAGAACCACTGGGATCCGGTTACAACCGGTTACGAGACAACTTTGTCTTCACTGTGTTACTATACAACTAGCTAGGAACATGGCATGACACAATGTATTCCCATTTATTTATTATTTGTAATTGTGTAAAATGCTTTTTTTTATTGACCGTGCGAGTTAAGCGAGCGAATTGTCTACATTTCAGCTTAGACAAAAATCTTTAGTATGTCCGAATCCAAGTTCGCATGCCAGTCTACCTCATAGGAAAAAAATCTCAACAGATTCTCATGAAATTTTGTGATTTTGAATATTATGATCGATAAGTACCTATAGAAAATCTTTTTTTTGTTTATTGCTAAGTTATGGCCCATAACTTAAAACTTTTCCGCTGCCGCCATTACAATGACAGACGTCAACGGGAGCGGGCAGGTCGCGGTCCACAGTAAACCCGTTTACGTGTTTCACTGAATCTATTCCGACATTTTTTTTCCTTATAATTAATTTGTTACCATAAAGCGGCAACCTAATTAGTGACGTAGAAAGTCTCTCTAGCCGGAGTGCCATACCCAGGCGGCCATATTTGGATCGATATTTACCTAAAGTCGACAAAATATTGCTATCTCACTCATACGTCAAACAAAGCCGCCTATACCTACGACCGAATAACAAAGCCGCCGCACAAAGTTTAGGTAAATATCGATCCGAATACCTGATGCCAGCCAGACTTTATTTTCTTGTACCATTTTCCCACCCTGAAACACTGTACGTCACAGAAACCTACTCTACTAATAAAAGTTCTTGCAAGGACTAAATTCAAGAGAAAACAGGAGAAATTTAGACGAGTAATAACCGTAGCTTTCCACAGACGTATCGAATTCTAATCGTGCCCACAAGTTGGCCTCGAGTGCCGACGGAACCCTAATAAATTTAATAACGGCACGACGCTGGATTACCTAAATCTAGTTTAAAGGCGTAATATTATCATATCATATCGTGGATATTAAAGGAGGATTACATTTAGGGCTTTATTCGACTTTTCTATCTGTTTGCAATATGATGATATTAAAAACAGATAGAAAAGTCGAATAGAGCCCTATAAGACTTCTCATACGAGGTCGCCACACCAGGACTTTGCTGCCCCAACGGCCATCCATTCTCCGGGATATATCGTTGCCACTTCAACCGTGTAATGCTGTGAGCTATATCGGTTACTTTGGTCCTTCTGCGAATATCTTCGTTTTAAATGCTATCACGCAGAGAAACTCCGATCGTCGTCTTATACTAGTAAGTCTCATTGTGAACGACCACGTCTCAGTTCTGTAAGTTATGAAGTAGCGACCACGTATAAGAAAGCGCAGCGTGGGAAGCCCCCGACTAGGTGGACAGCTGATAACCTGGTTAGGGAATTAATGGATGCGATGTGCACGGGACCACATCTTGTTATGCTATGGGGGAGGCCTATGTTTAGCAGTAGACGTTTGTGGCTGATAGATAGAAAGGCTAGGTTTACCGATGTGTTCTATTCTGCTTTAAAATGACAATATGCTAATACAGTTTGATGACTATAAATCGATAATATCTGAGACAATTTAGCCGATAACTTGTCCAAATGTCTATCTTTTGGCATAAATAAATAAATAAATATCAGACAACCTGATACAAATCGATCTTGTCCCAAATTAAGCTCAAGAAGGCTTGTGTTATGGGAACTAGACGACGATATAAATATATACTAAAATACATAGAACAACCACGACCCAAGCAAAATTATTAATTCAAGTTCATTATCATTACACAAATATTTGCCCTGGCCGGGATTCGAACCCGGGACCGCCGGCAGTAGGCAGGTGCATTAGAAACTGCGCCAACTGCGTCATTTTTGTAATAAAGCTCTAGTAGGCTTGTGTTATGTTTAGTTTAGTTTAGTTTAGTTTATTTATCACACCATTACAAATTTCTTATAACTAAATACAAGTACATGTCAGTTTACATTACTCTTCGGAATGTGATCGTTAAACAAAAATGATATTCGTAAATCAATACAATAAACATTAAATAAATGAATGTTTGAATAATAAATAATATGTAAGTACACAATAGTGTAGTTACGATCAATATATCGATATAATTCTAATACCTACCAATAAACTGTGTAGGTGGTGGTGGTATGGGCACTAGACTGGGGTATACATAATATTTTATACCTATATCTAGATAAATACATACATAAATACATAGAACATTCACGATCGAGGCACAAAATTCGAGTTCATCACACAAATATTTGCCCTTGCCGGTATTCGAACCCAGTGCCGCCGCCGGCTCAGTAGCCAGCTTTACCATCACTGTGCCAATATCCTCATTAATCATCATTACAGTAATTTTAAGGCACCGCTAATAAAATATAATATTTATGTATAATCATATTTAAAAAAAACGAGGACTTCTCTTTTGTTGGTTTAAAATTAAACACCCCATAAAGATCTAACAATAGACATCAAAGCAAACTTTTACAATTCACACCAAGTTCGTAGAGGGTGCTACGAAAGCGTAGCGCTACGAAAACGTCTACGATTCGTAGCATAAGCTACGAAGACAAAGGCAAAGTTAGGGCAAATATGAACGAACTCAAGCTGACTTGTTTACTTTAAAAGGACGTAAATGTAAAGGAAAAGTGCTGTTGTTACGTCGTTTTAAAATTAAAGATTTAGCGAAGTACAAATTCAATTGTTTCTTTGTGTGTCGGCTTAGCGAGGATTTGCATTTGATTATGGAACTAGTTTAATTGTGAAAATGCATTTACATAAATACGTTGTTTTCAAATGTTGGTTCTTTTGCTAAATTAAATGTAAGGGTGTTCGCTCACCGCGCAAATTCGCATTACTCGTATATTAGGCTGCGGTTCCACCAGAGATGCGAGGATGCATAGCGAGGGATGTGCTAAAGTTAACCAATGGAATAACTTCATTTACTTATCCTCGCTCAGCGCACCTCATTCTATTGGTTAACAAAAACACATCCCTCGCTCTCGCTACGCATCCTCGCACTGGTGGAAACGCAGCCTTATAATGTAACTAAAAACCGGCCCAGTGCGAGTCTGACTCGCGCGCTGAGGGTTCCGTACAAATACTTATCTCAACTGGCCGGATTAAGTTAAGTATGCATCTGGTATGTATGGCGCCGGATACAAATGGGGTGTATAGTTAACGCACGTACGATCACGTTTGTTATTTTATACTGTGTTTTTTTGTATCTGTTGTTCTATAACAACAGATACAAAAAAACGGCAACGGCAACAAAAATACATCATCATATTTTCTACTGTTTAACTATTACGGTTCATGAGATACAGCCTAGTGACAGACAGTCAGCGGAGGCTTAGTATTAGGGTCCCGTTAATACACTTCGAGTACAGAACCCTTAAAAGGAGAGAGATTTTCAATGTTGAAAAGAATCAATGTTGATCCTATTTGTTATGAAACCACATTTCTTATTTTCTTTATAACTCTCCATAGAAAACTGACTTAACCTCCTAAGACCCAACGGCCTATTTTAAAGACCAGAGATCGTACTAATTGCGGCCCAATGACATGTATGAATTAATCAAATATCCACCCAAGGTTAATATATAATTACGACACAGAATAAAAAACCTAAAATTAGGTCACTGGGTCGCTATTACAAATGTCCTAAAAATAGATTGGGTCTTAGGAGGATAATACAAATTACAATTTTATACCCGTACAGATGTTATTGTGTGTTACACAAGGGCGGGAACACGTGAGTTTGAAACCTCCTAAACGAGCCTTCGCAATATCCGCGAACTACCAAACTAATTAGACAACAGCGGGGCTTCTTTGAACTTCACACTGTTTGTAATTAACGTTGAGACGTGTCCCCATCTGAGCGGGAAACTGGAATCCGAGATTGAACCACTATATTTGGATTACACCGGGTGTTGCCCGTAATAAGAGCAATAAATAAAAAAAAATATTCTTTCCTAGAAACTGAACAACATGTTGTTAAGCACATTCTGAAAATAACGTGTATTACATGATAATTTGTAAAACAAGCTTTAGACAAAGAAGCAATGTATTGTGAAATGTGTGCGATATTATTAGAGTGACAGTTATGTCAATGCTCAGGGAATGTCAATGTTGGACGACGTACATTGTTTTTTTAAAGTGCCTGAACAAATGTTGTACATGTTGAAGAGTAGAATCTATGTTTTAATTTACTGCTCTAATTACAGGCAACATCCGGTATATTATTAGATATTTTCTATATATTTGGGTATTACTGCGCACCTCCACCATTTATGTGAGAGTGGAGGCTCAGGGAAACACATAACTGCTTAATTTGGAATAATTTAAAACCAAAATACAATAAATATAAGTTTGTTTGGTGGCGACTCGTAGAAGAATTACACCATATTTTATTTTAACGTTTACCTGACAGTGACTGAATCTTTATTTAAACCAAAATCGTACTTCTTAATATAACTGGCCTACGTCCCTACAGTATTTATACATATTTATACATAAGTATGTATATCGTATTCCAGGGTCCATAACACAAGCCTACTAGAGCTTACTGTTGGACTAGATCGATTTGTGTGAGCTTGTCTGATATTTATTTCAATTTTAATGTAGGCTCAAGTCATAAATTAATACCGTCAACACTCACCTCTTTGTTTATTTAGATTTAAGCGAAAACTTGCACACAATTTTACATGTTTTTTCAACATAAATATTCTTTCTTTCTAATATAATGATGAAAGATAGATACAAATTAAGTTAATATTGCTGTAATAGTTAAGTACTTATCCTTTCTGAAATAAATATTGAGTGTTCAGTTTCTTTTGGCGTTTCTTCTCAACGGTGGTCTCCTCTCGTGAAATGCCGGTTGACTCAGACATAATGTAAAGTGCCCTTGCGGCCTACTTGCAGAATAAAGTTCATTATTTAATTAATAGTTTCCAATCATTACGCTTAATTTTCAGTAACACGAGCAAATCGATGGTTAATATTAGTAATTAATATAATTTATATAGTTTTAGCGGGGCGGCTGTCACATGATAGGTAATTAAACAGTGTGTCTGACAGTTTGCTCGTCAAATTGAATTCCGCGAGAGATAAACCCTGTAATTACTCCCAAACATCGCGACGTACTTAGGTAGATTAATTAATATTACGGGTATAATGATATTTCATATACGGATATAATAAAATTATAATCTATACTATTATAAAATTAAATAAATAATGATAGATATCGGACAACCTCACACAAATCGGTCTAGTCCCAAATTAAGCTCAAGAAGGCTTGTGTTGTGGGTACTAGACGACGACATACGTACTTATATAGATAAATATATACTTAAATACATAGAACAACCACGACCCAAGCAAAATTATTAATTCAAGTTCATTGCACAAATATTTGCCCTGGCCGGGATTCGAACCCGGGACCGCCGGCTCAGTAGGCAGGTGTCTACAAACCGAGCCAAACGTGTCGTCACATTCTAGATTTGTACTGAAAATCTGTATTCTAGGGTTCATGATTTCAGGAAAAATCTAAATAGCGTGATGCAGGATCGTCTACTGTCTTATATGGGCGCCATCTGTTGGGCACAATTTCCTTTGTCCTCTCATCACGCCGAAACGGCTGGACAAATTTTAACCAATTTTGGTACAGGGATAGCTGGACATCCAAATATGGTTATAGGATACTTTTTAGCTGACAATGGTCAAAAAATATATACGCGAATGAAGGTGGTACCTGCCCACCTAGTTTCATATAAAGATATACTCGTATCATACATAATTATTGTATTAAGCGGTTTACACTCACGTGAAATTGTCAGGAACGGCCCGACATATTTCGAACTTGCGACGAGGTTGCCGCGGCAGTGTACGGGCAGCCGTCCCTGATGAAGAGCTCCATACGAGTTCGAAACATGTCAGGCCATTCCTGACAATTTCACGTGAGTATAAACCGCTTAATACAATAATTAAATATGTCTCACGAAAGTCTTAATAAGATTATACGTATCATACATCTTTCGATCTAAACTGTATTTATTGTAAGACATGTCATCAAGTTTAAACTAGAAGCAAACCTAAATTAATGAAATATGTAATGGCTCATTATTTTTAATGTGGGTTCACACCACAATTTCTTATATTGAAACATTAATACAAAGATCAAAGACACATAAAAATTAAAACATAGAGGTCGCTAAGGTGTAAAGCCTTTTAAATAAACAATGCAAAGATTAACGCACAAAGCATAAAGAAAATTTGAAAAGGTTTACTGGCGTTTGGGTGGTGGAGAGGTTAACACGTTGGACCCGTAATTAGGTGTATAGCTTTTAAAAATTATAATGTCCATCACAAGTTCTTGAAAGTGAGATTATATGCTTAATATATTATGAGTGATATAATAAAGAATATTATATTGTAGTTACTTATGATATTGTGCATGGAAAGAAAACGGTACATTGCAGATTGTCCTACTATGTAAATCTCTTTTACATAGAAAACTCTCGTGAGTGCCAGACATATGAAATGGGTATTAGAATATTGCTCCACATGTTTCTAATCGGTTCGCGATTCATCCTCAAGAGCACCAAATAGTCACGGCACTCAATGCAGTGTACAATTGGCGATTCGAAACATGTCAAGCGATATTCCACTTCTACGACGAGTAATCCCGTTTCACATGTATTTTAACTTGTGATTGTAAATCTCCATTTTTTAAATGCCATAAAATGTTCGAAGCGGCAGTATCAGATGATTATGCCTGTGTTCAATCAAGCGGCTCCAATCAGGAATGTCTTTGAGCGTCAAAGGGGCGGCGATATCGGCTATCAGCGTATATTGTTGGAGTAGGTAGTCAGCCACCTATACCTACGTATTACTGTACCGGTATAAAAATCTAGCATGGATATTAAATTAGGTTGATTTTTATACACCAATTTCCAGTAAAAATAAGTATATTTACCATTATTTACGATCACATTGCGTATATTCATTATTTGCGCTTTCCTGACGTTTCGCGAACTTTACAGTTACCATTGTCAAAGGTTGACTGAGAAAAAAAACAATTTTTATCTGTCTAAGTTATTCTAGTGCAAACCACCATTTCATTAAAATGATTCAAAAAATAATGGTGTACATACATGTCAGATGGGCTTCATGTGTAAAGATATTTACACATGTTCCAGAAGGGTATTAAATACCTGACTACAGTAAAGACTAAAGGTTCTTTTTGCCGGTGGATATCAGTAATGCTGCAATAGCTATTATTAAAATGAAGTTAAATAAATATCATGAGACTTTTGACTAACCGAACACCACCGTAGGTATTTTTTTGTAGTTTTAAGGTCCTTTGAAGGACTTTGTTTCATGTAGTTCTTTCCAATGCAGCAACGTCCTTCACGTAAAATAATATTTTAAAAACAAAACCCTATCGCTTTCTCAACGATCTCAAAACCACTTCTTTTCTCACTAGAGCTGCAATATGTGTGATGGACACAACGGTCCACTCAACCGTACTCCATAACAATATACCCGTCTATTCCACAACGATATAACCGTTATATATTTCATACTCACTTACGCCCTTGTGAGTAAAACTACGTTATGGACACTCGTGCACTAAAACTTTATTATTTTCTGACCATTTCTGGCTGGATTACAATTGGCTGAGAGATTTTTCGTGTTAGAAGGATTATGTACTAAGGCGTGGCTTTTATTAATATGGTTACGATAAAGCCATTGGTTTATGTATAGTGACTGTTAGCTAAGTGCGAAAATGTATCGGAAATTACGATATTTGGCTTTATGGGAGTAAAATACGAAAATGGTTATGAAAACGGTAGCTTAAGTATTAAGGAATGATAGTATAGTTGTTGTGTTAATGCACGATTCGATAAGGTTAGCCATTTGCCATTTAAGTCGCTTTGATTAGCCTATTTTTTCAACTTTGATCTAACCTTATCTATCGACAACTCGCAAGAAATTTTCGAAATTGTTGAAATGTTATTTTTTTACTCTTTCAACTCCGTCATAAAAAAAGTCGTTAAGCTGACTCGACAAAATAACATTTATAACTATGCTTATGGAACCTACTTACAAAATTACTTGAGAATCGGTGAGGCAATATGAGTTTGATCTTTAAATATTTATATACACGAGACATTACTTATTTGCATAACCTGTGCTAACTCGGGGCACAGATACTAAAGTGATGTAGCGAAATATTTTATCGACAAAAAATATATCAATGTTACCTACTGTCAAGATCTAAAATGTTATTCAACATATTTTTTTTTTCTCTTAATTTTAAAATAAAAACAATAAAACGTCTATTATTTATTTTAAAATAAATTTCATAGTAAGTATAAAATCAATGTTGTTTCCATATTCGTTGGTATAAAAGATTGCCGTCTAGATGAAAATATCCACTTTATCAGGCATGATATCGAACCTTTTTATAGTAATCGAGAACATTCAATGAGCATGTATTAATATATTGATATATGGACATCTTTTTTATCGATATCAAATCCCTATGAACGTGCCCCGAGTTAGCACAGGTATGCTTATTTGGCGATATCTTAAAGTACAGTCGGATTGGCGCTCAATATAATATGAAAGTATATTGCATGCTATCTTACGACAAACATTGTATTCGACAAAATCCTGTCTAGTTACACACAGTTACGAGGAACAAACTTCCCTGTGGCGTGGAGATAATCCCATTAGCGGGTTATACTCCCACACAAAATCCGACTACTGGTCGTCAGGGCTTACCAGCCCACACACAGTTCAAGTCAAGTCAAAAAAAAAAAGAGGAACTATGTCGATACCGGCGAACCGGTAACGGTCCCGGCGGATACCGATTCAATTACCGGTAATTGTCATCACGAGTGACGTCACACCGAGCTCTAACATTGCGTAGGTTTCGCAGCGAGCAGCCAACAATAGCTTAATTGGACTAAGTATTGCGATATACTGGGTATTGCCTGTAATAGGCGCAATAATTAAAAGATTTTAAATACTCATCAAACTGAACAACATCTGTTCAGCAACTTTAGTAAATTTTCAGAATATCATTATTCCAAAAAAATAAAATAGTACTTTCAATGTACGTCGTCCAACATTTTTATTCTATAGCTGTCACGCAATACATTGCTTCTTTGTCTAAATATTATTCTACAAATCGGTAAATTAGTTATATTTCCTGAATATTTAAAATTTAAAAAATATCACTAAATCGAAAATGTAATCTAGTTTTTTTAAATAAATTCATATTGGGAACATCTGATACAAACAGTACCTTGAAGAAAAAAAACTTCTACAAATTATCATTTAATTACACGTTATTTTCAGAAGTTGCTTAACAAATTGTTGTTTAGTTTGAAGGATGGAATCTATGTTTTAATTTATTGCTCCTATTACAGGCAACAGCCGGTATAATACATTTTTTTTATATTGCTTAAACAATATATTCATCTGAGTAGGACTCGCATTGTCAGCGTTAGCACAAATTGAAACTCAGTCAGTCGAAATTGTATGAAATTGCTGATAATCAAAACTCACTAAAATGTCTGTCACTGCTCTTCAAAATGTGAGTAATAGATTGACATATTTCGGTCTTCCTAGCTTTGTTTTAAGTAGGTATTTGTTATTTAGTGAGTTTCGGTTGTGTCCGTGACATTCAACTATAACTTTAATTACAAGATAAGCAGAAGTAAGTCGAAGTTCTGCAGGTAATGAAATGATGTATTCAAGTCGACGTACAAAAGCATAGAACTGTGAACTGTTAACCCACTTCTCACCGAGTGCCCCTGAGAACTGCACTGTAATGCCTTTGACGGCAGTTTCGGGTTAATTGTAGACTTTTGAGACAAAGTCTTACAGTAGGCTATTATTTTAGTTAGCTGTAATGTCAATTGAGATTCTACAGCAGGCTAATTTAGCCGTAATCTTCTGACCAAAATGATAAACTTTGATCAATTTTAGACTTAGAGAGACTAATTATTTTGACAATGCTAATATACGTAAAAATATGAAATTAAAATATAAGAATTGGTTTTGTCTCTACTTTCAGCCTGCCAAATATAAAAACATAAGGACTTATATATTAAAAAAAATCAAGAATAAATACAACGCGATAAAGTTACATTCATGTGACGAATGACTTTGCAACCACTACTTTAAAATAAAATCGGATAAGTACTTCTTAGGTCACATATCTTTTTTAGGTATCGTTGAAAACATGTCAAATGATGCTTATTAATAGCTTAAAAAAATGGCCCTTTGGCATGGTCCCGAAGACACTCTCCATTTCCTCGGTGGAATATATAATATAGCAATGCCAATACGTTGAGCGAGGAAGCTGCCAGCTCTTTCCTCCCACGTGTGGACCAAACTTTTGTCAATTTGCATAAAGAACTAGCGAGCCCTGAACAAGCCGCCACGGACCGAATATTACTTGAAAAATAATCAACTGGCCTGCTGTATGCCCTGAGCAGTGGCCCCGCGACCTAAATGCGCTAAATGCAATGACGCCACTTAGTTGCGCCTTTCATTTGTTAATGGCCGCTGCACTCTGTCAATATGACTTAGCGGCACATTAAGTGACTTTGTGCGAGTAGGTATTTTCATCGCGATTTCATGTAACATTTTACATAGAAAACTACCATGATTCACAGACATATTCAAATACATACGAAATGGGTTTTTTACTCACATCGTAGAAGTCGAATATCGCTCGACATGTATTGAATCAATAATTGGGGGTAATTCGACCAATTTTAGAGAGACGATGAAGATCTCTCTATTTCATCGCCATCCGTCACTTTTGACGTGTCCCTACTTGACAAGTGGAGATATCCATAGAACATCGCAACTTCGTCAATCCGATCGCGCTTAATTTGCGTTTCCTTTGTATGTGACGGCATAAATAACAGGCGCATACTTTAACTTGACCGCGTAGTGCGTGAGATTAGTCAGTTACGTTTCGTTCAAAACAGAAATTCATATGCATGAATAGCATTTTTGACAATCATTATCGCCTTCATATTTCCAGAATTGAGATGAGATATGTCACTTGAAGCTCCTCGCATTTCAATGACAATGTCGTCTATTTGTATTTGTATAGTGTACCTCAGTTTCAAAGCGAGCGAAGGCGCGGGCAAAAGCTAGCAAAATATAATTTACGATTTATGGTAACTCAAATGTAACAACAAAATTACAAACTGTGATGGATGACATCGTGTTACGGTTACAGAGATAATCGAGCGAGTTGATTTATCATGACATAGCTGGAATCCAGAATTCAGAATAAACTTTTGTTGCGTATCAACAGTCGACTTCGTTACGTAGGAACATCTATTGTACTACAAAATTCAGGAAAAATAAATAAGTAAATATCGGGCAACATCACACAAATCGCTCTAGTCCCAAATTAAGCTTAAGAAGGCTGTTAAGGGTACTAGATGAATATATTTTAATTAAGTTTTTTTTATTTTTTTATTTAAGTATAATATTTAAATTAGAGTTTATCACACAAATATTTACCCTGACCGGGATTCGAACCCGGGACGGCTAGTTCAGTAGCCAGGTGATCTACAAACTGCGCCAGACACGTCGTTAAAAAAAATACAAAAATCTTAACAAACGATTCAGGATTCGTATGGGCGCCCGGCCTTATATTTTAGCGCCATTTGTTGGTAAAAAAAAGTTGTCCTTTCATTACGTCGAAACGGCTGAACGGGTTTTAACATTTTAACCCATTCTTGGATAGCTGAACATCCAAGAATAAAAAAAAATCACCATCTTTACAATGAACTAGAATTTTCTGGAACAATCATATAAAAAAGAAATTTAACTATACCTATAAGATATGGATCTATATGCATTCGCGCAATTATAAATAAATAAATATCAGACAACCTCACACAAATCGATCTAGTCTCAAATTTAAGCTCAAGAAGGCTTGTTTTATGGGTACTTGATGACGATATTTATATACTTAAATAGATAAATATATACTTAAATACATAGAACAACCATGACCCAAGCACAAATATTCGAGTTCATCGCACAAATATTTGCCCTGGCCGGAATTCGAACCCGGGACCGCCGGCTCAGTAGGCAGGTCTCTACAAACTGCTCCAACCGCGTCGTCATGACGTCGTCATTGCCATGACTAAATTATTAAAAATTATTATTGTTCCTTTCAGAATAAAATCCAAGCAACGCTTAACTCACGCTTATCTTCGCAAAAGCAACAACAGTAACACATCTAAAACATATTCCCAGCAGTCGCAACATATCGGGTTCGCCGGCAAAAACGAGCCATCAAAAAATACACACACATTCCGGCCAAAACTTATCACTTGAAAAGTTCCCTAAAAGCGCTTTTTCGGCGGCGATGTAGCCCGTTTGTGGTGGAATACAAAGTGCGGGCTACAACTAGTGATGCGCAATGCTGAAACATTTAAAATTGGGAGAGCATTATGGAAACGTAGAGTCGCAGGTTCGAGTCTTTACATTGCAGTAGAGATCACATTAAATTTTTCTTTCATAACTTTCATAAGTAAAAGATAAAGCAAGAATAAATGTTAAACCATTGATACAAAAAAAATGTGTTCTTTGTGTAGATTTTGAACACTAGGACCCCATGGACCAAAGGGGCTCGACCTCACAAGGCACACGACCTCAATTGTACTCGGAACCGCGATGCCTAGATTTTTTAATTTTTTTAATTTACAAACTGACCGGCGATTAACGTTAGTATCGGGTACCCCTTATCTTGCACAATCTCTATTGTCCGAAATACACTTCGCATAATTGTTTTCGCACAATTATTTTTAGCCGAATGATACTATCGCATAATTATATACTTACCACAATTATTATGTCGCATAATAATTTTTCGGTGTATTAAAATAATCATGCAAACGGTATATTATGCCACATAAATTTTGGCGACACAATTATTCGACCATAGGAGTATTGTTCTAATCAACATTGTGCCAGTGTACTATTCTGCCAAAGAAACGTGTGCGAAATGATAGTATGCCAAGAAATTTAGGCAAAAAGCAATTGTGCGAAATGATGATTGTGCCAATGGTTGCTATGCGAAACGAAAATATGCCAATAAATTTTGTGCAACACATTAGTAACCCGTCAGTATCACCTGATCGGAAGTGACCACTGGGTCGAGGATGTAGAGAGTAGAATTTTCTGGAAATACACATGATGAGAACGAGTTCCATTCCTTAGCGGTTTGCATTAGAAATTATAAAGCAAATCACTTCGTGCAAATAGTGGTAAACTGACAACATAAGGATGCTCGATTGGTTGTCCGATAGTGAAACGGGGATGGCGGAATTAAATCGTGCAATTCCTGCTCACACTTTCCAAAGTACATCCGATAGAAAACTGACAAGCTGTCAACTTTGCGGCGATGTTCGAGACTGAAAGATGCTCCCAGCCGGCAATGCATCACCAATGAGTCTTAGGGACGACGACGTTCTACTGAATCCAAGGCAGCTAACTGGTACTTGGCAGAGCCGTCCCAAAGATGGCAGCAGTGCCCCATGCACGAACGGACTTGAGCTTGGTAAAAAGTTAGCAGCTCTACCGGCGTGAAATACCGCTTTTGATGGGTATACTAAACAATACTCCCAAGTTTCATTTGCCCGAATGCATCATCATTCCGAATTATCATAATTCCAAAAATCATGTTCTAATAAAAAAAAATTGGGATATGATATAACCCTAACCTAACCTAATTATAGTATGTAACATACAGCCTGTTACCGGCATGCGGGCATTTATTAAAACTGATAATAATAATTATGATCCATTAGTAATTGTTTGCATGTATTAGCTAATCATAATTATGTGAATTAACTGCACAATTAAATTTCTTAAATCCGCACAGTCAATGTAGTGGGTGTACAGCACAATTGTCGTTACTCATATCACGCTGTCATTTAATGCTCACTTGTCAATTTATTTACTATACATTACTGGCAATTAAAATTTTGTTAGAAAGTTAATAAAGCCTGAATTTAAGTTAATTAATTAAATTAAGGTCATGGATACGTTTACAGATCTATGTTACTCTACTCTACTTTAAGAAAAGCCTACATGGCGGTAACTTTATGATCCATGGCAAAAATGACCTTCGGAATGAAAGTTCGGAATTTTTGACTGATCCCGATTTTGATGGAGGTACGGAATATACATAAAAATGTCGACTTGAAACTTTTAGCTTGCCCATCACTAGTACCAACGCTCTGGGGGCATCATCAACTAAAAGGATTGTCAGTATTCGATAATGTTTTTTACAACGATATTTTTTGCTTTCCATCTAGGTAAATCGTTGCCTGTTTGTTTATTTAAGTAATCTGTTGGAACAATAGTGTTTTCATTGTTTTCTCTTGTTTTTCTCCGATCATAAAGAACATTTATTTTTCGCTAGCATTGTCTCCTAGGAAAAGGATTTGGGTTACCTAAAGTTATTCTAACAACTTTTAGGCCGACACTGATTATACGATTTTAGTATTAATGCTGTAGGCAATTTTCGACGGCATATGGTTTTATGAAACATAAAAAGTGGCATGTCCGTACATTAAAAATATTTTTCGAAATAAAGTACTACGCAAAAATAATTTCTTATCATTTTATATACCGCTCCAAGAAACTTATTTATTTATACTACTGCACGAATTTTTTTACTAAATTGTATGAAGGAAATAAGTAATTGACGTTTCAGCTTGGCCAAAAATTCCTATGTTTAGACTGTTCTCACCTACAGGCTGCATTTTTCAACTTTTATTAGCAGAGTCGAAATTATAATACATTATTTTCCTTTTTCGTTGATTCAGTTTTTCGATTTATTTTTCATTATGGACATTAGTAAGAGGTATATTAAATAGCCGTGAGCTGTGTCATACCAGTTGTAGGTACTTACATTATAATTCTATGTGTAGCTAAATTAGTATTAAGTTTTACTAACATATTATAATTTATACGTTTTTATGTTACTAACCTGATATGGATGTTTATCCGAAATAAAATATTTTGAATTTGAATTGGGGTTGAAATAAAATAAGAGATTTCGAAAGAGTCTTCGCAAGGTCACACAAAGCTACTAGTATCTATTATTTTAATTATTGACGTCACATATTTGGATTCATGTCACGACTAAGAAGTAATTCCGACGCACTTATTGTGCAATGAAGTTTCTTTAAACCGATATTGAAAAGCTACAAGTTGTCGCCGTCTTAATACGTCGGCGTCGCGACGCTGCGGCGCCGCTCTGTATTTCCATCCGACACACTACGACACAATACGTACACATATATTCATGATGGCGTCACATGTGTACTGTTTGTAAATAGGTGATGTAAAGGCGCGGCCTTTTAGAACCAGCGTTAAATATATTACCTTTAACAATTTAAAGAATAATGCAAGATATATACTGTTTTTTTTTTATAATGATATAACGTAGTGGCTTCATTTCGCCTGATGGTAAGCAAAAAGGGGAGCCCAAGTCCACTTCAACCGTGCAATCCTGTGAGCTATGTCCGTTACCCTGGTTTATAACCTCATATTTTTTGATTCTGACTCGCAAAAAAAGTCAGCCTCATGAATCCTTTCGCTTTATGAGTGTATTTTATGCTAGTGTGTTGAAATCATAGAGAAACTACTACAATAACATTACATTTTAAAACATAACTCAAGATCTTTTAAAACGACAAAACTAATCTTGAATGAAAGGACCATTAAAGTTGTATTATGATGAGGTTTTCCATACATTAAGTTTTACAACTTTACATGCATACAGAACGATTCCAAAGTTCTGTATCACATTATCCTTGAACGAAGCGAAGCGTTCCACCACAGACTAAATATCCAAGAAGCTCAGTTTACACATTAACAGCAATTGTAAATTTTCAGTGATCCATCAAACTATCTTAAAATACACTTTTAATATGTTTTCTTATATCTTAAAATACGCTTTTAATATGTTTTTGTATATCTTAAAATACACTTTTAATTTGTTTTCTTCGAGAACTACGTAAAGTTAAGTTCATATTACTGCAAAAGTTAAGTACTTATCCTTCCTGAAAAAAAAACACTGACTGTTGAATTTCTTTCGGCGTTTCTTCTCAAAAGTGGTCTCCTCTTGTAAAAAGCCGGTAGACTCCGACATGTAAAAGTGCCCTTATGGCCTACTTGCAGAATAAAGTTCATTATTTCATACAATGCTGACTATTGATCATCTCTTTTAGTATAAAATTCTAAAATAGGCGTGCGGTTTTTTTGGGATGTTAATCGATACTATTTTTTATTGGAATCAAATTCAACTTTACACCTCCAAAATGACTGTTGAGACCTTTAACATCTCATAATTTAATTTGTTGCAATGCATTCCACGTTTTTAATCTTTAGAACGCTTGTCCTTCCATGTTAAAATGTGACTTATACCCCAATAGTTGAAAAAAGAAAGAGCTAAAATATACCTTATCTGTTAGCAGGAAAATTGCTGTGACAGCGTCCGCCATTACCTTTTTAGTGGTCGTTAGCGTGGTAGGCATGACAGCACACGACCACTTTAGTGGGTCTTGGCGTTCAAAGGGTTAAACGATTTGAAACGAACTCTCTGTATTTCTGTAAGTTGTAGCAGACAGAGCGTTAAACCTAAACCTTACCACCCACGTGCCGAAAGCCGTAAAAACGTATCAAATTACGCATTCCGCAGCCTAAATTAATATGTAATTCGCTATTCTTCGCTTTCAAAGTGTTGTAATTGTTCGCAATTAAGGGCGTGAAGGCTTGCGGTCGTCTCGTTGACTTCCGAGCCGGAGGGTTGGGGTTTGAACCACGTTAGGGGTGCTTTGTCAAATTAAATCAAATATTTTTTTTTGCAATCATAGGTTTGTGATCTGTGATCACTAGTATCAGTGGTATCAGCTCGTTTGTGTACCACCGTTTTGCCTCAAGGCATTTAAAAATATTTTGAGTCATGATGCATGCTTTATGAACAATTAAAACTTAATTTCGTGAAAATAAAAATAATCTTCCCAATATTGATATTGTAGCGTCTATTGTCACGAATTGCTTCTTTTTGTGTTTATTTCGGCTTTGAAACTTTTTTTTAAACGCCCCGTAATGTAATAGGTTGAATACACAGACCATAGTGGTTGAATATTTGAATATAAAAAAGGACTAATCTCAAACCCGCGCTAAATTAATTACGCATCCTCTGCCATTAGCCTGAAATAAAACAATGTAATTATAAAATTTCCACCCATAAAGGGCTATAATTGTTCCAAATTAGAGCGGCGCGAATTAGCTGAAGTCGGAACTGGAACAATTACGGTCCTCTGGGATGAGGCAATTGTAATAAACTACGTACATTACGTAACTACATTCCAAGCATTTCTATGCTACAGTACCCTTACCAAAAGTTTACAGTGACAGCATTCGCTAGAGACTGCGTAAAGGATTTGTATGGAGAATTGTAGTTCTACAAAGTAACCGCTATGGGGTGCAATAAAATAATGTATTTATAAAATTTCCACCAGGGCTATAATTGTTCCAAATTAGAGCAGCACGAATTAGCTGAACTTGGAACTGGAAAACTGAGCATCACTACAAACTTTGGAATTCTTAGCTTCAATATTGGCTGAGATCTTGTCACTAGTTCCAATTAAAGCTGAATATGGGAAACTAACGTGTAATTAAAAGATACATTTTGCAATGTAGTTCTTAAAACACAGTTTTTAAGTATATAGTAGTAAGTAATATAATATTATTGTTTCTAAAGTCTCGAATATTTTAGTAGACTAAGTATTAAATTGTGAGGATATTAATGAGGAAATTTTGACTTAATTTAGTGGTTAAGAAAATAATGTATACAGGATACAATGCTCGTAGAACGTATGGAATGGCAATTTTCAATCATATTTTTTTTTTATTTCAGGTAAATGCTGCGACGAATAAAGAGAAAACGATCAGTTCTTCAACCTAAGTAATACCTAACACTAATTAATATCACACAATTGTACTTGTGTCTAATATTACACTGATAGGAACTTAAACGTCATAAAATAAAAAATAAACCCAGGTCAAACCTCGGTGCCATTAATATTCTTATAAATTCTGTTTAAATAATACTAACAAAAAGTTGGTTAAAACATGTTATATCTTACTATACATCGTGAAATTAAGGGTTTGGTCTTTATTTAAACAGTTTCCGAGCTCGTTATAGAAGCATAATATGGAAACAAAAGAGCTTATGTGCTTTAATTATTCAATGAAAGCTAAAACCTTTTTATTCTGAGATGAAAGTTTGCATCTACAACCTCGGCGCATCAGAATTCATAACTTTTACTGCATTTCAAGTTTTCAAACAAGTTCATTTAAAAGCTTTTAACGATTGAGCTGTGAAAACTCATCAGACTTGTGAACGAGTTGAGCATTTTTCATTTTAGGATATTTTTTTAATGTGCATAATAATTATATTGTTAAAATTATGATGTGCATGCGTACCGCTAACGAACATCAAACAACAGGACGGTTGATAATCATCATTTATTCACAGAATATTATGGTAAATAAAGAAAGTATAAAATAAATTATTTGATCCTTATAGTATTCGGCCATTATCTATCAGCCACCGACGTCTACTACTGAACATAGGCCTCCCCCATAGCTCGCCACAAAGTGCGATCCCGTGCAGACCGCAGCCCTTGACTCCCCGCTACCCTCATGAGGTTATTGTCCATCTAGTCGGGGGCCGTCCCAGGCTGCGCTTTCTTATACGTGGTCGCCACTCTTGTACTTTGCTGCCTCAACGGTCATCTATTCTCCGGGCTACCCATTGCCATGGCCTGCCCATTGCCACTTTAACCGTGCAATCCTGTGAGCTATGCCGGTTACCTTGGTTCTTCTGCGGATGGGTTCAGCGGCGGGACAGTTCATAAACCAAAAGTCGTCTCCGGTGGTCAAAAGTTAAGAGCTAGTATTAATTCAGGTTAAATTGCTATTATGTAGGATTATAGAAGAGGGAACGCTCTTTGATATCATATGAGTTTTATCAGAAAATTAATCCCTGGAATACTTAAATTCGCACAGGAAAGACTCGAACCTAAATCTGATTATGACCCGGATATCCTAATTTCTGATTCTATCATGCAATCCGGCCACTATGGCAAGTGAAAATTTATGAAACTTATTCTCTCGCCATTTTAGCATGCATTGTTATTGATTATGACTGTCATAAACGAATTTCGTGTTTAATGTCAATGTTTGTGTCATGTTTTTTCGTTCGTCGGTACATGGCTTAAAATAATTTACATACCTACAGCAAACATTAAACCAATCCAAATAATAATAGGATTAACTGTACTCGTTTTACTCAAATTGTCAACGAAGTTCGGTAGGTATACCTGTAATATAAGAAGATGAAGGTTGAAGGGTAGTGAGAGGTCGGAGGCTGGGCAGCAGTGAGACAAGTATTAGTTCGGTGTAAGGTCTACGTTTAATTATTGAAAACCTAACATTATATACATTTGGTTAACGCTTATCCAAGCAATATGCATTATGCTACAGTAAACTATTGTGTTACTGTTGAATACTAAATGTAGACATTAGCTACATACTACAGCTTCCCCGTAAGATACCTTTACCCCCGGGGTGCTGGAGAAAAAGAAAAAAAAAATAATGCTCAATTGGTGCCCCGGAAGTACGTTTAATCCACAAATAGACTACGGGACAGGTGAACGAAAACAGAAACTCATAAAAAATATACTACCATCTTTCACAAAATAGAAGTATTTATTTGCTAACAAATTAAAATAACAAATTGAAATTCGTGCTTCAAAACAATATGGGAGCGGGTATTATTCTAATTCGAATTACTTACGCACCTCTCCCTGGGGGTGTATTCTGGGACAACGATAAAATGGCTACTAATTGTTATTTGGCTTTCAAGAGATTTCGGTTTCCGTGACTGTCACACATTAATAAGACCACAAACAATTAAATAAATATTCTATTTTAGATTAAAACGATTTGTCATTACCACCGGCTTGGTATCTTTTTGTACATATTATCAAGGGTCAAGCAAGGCACAAGACTGGACCTCGAGTGGTGTGAAATAAAAATAGTGTTAATAAAAGTACCCTATGTAGAGTCTTTGTTTTAAAAGTATATATATCCTAGTAATGAGAGTTTTCTTTCGGCGGTTCTTTCTCTTCAGCAAGCCTTATAGTGATCCGCTGGTAGAATAAAATAATGAATCCCCTTCTGGCACATGTGTGTAACTATCTTTACACATTAGACCCATCTGGCATGTATTTTTAATTACCTTTATGTTTAACTCATATTTATAAAATGGTTAATTTGCACAAATGTAGTACAAATATTGTACCCGGTACCTCTGGATTGCCGATCTAGCGCGTTATAACTTTTCCGCCCCGGGTTAGAATCCCGGTTTCCCGGTTCTTACGCATTTAAATTTTTCTTTGACCTCGATCTTTGTATTGATAAAAATTTAAATAAAACTTACGGTGTATACGCAAATAAAAAAAAAAAACTGAGATATCGACCAAGTCCATTGACTAGGTTGTACATTGACATAGGCTGAGGTGTAAAGCCTTTCAAACAAACTATGCAAAGATCGACACACAGAGCGTAAGCGAAAATTCGGAAGGTTATCTGGGCGTTAGGGTGGAGGAAAGGTTATCGCGCTGTTGCTGGACCGGTCATCCAGAGGTGCCAGGTTCGATTCTCGGTCTCTTCCACCAGGTTACGCATTTTGGTCTTTGTATCAATGGTTTGTTATTTAAAGGTGTAGATAAACGCTTTAAAGAGCCAGAATAGTCCCCTTGTTGTGGTAATAATGCTAATGTGCGTCGGCAAAACAAGTCGCCGCTCACCGAATTACCCCCCAGTTCGATATTAACATAATGCTAAGGATAACATGTTTTTAGGCCTTTGTTTTAATATTTATAAACATACCTGGGATAACTCGGGCATACGTATATACGAAAGTGATGTAGCAAAATATTTTATCGGTAAAAAATATATCGATGTTACTGTTAAGATCTAAATGTTATCCAACATTTTTTTTTCTTTTAATTTTTAATTAAAAACAATAAAACGTCTGTTATTCGTTTATTTTAAAATAGCTTTCATAGTAAGTGCACAATCAATATTTTTCCCATATTCGTCGGTAGGTATAAAATATTGCCGTCTAGATGAAAATATCCACTTTATCAGACATGATATCGAACCTTTTTATAGGAATCGAGAATTCAATGAGTACATGTATGAATATACTTTGTATATATCGACATCTTTTTTATCGATATTAAATCTCTTTGCACACGATGCCAGTTAAACAGTAATCAGACAATAAAATTAATAAAAAGTCTACTATTCACATTGATATTGTATTTTATGGATCATAAACAGTTCAAAAACCAAAAGTCGTCCCTCCGATGGTCAAAAGTTAAGAGCTTGTATGAATTCAGGTTACATTGCTATTACATAGGATTATAGAAGAGGGAATGTTTTTTATTCTCATATGAGTTTTATCAGAAAATTAGGTCCTGGAATCCTTTTTGATGAACTCGGTAAAATATTTATATGTTCTGATGTGTAAGATAGGCGGGGCATAGTTTTTCCTAATGAAACACAAAACCGATATTGATATACTCGACGCCACGTAGCTTGGCAATAGCGGCTAATGACCACACTATCATTGATCCTGTCACTAAATAGCTCAAGTGGCTCCCAATCCGTTTTCGTCGTAACTCTCATATTCTTGCTCTTCTTTATAGTATACTTTTTCATCCTGCAACTCCCCGCTATCTCAAGGAGCGTTTCACTTATCTCACTTCTGCTCGATCTGCCCAAAATTTGCTCCTTGCCGTACCTTCTTCCGTCTCAAAATTTTATAATAATTCGTTTACTTTTAAAGCTGTCTGTTTGTGGAACTCCTTGCCTGTGAGCTTAAGGCGCGCTAAATCTCTTGTTTCTTTCAAAACTCAACTGAAAGAACATTATCTATCCCTTTCATAATTCGTATTTTATTCAAATGGTCCTATTATCTGTTGGCTGAATGTATGTATGTATTTATGTATTTATTGTTTATTATATTTATGTATTTATTTGTTTTTTTATGTTTATATTATTATTATTAATTTCCGATTTTGCACCGCCTAGTAACAAAATCTTATTTTTTCAAGTTCTCCACTACCCAAAGGTTGTCTGGAAGAGATCGCTCTTTAGCGATAAGACCGCCTGTTGTTTACCTCTATTTGTAATTACTTGCATTGTATTTCTCCTGTATATTTTATGAATGAGGTGTGCAATAAAGAGTACTTGTATTGTATTGTATTGTAAATAAAGCTAAAGAAGGCTTGTGTTATGGGTACTACTTAGATGAAGATAATAGGTACATACTTATATAAATATTATGGGACAATCAATATA
The DNA here is from genome assembly GCA_947623375.1 of Apotomis capreana. Lineage (NCBI taxonomy): Eukaryota > Metazoa > Arthropoda > Insecta > Lepidoptera > Tortricidae > Apotomis > Apotomis capreana. The sequence continues at coordinate 3,602,010 of OX392519.1, forward strand.
GATAAATATATACTTTAATACATAGAACAACCATGACCCAAGCACAAATATTCGAGTTCATTACTCAAATATTTGCCCTGGCCGGGATTCGAACCCAGGACCACCGGCTCATTATGCAGGTGTCTACAAACTGCACCAAACGCTTCATCGCATTTTCGACAGCCATTTTCGAACCAACTTGCGAGGTTTAGCTCACATAGCCACATGTTTAGTGAAATTACTAGGTACCATTATTCCATTGTCAGCTGACCGTATTGTCTCAACGGATGCATCAACTAACCCCAACAGCCCCAAACTGCCAACAGCATACATTATTTGCGAAACTAATTGCCTAGCCATCTCAAAGCCGGTACAATCGGCCGCCGCGCGAGATGTCGCCGCGGCGAACTGTCGGACGCACAAAGGCGGGAAGTAACGTTGGTATCGCGAGACCAGACACGCGGGTAAGTGTACCCGACGGGGATATTGGTTTAGTGGATACGACAGTCTTTATTATACGATTCTAAAGTATTTGGGTGCCGATGTTGATAGAGTGAGCGAAACGCAAGGGTCGATTTTTTTATCCTCCTCCCTTTAGCACATTAAATAGGAATATCACAATTATGCACATTAATCATTCGACAGTTGAATCTTAGGCAAAACGATAGGACAAATAATATTTAGGACTAACGATAGTAGGAGCAACAATTTCGGCAAATGAAAAATATGCTGAACAAAGTTTATGCTTACGTTATTCGTACAAAAGGGGTGCGTAACGGTCGCTATAACATATAATATAATATTGGTCAATATAACGATCAAGTGGTATAATAAACGAATAATATATTAACATTTGCTATAATTTCATATGGCATAATATCATATTATTATAGTAAAATTATCATTTGATGTAATTTAATACGTTTAAAGGCTCAATACACACGCAAACTGCTCAGACATGAAAGTTAAATTGTAATAGAGTCTTTTATTGTAAAAGGTAAATTGTAATAGGTTAGGTACGGCGACGAGCGAAGCGAGGAGGAGTGTTAGGTTATCTTGCGAATATAAACGTTATATCAAATGTCTATTATACTAATTGAAATTATAGGTACCCAATGAAATTATACCTGATGTAGTTATATCAAATGAAATATATATCAAATGTTTTTATATCCATTGAAATTATATGAAACGTTGTTATATCTATCATTACACACGCGTACAAAAGACGTTATGCGATAGGACTAACAATTTTATGCCAATCGATTTAGACCTATGTTGTTCCGGATAATTCACTCAAGTATGCCACATCATAGCTGTAGGGACAGAATATTTCCCTCGGCCTAAATTCAATCAAAAACCATTAGGCAGCCCTCTACATCACTCTGTATGCCACTGACAGATATACCTCGTTTTACTGACCACAGCTTACCACACACAGTACACTGATGCAAAAACTTAATAGCGAAGACACTAATTGAAAAACCAGTACGCATTCAGCACTCTACGTCAATATGTATGCCATAAACTTCGCTTGGCTTACTGATGACAACTTACTAAAATTACAGCGAGTACACTGATGCAAAAACGTAATACAGCGAAAACATATTCAAAAACCAGTACGCATTCAGTACTCTACATCAACATGTATTCTACTGACATTACAGCTTGGTTAACTGACCGCAACTTACTAATACTTACAGCTAGAACACTGACGCAAAACACACTAAGCGGAAATTTGATACAGCGAGGTTACTAATTCAAACAGAATATACTCAACTAGCACTCTACTTTAATCAGTAAGCCGCCGACAGCTTCACAGCTCGATTCAGTAACCGCAACTTACTTACGCAGCGGTATAGCACTATATATTCCATCTTAAAGATAACTAGACGAGTAGCCCCTACTCCGATCGGTGACTCACACCTTCGTTTCGTACAGCTTGGTAAATTTTAAGACACGACATCGGATCGTAATATGACGCGACATCGTGCCACGATGTATTTTGGCCTTTACGACTAAAATTACAATGCAAAAACGCGAAGCAAACACTTAATACAGTGAAAACACATTAAAAAAACCAATATGCAAAGAACTTTTAGTCCTTCACATCAAACTGTATGTATAGCTTTACAGTGTACTGTAAGAGGCTTTGTTCATTGTACATAAGACAAAAAAATCCTTGTCAAGCATTGGGAATTTTACTTTACTTAGCATAGCGGTGGCACTACAAAAACTGTGTGGTACTCCTACAAAGTCACGGAAAGAAAATACTATCCGGAAAATACGACTAGCACAGTGTACTGGCACAGCAGGTTCACTGCTACAAAAACGCCAAACTTTATCAATATTTCATGAAAAGTACTACCCTAAAAACCAATACGAAACCAGGCCCATACATCAATCAGTATGCAACTGGCAGATTTACAGTTCAGTTCACAGGCCACAGCTTACTATTAAAGCAAGAGCACCGATTCAAAACTGATATGTAAATAAATAAATAAATATAAAAGTTGAATCTTACACAAATCAACCTAGTTCCAAACTAAGCAAAGCTTGTACTATGAGTACTAGACGACGATATATAATAAATAAATACATATATAGATAACATCCATGACCTAGGGAACAAATATTCGAGTTCATCACACAAATATTTGCCCTGGCCGGGATTCGAACCCGGGACAGCCGGCTCAGTAGGCAGCTGCACTACAAACCGAGCCAACCGCGTCGTCAAAATTGTTGTACTATACTGTTTAGTTAGAACTGCTACACACATATGTACATTTCTATAATTATTATAAAATAAGTACATACAATATTATAAGTCTAGTACGGCTATCTAATCTCTTTACGTCGTTTAGATCATCGTCTACTTAATAAACTCTTTCACGTTGTTTGAGAAACATCTTCTATATTGAACGGATCATTACAATATATCTTTAATTTTAGTTCAAAATTCATGTAATATATAAAAAAAAAAGATATTAGCGCAGACCAATAAGAAAAAAAATATCTCTGTTTTTAGAGTGTACCCACAATCCTATGTAGATAGGTAATATGATGAAATTATGTTTGACGCCGCACAATACAACGCTTATTGAAACCAATGTGAATATATCGGGGGGCACGGCAGTGCCCCCGCCAAGTCGAGCGCGAAGCAAACACTGCCGTACCATCCTTTACTGGAACCATTTCGCCGCATTTTCAGGCCCCTATTTGAGCACCTCTGGATAAGACCAGAACGCAGAAATTTTCGTCATCCAGTAAGCTATAATCACACACTCAAAATCCAAAATTTCAAGTCTGTAGGTCATTTTAGTTCCGAAGTTAAGCGAAAGCAAAGTTTCGCATTTACGACACTCACTCACTCATGATCATCAGTAAAGAACTAGTACTTCCCATAAATTCAGAGAGCTGAAATTTGGTACAGAGTTAGGGTTTAATGGCCACATAAAGCGAAAACTATAAAAATTGGCCAAGTGCGAGTCCGACTCGCGCATGAAGGGTTCCGTACCATAAAACAAGTTTGTTGTATGGGAGCCCTTAAATATTTATTTTTTTATTTTATTTTTAGTATTTGTTGTTATAGCGGCAATAGAAATAGATCATCTGTGAACAAGTGTCTAGCTATCACCGTTCTTGACATACAGCCTGGTGACAGACGGACGGACGGACGGACGGACGGACGGACGGACAGCGAAGTCTCAGTAATAGGGTCTCGTTTTTACCCTTTGGGTACGGAACCCTAGAAACTAGGATAATCGAAGATCTGGAGTACTCTGATTAGAAAACACAAGAGCCCAACCAAACTATTAGAGATCGACAACCGCCTTTACAAAAAATATTCAACTTGTTGTGTTCGGTTGGCCGCCGTCGCGACTGATCGTCTCTCCTGATGATGGATCGCGTACCGATTCGAAACATGTCGAGTGTTATTCGATTTCTACGACGTGAGTAAACCCGTTAAGTATTTTAATATTCAACTTGGTGGGCCGCTTCATTTGATGTCAAAAATCAAAGGTCTGAAGTATTTTGACGACGCGTTTGGCTCGGTTTGTAAACACCTGCCTACTGAGCCGGCGGTCCCGGGTTCAAGTCCCGGCCAGGGCAAATATTTGTGTGATGGACTCGAATATTTGTGCTTGGGTCATGGTTGTTCTATGTATTTAAGTATATATTTATCTATATAAGTATGTATATCGTCGTCTAGTACCCATAACACAAGCCTTCTAGAGCTTAATTTGGGACTAGATCGATTTGTTTGAGGTTGTCCGATATTTATTTATTTATTATTTATTGGATGAAGAACCCTCAGCTGGTCTCAGCTGTATTAGAGATATGGTAATGCCCCCTTCTACTATTGGTACATAAAAAAATCGACTGTCATTGCAAAAATCCAGCGTAGTGGGATACATCTTCTAATTTAATCTAGTCCCACAGCTGGGCGGGTTACGTCGTATTACAATCCCGAAAGTTCATAATACCTACCCTACAGTTGAAATACCGATGGTCAAAATACCGAAAGTTCAAAAAGCCGATATTCGATAAACCGAAGCTCAAATTACCTATTTTCAGAAAATCGAAAGTTCAAAATCTCGAAATTTTATAATTCCGAAACTCAATGAGCACTTTAAAAGGCGACTGCTTGATGCCCGAACTTTCTTACGGCGGCCGTGGGCTGCCCTCCCTCCGCGCCTCCGGGCTTTTATATACACTCTAACAGCTTCGGTTCTGTGGCAAGTCGATTAAGAAAAGGAAAGAGTCCGGGAAAGTGGGAAATTAAGTGTGACACTAAATATTCGATATTATGATAAAGTATTCTGTCATGGACTGCCAACCGAACCGAACTTGTCTGGAACCGAAGCTGTCAACGCTCGCCTCCGCAGCTTCGGCTTTTTAGTCACCTTCGGCGACCAGCCTCAGCCGCTACGACTCGCTTGATGCCCGCACTTTCTTACGCTAGGGCCACAGTATAATAAAGAGTACTAACGTACTAGGGCGGAGGGGCTGCACATCCCGCAGCGCCGGAGCAGATCGGTTCCACAGAAGAGTTCACTTATAAATAGTAAGTATAGTAGTAGGCAAGTAGTTTACGTAATTTAGGTTAATATTCTTTGTATAAAATAAACATAAGACTACAGAAATACGAGATAATTCTCGAGAGTTTAAATAATATTCCGGATTACAACCTTCAGGCAGGATCATAGTCTTCGGGATTTTAATCTTCGGGATTACAGTCTTCGGGATTACATTCTTCGGGATTACAGTCTTCGGGATTATAATATTCGGTATTTCATCCTTTCGATCAAACGTTCTTTCGGGATTTTAAGCTTTCGGTCAAATAAACATTCGACATTTAAATTTTCGGCCTTCCGTCTATAGGTCTTATGATATTCGGTATTTTGAACTTCGGCATTGTAATACATACCCGCTGGGCGAATGCCTCCCCTTCTGCTTTTAATACGCACATACGAAAACTCTCGACAAGACTAGACTGGCTTTTATACTTATACTTACAAGTCTACAAGAAGAAATAGTCGAACGATTAACTTTATTCTTTATTTTGGCTTCGCCTATGTCGGATGAAGCTGAAATGCTGTACAATCTAACCGATTTAGCGTTTGTTGTTCCTAAGTAGAGATTTATTTGTTTTCCTTTTTGTATATTGTTTGTAAAGTGATTTTACAGGGCGATGTGGTCGCTCAGCGACAAAGCCCTTTCAATAAATAATAAAAAAAAACTTTATTCTACTCGAACATTACACAAATTAAATAAACAAATTACACCAAAATATTAATTTCGCTCAAAATTTGGTCAAAATATAATGCGTTGGACTAAGAGTGGCGGTGATACCCGCATACGTCGCTAGATGGCGCTGACTGTTTTTGAAAACGCGCCGTCGTTTGTTTTTCCGATAATCTTATATGGCGAAGTGGCAATCGGCCGCGTTACAGTCGTTTACGAAATTCGTCTACTGCGCTTGGAAACGTTCGCTAGGGATTAGGAGGGATTATTTGCATTTCGTTGATTTCGCTTATTATTTCGTGAGGTTTGCTAAAGTGAATTAGCAGGTTGTTATAAAACAATATGCCCACGTTTCTACAAAAAGAAGTGAAATCCCACCAAAAACATTCTGTAAAAAACTAGCCAAGTCTCGATGGAGCTGCTTGTTTATCTCTAAAAAGTAATGAAATCTAGACAAAGTCGTACCAAGTCTAAGGTTCCTTACTGCGATTTCTTTATTATTATAGTTAATGTTGTGTGACTTGGCCGTTGATGGGTACACAAGGGTACAAAACCAGGTGCTCCATGACACCATTGCACCAATCTGTCGCCAGAACCGCTACAAGTCAATTTTGTTTACACGTAATGTTATATCTGTTGTAACTACCTATGTTTGTTAAGCGAGATAATAGCCCATACTGGTGTACCCTTCAACGGCCTAGTCACACAACATTAACTATAATAATAAAGAAATCGCAGTAAGGAACCTTAGACTTGGTACGACTTTGTCTAGATTTCATTACTTTTTAGAGATAAACAAGCAGCTCCATCGAGACTTGGCTAGTTTTTTACAGAATGTTTTTGGTGGGATTTTTTATACTGGAATTGCCTTATAAATTCAGTTTTATCCGTAGCACAGCTCAATCAATAAACAGCGGGGACACTTCTCCAACAAACCGTCCGGTCGGTGCAAAATGATCGAGTACCGTGTCGGCTTTCAAGGGGCATTAGTAGCGACGTTTACGACGTAAACGAATTAAAACTTTAATGGGTGGTGTAAATGATGAGACGCTTTATAACTTAGCGTGTTTATTTTAAGTTATGTCTATTAGAGTTTATTTAATTTATAATATAAGTCAGATTAATGTAGTGATGTGGTATCTTGCGAACTACGTTTATGTTTCATGTTGATATAAATACGTAAAGTGATCAAAATCAAAATTTAGGCCATAAGGGCACTTTTACAAGTCTCAATCTGAATGCCGGCATTTCACAAGAGGAGACCGCTTTAAATTTATTAATATGTAATATAAATATCAAACATATACTCAAACTGACTATGTGCCACAGCTCAATCAATAAACAGCGGTGACACTTCTCCAACAAACCGCCCGGTCGGTGCAGGATGATAATATATATGGTACTATGAATAAATAACATAAAACATGAATTGCTGATATCTGTTTTACATGAAAACGATACCACACAAGCCCTAGCAGCGTTAACTGATCAGTAATAAAAAAGAAAAAGAGGACTCCTTTGTCCTATTCACCCCGCTTTCCTGCCACACAGGGGAAGAATCTGACTTTCCTCCACATCTGAAAGTAATCACCGCAGAATACTCTATCTGTGGTATACATTTCGTGGTTGTATCCCGATGTACACAATTTCGCGACTTAGCAAAATGTACTAGAGCACGAAGGCTAAGCTTAACATCAACATTTTTTTCAAGGTATTTTTTGTATGAGATGTGGGCACATCTCATACAAAAAATACCTTGATACATATGGACATATGTATCCATTTTTGAAAACAAGATTAAATTTGCTATTTAGTGATATTTTTTTAAATTGTAAATATTCAGGATATATAACTAATTTATCGTTCTGAATAAAAAAAAGTTGTAGTGATTTTTAACTTTTCGGCAATAAACCCAAAATTTTATATCAAACTATTCTTAAATATCATACAAAATGAATAATTGCTGATATCTGTTTTACACGAAAACGATGCCACACAAGCCCTAATTGCCTTAACTGATCAGTAATCAAAAAAAGAAAAGGAACAGTATTTGGTCCTATTCACTCCGCTCTTCCACCACGCAGGAGACGAATCTGACTTCCCTCCACATCTGAAAATAATCACCGCGGAACGCTCTAGGTGTGGTAGAAATTTCATGCTTGTAATTGTAACCCGATGCGCACAATTTCGCGGCTTAGCAACTCTACTACAAAGTCATATAAATAAAATAAACAAACTTCTGTCGTTTACATGTCATTTCATTGTAAATTTTATATACAAATGCCACAAGGATTATGTATAAAATAATGTTGAAACTGGCTAAAACCGCACATAGTTCCACAAGGAAAATCTATTTAATGTTATTCGATATTGTCAGCGAGAAAAAGCGGGTAAAAGCCCCACTATCGACTGACAGAACGTATGTCCACTATGACCGGTATTTAATATATTATTAAAAAAATTGGTCTCCAACACAGAATCGGTAAGTATATACACTAAAATTTTTTTAATTTACATAAATATGCAGGTCATAAAAATAGTACTGGCACGCCCTCTTTCCGCACAAACTACATCAGAGGACATCTCATATCAAAACAGGCATGCACGTCACAAACGAACCATCTTAATGTTATTTGTCTGCGAGTCAAGCGAGCCAGTGTAGCGTGGACTGCCCCTCGCTTGCCGACGACGCAATCTCGCTCGCGTCCGAGCCATATTTTATCATTCAAACGTTTGTAATTGAAAATACCCGCTGAAGTTTATTTTGTTGAATACTTTATACCGAGTTTACGTTTCAAAGGGCGAGTGCTTTTGGAATCGGATTGTCAAGAGTTTTACGTCAAACAAGCACAAGCATGCGGCCCGCCTGATGTTTTTAGGGTTCCGTACCCAAAGGGTAAAAACGGGACCCTATTACTGAGACTTCGCTGTCCGTCCGTCCGTCCGTCCGTCCATCCGTCCGTCCGTCCGTCCGTCCGTCTGTCACCAGGCTGTATCTCAAGAACGGTGATAGCTAGACACTTGAAATTTTCACAGATGATGTATTTCTATTGCCGCTATAACAACAAATACTAAAAATTAAATAAAATAAATATTTAAGGGGGGCTCCCATACAACAAACTTGTTATACCTATATAGGTACGGAACCCTTCATGCGCGAGTCGGACTCGCACTTGCCCAATTTTATTTTTTTTAATCAGTTACCGCCACCTATGGACGCTTGCGACGCCAGGAGCATCACACGCGCTGACCCTTTAAGGACCTATTTACTCCCCTCTTGAAGAACAGTATGCTGTAGCCCCCGGGGACACCTCGGCAGGGAGCTCATTCCACATGCGGAGCGTTCGCGATAGGAAATTCCCCTGGAACCGCACAGTTCTCGACCATTTAGGCTCCAGTGTGTGAGGATGAACACCATGCCGATGACGAGCAGTGCGATGGTAGAAAGTAGCCGTGGGCACCATGCCAAACAAAAGAGTAGCTTAAAATAAAACTGCGTTTGGAATAAACCAAACTGAAATCACATGATGATTTGTCTTTGACCGTTTATTGAAGTGGGTCAGAACAAAACTGCTTTGACCATAACTTTCACCCTATACTTGATTGAACTTGTTCCCATTATCCTACCAAAGGTTAAATTCCACAAGGCTACACAAGAATGTCCAAGTGGCGACACAGGAATGTCGGCTCGTGTGTCACATTCCGGAGTTACGTTAAAAGTGGGCTCAGATGTCCGGGAATACAAGTGGATTATGGTTATACTGTTATATGACTAAGCAGGACATTTTACATAACTCACTTAGGTATAATATTATATTAGGTAATGTATTTAATAGAATTTTTAGAATATTTTTGTGTTGACTTGTAAAATGTTGACATTTTATTAATAAATGAGTATGAGTATATAATACGTTTTTCAAAGTTTACACCCATACCGTTAAATTACTGTAAAAAATTCGAATACGATATGTACAGTCGCCATCAGATATATCGCAGCATATAAGGCGTTCATAAATATGTGAACATGTACTGTAACGCCCAGTCAATAAGAGTCGTGTTCAGATATTTATGAATACCTTACATGCTACGATATGTCTGATGGCGACTGTACATTCCTAAGCAGCCTTTGGCTAGTTTCATAAAAAAAAGTGCGTGGAGGCCCTCCGCGCGGAAGAAGTGAAACTTCGTAATGTGGAAATGAAAATAGGAAGTTCATGCTGCAAATTCTTGACACTCGCAAGCGAATCAAAACCTACATAGGGTACTTCTCGTGAACTCAGAATTTTGAAATTTGGTACGAAGCAACGTCTTATAGCACAGATAAAGAAAAAAATGCAAAATTTGTACGTAACCCTCGGTGCGCGAGTCAGACTCGCACTTGGCCGGTTTTTTTCTACTCAGAATCAAGAGCTCTATTATCGACCTAATTTGGAGAAAAAGTGTCCCAATATTTTTACGTCCATTCCGTTACCATATCCATACAACCTACTATAGCGGTAACGGAATGGAAAAACAAAAGAAAATAAACATGGGGTGTACACCAAACAAAAACTGGCCTTCGTCTGTAACTCAGTCCATGATATTACGTCATGATGAAGTAGCCAACTTAAGTCCAAAATACTGAATTATCAGTACAACAGAACAGATAAATCGAATATTTCAACACTTACGATAAAGAGGCAGCAACAATGTAAAAATGCCTTTTAACTAAATGTTTTTCTAAATCATAACGTTCTTGAAAGCTGAAAATAGGAAAAAAAGCGAATAGAGTGATGAATTTCTAAAGAAATCTGACAAGATTGATCTTATCCTTAGAAATAAGTGGAAAAATAACTTGTTATTTTGTTTGTTTCCAATATAATGACACTTAGGCTTAAAACGTCTTCAAGTACGTCGTTAACGATTCTATTGTTCCAAACAACTTGTACAATTCAAATTAAATCGTAGCGCTAACAGGAAAATCGTCACCCAAATTTGCTATTGTTTTTAAGTTTAATCTCACCTCGGCTTGACTAAACTTTGACACCTAAACTGCTAGAACAATCGCCCCAAATTACGTTCCAAATGTACCCGAAAGTTTTATGCAAATTCCTATATTTACTTAGGCTTAGCAATATTCGACGGGGTATTGTGAAATCTCCAATTTAGCAATAACTTATACCTATATTTATAACAATATTTTCGCTTTAAGTAGCAATTACATAATATTAACAATATTATGGCCTCGGGGCCGCCCGCGCCGTCGCTGGCAAGACGACATCGTCGCCACCGCCGGCATCGCCAGGACGCGAGTCGCCGCCGACCGAGACGAGTGCCACAGGATGGAGGAGGCCTATGTCCAGAAATGGACAGCCCAATAGAAATTATAATTTACTAGAGGCCCGTTGCGGCGTCGAACCGCCGCTAGAATATGGAAATCCGGTAGTGTTACAGAAAATAACTACTTTATCGAAAAGAAGTTTTTGGCGAACGAAGAATAAATACTGTAAAAAAACACGTTAAAATAATGTTTTAAAAACGTTGAAACATGCCAGGCTAGAGCTAGGCCTGATAGCCAACTGCCAGTTTCATCGTGACAACTTTTTCAACTCTTTTGTAAAAATAACTTGTGCATTAATGACATGTGATCTGCTGATCTGTTCCACAAATAAAATGTATATTATTTTTTATGGAAAAATTTAATTCATAAAAATAATCCCATATCTTGAAAAAAATATTGACATATTTTCATAGGACCGAAGATTGGTAGAATTTTAATTTGTTGTTCTTTCTTCAGGAAAGAAGAATTTATCGATTTGATCGATTTCTATCAATTTCCAGAAAAAGCACATGAATCGAAACGACAGATTTGGGCACTCACTACGCAGGTTTTAAAAAGGAAATCATGTAGTGCGTAACTGTTTATGTATTCATTTATAATAGCTCGTCCACAATGCCAACTCGTCCACATTTCCAACTCATCCGTATTCCCACCTCGTCCACAATGCCAAGTCGTCCACATTACCAACTCGTCCATACACCCAACTCATCTACATTGCCAACTCGCATTCATTTCCAACTCATCAACAATGCCAACTCGTCCATATTGCTAACTCGTCCACAAATACAACTGGTCCACATTTCCAACTTGTCCATAGGCCCAACTCGTCCACAATTCCAAGTCGTCCACATTTCCAACTCGTCCATATTCCCAACTCGACGATACACCCAACTCGTCTATAGAAACTCGTCCTTATTATCAGCCCGTCTTTATTGCCAACTCGTCCATATTCCCAACTTGTTCATTTTGCCAACTCATCCACATTCCCAACTCGTCCATATTCTCAACTCGTCCGTATTACCAAGTCGTCTTCATTGCCCACTCGTCCGTGTTCCCAACTTGTTCATTTTGCCAACTCATCCACATTCCCAACTCTTCCATATTCCCAACTCATTCACATTGACAACTCGTCCATATTACCAACTTGTCCGTATTACCAACTCGTCTTCATTGCCAACTCGTCCATAATGCGAACTCGTCCACAGGTGTGCAGGTGTCTATGGGCGACGGTAATCGGTTTCCATCAGGCGATTCGTTTGCTCGTTTTCACCCTATGACATAAAAAAAAACTGCCCACTTTTCCATGTTCCCAACTTGTCAATTTTACCAACTCATCCACATTTCCAACTCGTCCATATTCCCAACTCGACGATACACCCAACTCGTCTACAATACCAACTTGACCTTATTATCAGCTCGTCTTTATTACCAAATCTTCCATATCACCAACTTGTCCGTATTACCAAGTCGTCTTCATTGCCAACTCGTCCATATTCTCAACTCGACCACATTTCCAACTCGTCCATTTTACCAACTCATCCATATTGCCAATGTAGATACATTCCCAACTAAGCTACTTTGTCAAGTCGTCCATATTCTCAACTCGACCTCATTTCCAACTCGTCCATTTTACCAACTCATCCATATTACCAATGTAGATAAATTCCCAACTTAGCTACATTGTCAACTCGTCCATATTCTCAACTCGACCACATTTCCCATCCCGTCGACATTCAAGCGGAAGGACTTAGTTTTTTCTAGTAAAATACTATTTAATTTACCATAACTCATGCTATTTGCTTTGGTTTCTTTTTTGATGGACTTATATAATCATATTTAAAATAATCTATCATAAATTTACTTATTTGAATGACGTTTAGTTGTACTTACTACATTTTTTCTGCTTTGATTTATTGTAAAACTCGCTTATAAAAATAATCTATTCTTGAATGACGGTCAGTTTTTCTGGTCTTGCGAGCACCAGTCCAACTCGCACTTAACCGGCTTTTTCCTCCACATTTTTAACATGCGAAAAAAGTTTCCATATCAACATTTTAAAAAGAAAAACAACCTGGCAATTTAGATCATTGACATTATAGCCCCCAATAAAAAATACACTAAAAGTTGTCAGAATATGATTACTGTCATTCATTGTCAACAAACTGTAAAATTATTTTTGCATATTCGTACATGTTTTAAGTGTTGCGGATATTATGTTGCCGACTCAAAAATAATATTTCATCATACTGAACAACTTACTACAGGTTTGTGAGCAAATCATGCTTATTATTATTTGGTCATCTTAAGTCAAAATAGGGATCACAGGTCACGTGGTCAATGTCACGTGGTTAGCGCACAGTAGTTTTTTCAAATCCATTTTTCAGTACTTTTTCGGGAAAAAATTAAAAATCCAAGAGTTTTATGCACATCTCCAGCATGGGACGAATCTAATGACATATCATTTATCAAAATCGGACCATAACTGTAGATCTGATGGGATGTACAAAAATCGGCCTCGCGTAATATATATATAGATTAATGAACACAAAATATTCAATGCGCGCCGTGTCCAGGAGTACCGCCTTCTGTATCTGACCCTTGATCCAGACATCTAGCGAAAGTCTCTAAAGATGTTTGTCGAGACTATTCGCTATAAGACCGTTCGCCGAAACGACTATCGGGACAATGATCGTTGAGTCAACATCCCACATGGCGGTCACCTCGTGAGCCAAGTCAAGTCATTATTATTATTAACAATATTATAAAATAAATGTCAACAATATTACAATTGAATTATTAAGGATATACAAGGTGTGTAGGCATGTAGATTGTTTTTGAGGATGTCTATCGATTCTATTTTTTATTGGGATCAAATGTCTATATGGGACTAACTAGCTACACTTTGACTACTAACAGTCAGTTTGTCTAACTTGCCATTTCAATTTCACACTTATTAAAATAGAGTATGTTCATCTAAGTGAGAAAAAAAAGTCAGTGTGAGAATGAAAAGAGTCACATCTCAAACTAATACATATATATTTATTGTCAATTTATTGTCCAAACATAAATTAGAGAAGTCAAATATACCTAATCCACTGTTATTGGAGCGGAGCGAGTGAAGCGAGCGAAGCTCCCATGGATCGACTCGAATGGACTTTGTAACAATGCGCAGATCTCAGCAAGTTCTTAACCGATTTTAGAAATTTTTGTTTTAAAATGCACAAATTAAATTTCGCTAGGTCGTGACGAAGAGAAAATTTCGAAAAAAAAAAACCGCTCCAATCTATGGTGCAAGCTTAGCCGGTGGCTGACTCTGCATCGACCTAGTTGGAGCGGAGCGAGCGAAGCTCCCATGGATCGACTCGAATGGACTTTGTAACAATGCGCAGATCTCAGCGATTTCTCAACCGATTTTAGAATTTTTTTTTTTAAAATGCACAATTTAAATTTTGCTAAGTGGTGACGAAGAGAAAATTTCGAAAAAAAAACAAAAACCGCTCCAATCTATGGTGCAAGCTTAGCCAGTGGCTGACTCTGCATCGACCTAGTTATTGAAAAGCCAAATCGACCTTAGTAGTTTGTATTTAAGTTCACAATGCCTTCCCAGCGTCAACTAAGATTCCTCGATAATATCAACAGCTAACAGCAAAAACGGAAACGTATTAAACGCCAAGGGGATTCATTGGCGCTTACTGCGTTTCGCTTGTGCCGTCGATATCTTGACAATACCAATTGTCCACAGTATCCGTCCTAGTTCTCAGTTATCGTTGTAGTTCCGACGTTAGTGTACGAGTATAATCGACGTATCGACGTTTAGACGTCTGAGACGTTTGGGACACGTATTGTATATTCCTTCTTTACAATTTTTACCTGACTACGGCAAAGCCAAAGAAAAACAGTATTTTTAGGGTTCTGTACCTAAAGGATAAAAACAGGACCCATTACTAAGCCTCCGCTGTCCGTCTGTCTACCCGTCTGTCACCAGGCTGTATCTCATGAACCGTGATAGCTAGACAGTTGAAATTTTCACAGATGATGTGTTGCTGTTGCTTCTATATCAGCAATTACTAAAAACAGATTAAAATAAATATTTAAGTGGGGCTCCCATTTTTAGCTCAATACTGTCACCATCAGGCTGTATCACATGAACCGTGATAGCTAGAAAGTTGAAATTTTCACAGATAATATTACTGTTGCCGCCATAACAACAAATTCCGAAAATAAAAAAGTTATAAAAATATTTAGTTGTAGGCACGGAACCCTCGAAGCGCGTGTCTGACTCGCACTTGGCCGGTTTTTCGATTTATTTTAGGTGTTAGTTCTGTAGTTTATCTTTTACCTACTATGTAAATATTTTATTCATAAGCCTGACCCGTGGTTTTTGGTGTACAAAAGATTTAATAGGGGAAGATTGGCACCATTCGTACACGGGGCAGCTTTATACAGTCACTATTACAGTTTATCAGGACAATGTATTTATTACGGGTTTGTGTGTGGGGAGGCGCTGAGGGCGACCGGTGGACCACGAAGTTAGCTGTCAGTGCGGTTACCAAGAGCGACACGAGAGGGCGTTAGGTATTTGTTTTCGCACCGTTTAAGTAAATTATTCGTCAATATTAAAACAATTTTTGATATTATTATTGCTGTTTCATTTAACATGTACGAAGTTATCTCATACTGTCTGAATGTTCCCTGACCCATGTACGAATGTGCCCCTTCAGTGGGGTAGATTCGGACATTTGATAGCTTCTACTAAAATTCAATCTACTCGTTTGTTGTAAAAATAGGCAACTTCTAACTTTTTAAATAGGAAGCTAAATGTATCTGTTATATTATAGCGGCCGATGGACGAATCAATCTTTAAAAATAAAAATTAAAAAATCGTAATAGGTAGGCGTTCTGTTGGAGTTGCGTTTGCAAGGAGTAGTAGTGCCAGCAGCCCTTCACGCAAAATAGGCGCATTTTAAGACGTCGAGTTGCGGAAAACTAGTCCCCGATAACCTATAACCTATATAACCCCGGTTTGTGTCATTAGGTAATTAAAACTTGATCAATAAATAAGATTGAAAACTATTTTTGATCATGTTCTGATATCTTCTCTTCTTTTTCATTTTATCATTTATTTCAATATTTTTTGTATAATGTCCTGTTTATCTTTTATCTTTAATTTAATTTGTTTCATGAAATCGATGAATTGTATTGATTAAGTTAGACATACATACTATTTCAAACACAATGTATATTGCTAATTAATAAAATATCTCGGACAAAATGTTATTAGAAAAGTTAAATTTAGTTTCAACCATGTTTTCTTATACCTTGGTTTTAATCTAGAGACATTTTTACAGTTACAAAATTTAGATGTTCCTCGGTCCCAAACTTTTGGAACGTTTCCATATTGAATTCAGTAAATAATCACCCTAGCAGAAAATAATGTTTCAATAGAATACATGAGTTAGGTTTTTCTAAGAAAGGGTGGTATTATAGTTGCGCATCGAATCGTAACAAGCCCCGATCCGGTTCAAACCGGTTTCGTACAAAGGGGTCTCACGGTAATGTTGCCTTCTCTGAGCAAACCCTTTTTAGTTGGGTCCGAAATAACTTCAAAATGAAGTATTTTGATTAGAAGAGTATAGAGGTGTTTTTAACATGGTTAAATTGATCGTCGTCTCGTCTCACTTGGTCTATTGCAATTATAACTAGTTAGATTTAGGCGACACAATAGCGTGGCTCCGTTGCGTCGTCTGATCTGGTCCGAGCTAGATAAGTTACGAGGAACGCGTAATTACGTCAAAAAACATTATATCAAAAATGTCGGCCGGGTTCTATCAAATGTGGTAATTAACCTTGACGTTCACTGTCTATTCTGTGCTAAAAGCCTCTATTTTTTGCTGTTGTCTCTTTCCCGCAATTCGGTACTCCTGTTCCTGTGTCGTGTTGTGGTCGCACGTGACTTGAATGGCGATCGATGAGTTTATCCACGTCTGTTGCAGGCTTTCGCGTTAGTAAGGGCCTCTTTCTGACACGCGTCAAAGACATATTTTGTCTTTATTTATTTGAACTTTAATCCAGGAAACAATAGCAGGCCTATGATGATTGCGTTTATCAGGTGATAAATAAGTGACAAAGCATCTGTCACTCACACTTGTATTTTGTCAAAACGTGACGGATGCTTCGTCACTTATTTATCGAGTGATAAAAGCTACTAGTAGAGTTGTTGTTAGTCCGCTGTTTTCTAACATAATTGTGCGCATCGGGTTACAAGCATGAAATTTGTACCACAGATAGAGTGTTCCCCGGTGATTATTTTCAGATGTGGAGGGAAGTCAGATTCGTCCCCTGTGAGGTGGGAGAGCGGAGTGAATACGGCCAAGTATCCCTCTTTTCTTTCTTTATTGCTGGTCAGTTAAGTCTACCAGGACGTGTTTGGTATCGTTTCCGTGTAAAACAAATATCAGAAATTAATTTTTTATGTTATTTTTGTATAGTTCTATATAAAAATATGGGTGTAATGGCCGAAAAGGTAAAAATCACAACTAGTTTTTTTATTCAGTGAGGTGAATTGGTTCAATTTCGTGAACATTTTCAAACTATTATTACTATTTCGAGAAGCTCATTTAATCTGGTTTCTAGAAATATATGCATGTTGTGCACTTCTCATACAAACAGTAGCTTAAAATATATCTTTACGTCGGCGTAACCAACGTAAATCTCCGAACGCATCCTATTTCGCTTCATTAAATACATTAAATAATGATTATTAACATGCTTTTACATATAATATTTACTATATACGTCCTAGAAAAACAAATTAATGTAATTAAAACAAAATATTTTTTTGCTAATGTATCACGAGCACATGGGCTAATCTCAACATCAACAATTTATTTATGTTACTGTTTGTATGAAGAGTGCCCAATATGTATATATTTTTTGAAACTAGATTTAGTTTGCTATTTGCAATATTTTTCTTAGTTGTAAATATTCAGGAAATATAACTAATTTATCTCCCTGAATAAAAAAAACTTGTTGTGATTTTTACAATTTCGGAAATACAACCATATTTTTATATGGTACTATGAATAAATAACATGAAAAATGAATTTCTGATATCTGTTTTACACGAAAACGACACCACACAAGTCCTAGTAGCGTTATCTGATCAGTAATATAAAAAGAAAAAGAGGACTCCTTTGTCCTATTCACCCCGCTTTCCCGCCGCACAGGGGACAAATCTGACTTCCTTCTACATCTGAAAATAATCACCGCAGAATACTCTATCTGTGGTAGAAATTTCGTGGTTGTATCCCGATGTACACAATTTCGCGACTTAGCAAAATGTACTAGAACACGCAGGCTAAGCTTTATATCAACATTTTTTTCAAGGTACTTTTTGTATCAGATGTGCCCAATATGTATACATTTTTAAAAACAAGATTAAATTTGCTGTTTAGTAATATTTTTTTAAATTGTAAATATTCAGGATAGATAACTAATTTATCGTTTTGAATAAAAAAAACTTGTTGTGATTTTTACCTTTTCGGCAATAAACCCAATTTTGTATATGACACTGTTCTTAAATTACATACAAATTTAATAGCTGTTGTCTATTTTACACGAAAACGATGTCGCACAAGCCCTAATAGCCTTAACTGATCAGTAATAAAAAGAAGAAAAAGAGCAGTACTTGGTCCTCTTCACCCCGCTCTCCCACCACACAGGGGACGAATCTGACTTCTCTCCACATCTGAAAATAATCGCCGTGGAACGCTCTATGTGTGGTAGAAATTTCATGTTTGTAACCCGATGCGCACAATTTCGCGGCTTAGCAACTCTACTATACCATTATAGGCCTCCTTCACACAAAATTTTACAATAATTATTCATTACACAGTTCATGCACATTCTACATCTAAAATAACTGAAATCATATCTTTTACTTTGGGGTTTCACCTGTTATGATTTAAGTACTTAAATCAATTAGTTACAATACATGTAGTTTTAAGTATAATATATACCAATAGAGTTGAGTTTCTTCGGCTTTCTTTTCAACAGCGGTCTCCTCTTGTGGAATGCCAATAAATTCAGATTGAGACATCTAAATGCGTCCTTCTGGACAACTTACAAAATAAACTTTTTAAGAAGCCTTAATTCCTTTTAAATTTTATTTGATTCATACTATGTCAAATACGAGTATATTGATAATATTAACCTAATTTTTAAAGTGAATAATATTTTTCCGTGAGTTTTAGAAAGTAACATAGCTATTTCATGCTTTCATTGCGTGCAGTCGATAATAAGTTGAAACCAGAAAACCAGTTTTCTGCGTGAATTTTATCAATTCTGAGTAGTTTTTGAAACAAAAATTAACATTAAAAAATTTAAATTGTAGGTTTCCAATATAATACCAATAAATCGCAATAGCCCTGTCCTAAGTAGGAACATTGAAAGTATGCTATGAAACATGTTTGATCATAGAGAAAAATGTCTAATCAGCATTTTTGAATAGATAATTAGCCTTACGTAAAATTGGAATATTTTAATTTTTCAATCCTCTCCCGAAACACACTCGCTCAAAAACATTAATATAATGCGACAGTCGTCTGAAGCAGACATGGATATAATTGGTAATTCGCTAGTTCAGTCACGTCTCCATCCGTAAGCTCGGAACTTCAGAAAATTTTGTATCGCAAAGGACTCTAAATGTTTTTATCGCAATGTAAGAAATGGAACTATTACCACCTCTAGTATGGTCTTAAAATGGAATATTAGTACATACGTAGGGCGGTGAATTCCTGAAAGTCCCAAGGCAAAACGTAAAACTTTAGGCAAACGATTCGTAAAGCCCTAGATATATTTATGGCGCGCACCTACGATTCTTCAAAAACAACTGCGATCTGGGACTTTCAGGATTTCACCACCCTAGATATTATGTAATGTACTATTACTCATCTCCAGGAAATAAAACTTATTATGTATAACCTCATCTGGCAACCAATGCGGCAGCAACGGCAACGTGGGGAATCGACGGGCACTATGATTATAACAAAAAGGTTCTAAATTTTTAAAATTCGACCGTCGTATAGTGCCGTCCCTCTTAATCTCCTGTCAAAGTATATTTGGGCGAGCAAGTCGGCTTTATACGACGGTAGAATTTCGAACATTGGAGTAGCCCTTCTGGCCCTATGGGAAATGAAATGCTCTTACATCGAGTAGACCATGGTTAAGATGTCATAGGGGGCAACTGAGCAAACGGATCGCCTGATGGAAAGCGATTACCTTCGCCCATAGACACCTACAACACCAGAGGAGTCACAAGTGCGCTGCCGGCCTTTCAGGTGGGAATACGCTCTTTTCTTGAAGGTTTGAAGGTCGTATCGGTCCGGAAATACCGCAAGCGACAATTCATTCCACAATGCAGTCGTGCGAGGCAGGAAATTTCTAGAAAAGCGCACAGTTGTGGACTGCCAAGTGTTCCGTACCTCAATCACTTTGTTGTCCGTCCGTCCGTCTGTCTGTCTGTCAAGAAGAACGCGTGGGGTTATCGAGTTTAAATTAACACCATATACTTCCCAACTAGCAAAACTGAACCAAATTTAGCTGTAAATCAGTGACAGACGCAGTTTTATATCCGTGATAGAAACATCTCTATCACTGGGAAGTGGCCCCAGTTTTACAGCTATTTGATGATATATCATGTGTATTTTGGCACCGCACGTCACTACTTTGATGTATATCCATGATACTACAATGTTTTATGAATCTCTTTAGCGTTACACCAATGGTGCCTGAATCACTATATCACTAAATTATGATAACAAAGTAACAGCAATACTGATATAGAGCTGTTTGTTGTTATATTGTTATTAGGGATTCTTTTATATCGCATATCATTAGTGCTAAATACTGAGTGTTATGTGTAAATAAAGTTGTATGAAAAAATAAGACCTTACAATTAACAGTTTTGTAAGTATAATAAAATAGCAAACTATTTTTGTGTTAGTAAGTAGTGTCAAGTTGCTTTTAGGTACGTGCATAACGGTTAATTTCTCATGCGCTCAAAATTTTATTGATGAAATAATAGCATATTATTTGTGTTTTTTTCATGCCCCTATTAAATATTGAATATTTAATTAAATAAAAAATATTTAAAATAGCAAATTATTTAAAGTCACCAATATGTATCTAAAATGTGTTCTGGTTACCGATATATCACAAATTTACAGTTTCCCACCGCCATTACCAAACACTTTCGGGTTCCTTAATAAAACTGGTAAAACCCCCTACTGTACCTACCTTTAGGTAATAAATAAAGTATCTTCAATATTGTTCAACTCATTTGCGTGAAATGAAAGTGGTTATATTTTTGGTCAATTACTGTTTTTCAAGCAGAAGTAATTTCATAAAACTCAACAGATTTGAATCGCTGTGGAAGAATATGTTTTCATCTTCTCCATTGTCATCAAAATTGTCAGTCGCAAACAAGTCATCTTGGTATCCTAAACAAGGTTCTGTTAAAATTTCATTTTTTGTATCTACGGAACCAACTTCCGAATTCTCGATGCTGGTTTGACTATCATAAAGATCCTATAAATGAGGTTACAACAGCTGATATACATTTATTTAGCGTTATATTAGTAACAATAATGTTTATATGTCACTGATGATATAAAAGGTCTTAAAAAGTATATTTGCAACTGTTTAGTGTTAATGTAGATCTTTAAACAACTTTATGCTGCTGGTGTTAAGGAAACGCCATTATATGATACTTAAGACGCATATCAGCTGCGTTATGTTCTTATATATCTCGAGTTAGCTCCATTAGTGCACTGATATATCACCAGCGATATTGCAGCGCATTAAAAGCCACAATAGAGTTACTTAGCTGTATACAGGCACTGTATTTATCTGATATGCAACGAAATTGCTCTAAATCACAGTTAGGGATACTGTTGTGCAGCTGTGTTATATGTGCCGTATTAAGAAGTCCAGTAAACGTTTATGTCATCAATTCTTATCACGATATAGCTGTATAATATTATACAGCTAGATGATGATACAAGTCGCCAATATACAACATAGCAGCTCCGAGTTGCTATTATATGACTTTTATATCATTATTTAGTGTTAAAACATTTTATTTTATCACTACTTTGCTAGTTGGGTTAGGTCTACGGTCCCTTAAAGCGGTGAAAAAATCAAATTCTACGTTAACGTGAAAAAAAGATACGGCCGTTTATGTCGCAAAAAACGTACATTTCGACACTCAAGGGAATCAAAATGATAGGGTACTTCCCAATAACCCAGAACTGAAATTTGGCAAGTAATATCGTCACATACTACAAATACTTATAAAAATCTGAAAAAATTACATTTGTAATAAAATCATAAAAAATATACATAGGTACTTAGTCCTTTTCAAACATCATATTTGGAGAACTCGGTTGCGTTTGCACCTCGTTTGTATGCGACGTCATACCCCTATCGTTAACGTTTTCTCTAAATCTAGGAGGTGGCAATGGATAGAGTTACCTGGAGACAGATACATACCCCATCATTTGCTACTATGACAAAAGACACTTACATTTTTCATTGAAATCCCGAGATTAACTAACGACGAACCGAATAACCTCGTATGTAGCATTACTATGTAGCTAGCTCCACGCTCCACGTCAAATTATCTACGAAAGTGGTAAACCTATGAGGTCGAAGTTTGATGGCAATGGGCTAAGTTATGATTGCCAAGAGCCATTAACCGTGAGGTCGAAGTTCTGGACTTGGAGCGTAGTACGATTTATTGGCTTAAATATGAATTTTATCAGGGTTATGCACCCCGTTAACAAACATTCTGTATCTCAAAATTAAAATCATCTCATCCTATAAAGATTCTGTATGGATCTATTTTGAATAATTTGATTTGACTTTGACTTAACTTTACCGTAGTTCTGATGAAAAATATCCTATAACTATTTTTGGAGGTCCATCCGTACTAAACTTGGTTAAAATACGTTCAGCCGTTTCTGCGTGATGCGACGACAGACGACAAAGAATTGTTCATCAACAAACGGCGTGGCATGTGTTAGGTTGAACTGCGACCTTAACGGGCGAGCGAAACGCCGGAAACGAGTTTTTTATCCCCCTCGCTTTAGCACTTCATTCAATACTAGGAAGATCACAATTATGCACATTAATCATTCGACAGTTGAATCTTAGGCACAACAAACGGTAGGACAAATAATATTTAGGCCTAACGAATACTTAATGGATAAATAATGTAATATTATTCGAAATGGCGCCGCACGCCAGTACTTATTCTGCATCGCGCTGTAAAGTTTTTTTTCTGAAATTGATTTTTAATACTTCCAAGTTGATAATTACGAAGTTACTTACTTTGTTTTGTCGACGTTGGATATTTTTTGTTTTTTGTTAAAAACTATCCAACAAATTATATACCTAGTCCTTGTGTCTTCTTGGATTTCAATATTTATCTCACTGTTTTCTTTAATGTATGTGTATTTCCCTATATGTATATAAACATACGTGAAGTTTTAATACTAATTCATAATTTTGTTATTTACAGGTAAATTAAGATCATCGATAAAAAGGAGCCCTCCTCACAAGCAGGTAAATCATGAGATTATTTTTTTTATACGTACGAATGAATAGAAGTTTCTCAATTAGGGAATGCAACATCAGTTATATCCCGTTATTCCACAGTGAAATTACCAGTTTTGCATTATTTATTCTCAATACACTGCCATGTAAAGTTTAACTTTCTTTAACATTCAAATACCTCGAATTCCATGTAATTCCTAAATTATTTCCTCTCTAAAGTAACTCAATTCATGGACGCAAAATTCAAATGTACTTTTAAGATGCCATTGTCAAAACTCCTAAAGAGCAATATCTGCTCGCTCCATTAAACCTTTTATTATATGAAGATCCTGTTCTTTCCTTTGAAGTAAACAACTCCATTGGCCACTAAATTTCACGATAAGAGGATAAAAACTGCTCATTTTCCATACAAATTGAGGTTTGTTTTCGTCTGTTCCCTCCCCCAAAACTTTGGTTAAGAAAACTTAACCAAAGCTTTGGAGGAAGGAACAGAGAGGGGTTATAACTAAACGGAATTAAAAGGGAAGGAAAATGTTCTGTGTCGGACCGTATCGGTTTTTGCGCTTATTATCATAAAATTGCATCTGATACGGAATCAAGCAGCAGTAAAAGAAGTCATACGATATGACGATTATAAAATTTGTTTTCTAATAGACGTCTGTTTTAGGACAAAATTTCGCCGTAAACGGATGCCTAGAGCTGTACATGAAAACAATTGTGATAGATACTTAGTTACTGATTAGCCTCAATGAATTAAAGACAATCTTGGCATTGGCCTCTCTGACAGAAGGGAACGGCATTATTATCTGTTTTGCGCTACTTTCC
Organism: Apotomis capreana; assembly: GCA_947623375.1. Taxonomy (NCBI): domain Eukaryota; kingdom Metazoa; phylum Arthropoda; class Insecta; order Lepidoptera; family Tortricidae; genus Apotomis; species Apotomis capreana. The sequence continues at coordinate 3,626,497 of OX392519.1, forward strand.
GCCAACGTGTATGATTATGATAGTAACTGATATTACTTCTCCAAGTAGCAAAAGCGCTTAAACAGCCCTTATAAAACTAATGTAAGCTGAATAAAGGCTTTACCTATAAGCGTTTATGCAACCTCTGCGCTGCTTGGCTATCTATTTAAAAAATACTCCGTCTGATCTTATTCAGCACAAGAACATCATTTATTAGTGAAACAAACGTTTAAATTTACACAAAACACTAAAAGCGGACTACTTAAATTGTCTTGTTTAACGAGCAGACAACAACACTACAATGTAATAGAAAAAAAAACGCCCCGACCGCTTTCTCGCAACCAACGATAAACATCCATCCGAAGATAGACCCCAGCAAAACGTTTAAAATGCAACGCGCTTAAACTAAAACAGAGCAAGCCAAATACGAGAACATACTAACAAACAAAAAAAAGTATTCTATTTGCTGTGCTGTCTGCGAATCCAATATCTCCTGCACATTCAAACTTGCACCCTAATCGCGAGTACTGAAGCCTGAATACCGTGCTATTGTTGGCATTGTGGATTCTGGAAGGCTTTCACTGCCAGTTTGCTCCTAGTTTTATGTGCGCAAGGGATTTTGCACTTTGCTAAAAGGTATGACGGTATTTCTGACCGGTTGCTGAGGAATCAATATGGCAAGAGGATTGCTGCCGGGGCAAATATTTCCAGCTTGTTCCGACCATTTTCGGACCAAAAAGGCTGTGAAAATATATGCACTTAGGTTTATGATGTAGCTGGGGACGATTCGTATATTACGGTTTTGTGACATATTTTCATAGTAAGTATCCTTCCAGGCAATAATCCTTCTCTATAACAGTTTTCACGTTGCAAACCTCTCATAGATTTAAGTATTAAAAAAATATATACACGATGATTTTTAATCGGTATTCAGGTACCAACTTTTCTAACTCAGTAATTGATGGCGGTCACGTTGAAGTCGTAATTACATGAAAACAAACTTTTATTGTTCTATGATAATTTTTATTTTGAAACCATATTTATTACAAAAACTCTTTAATAATTTAATGGCAATGCAAATCTATGACTAATAATAATAACTTGTCATTCCTTAAACAAAGTCGTAGAAAATTTCGTCAAATTTCCCGCGAAAGCTATGGCCCTTGACGTAGGTATCGTACTTCAATAATTTATGTAGGATGGCCATGTATCTAGTGGTTATTAATTTTAATTATGTTTAACTTTTAATTAATTAAACACTGAGATAATTTCGTGCTACCTCGCCTATTAAGTTTAATTTTAGCTGGATATTAATATATTTCTACTCCTGATCACCGATTAAGAGGCCTTATTCCTTTTAAAGTGCTGATTGTTTTAGACATGTTTCTCTATGATCAAACATGTTTCGTAACATATTATTGATGTTACTACCTAGAACAGGGATATTGAGATTTATTGGTATAGGTATATTTGAAACCTACAATTTGAATTTTTCATTGATAACTTTTGTTTCAAAAACTACTCGAAATTGTCGAAATTCACGAGGACAATGAGTTTTTTCAACTTATTTTCGACTGCACCCAATGTAAGCATGAAATAACTATGTTACTACCTAGAACTCGGGGAAAAGTATTATTTACTTCAAAAAGTTGGTGAAAATTGTCAATATGTTTGTGATAATATGGAAAAAATACATTTTAAAAGGAATAACGCCTCTTAAGAATCTTCGTGTATACTTATACGTTTACGAGTATTGTAGATATCACCAAATAAGTGAAATATTTATGTATTTTGAAATATCATGCCTCAATGCATTTACCGTAGGACTTATCAGAAACAAGTTAGCCAATAGTCACGGCCTGTACTAGGATCGCACTTAGTGGTAATCTATAGGGAAGGCCTATGTTCAGCAGTGGACGTCTATGGCTGATTGATAGATGTAAGTTTCTTCGATCTCGTCACAAAAAAACTGTACAAACTAGTTTTGCCACACAAGTATCTACATAATGGCAAAAACAACTGCACACGCTTTGATCTTTGTATTAATAGTTTAAATAAAAATTGTGGTATACACGCATTAAAAAAAATGTTTCATAAAATTATAAAACGAACAGCGCCCTCTCTCGCTTGCTCATTCACTGCTGTAAAGTGGTGCAGTAAGATGTGAATATTAACTTATTCGCATAGATGTTGCTAAGGTGTAAAAACCTTTCAAATAAAACAATGCAAAGATCGACACACAAAGCATAAGGAAAAATTCGTCAGATCTACCTGGAGCTAGGGTAGTGAAGTGGTTAACGCGCTAGACCGGTAATCCAGAGGTACCGGGTTCGATTTCCAGACTTTTCCACCAGGTACCTTCTTTTTCAATTTTTCTTTCATCATCATCAGGAATTTAAGAGCTTAGCTCTTGTCGGTGGAGCAACTTCCATGTTTCTCTATCTTCAACTTTCGTTTTGATGTCCTGATACGACACGCCGTCCACTTTCTCCTTGATTTGGTCTATATAAGATCTCCTAGGTCTTCCTCTCTTCCTCCTTCCCTCAATCTTCCCTTCAATAATGGTTTTTATGTAATCGTCATGTCGTAGCAGGTGTCCAAACATCTTTCCCCTTCTGTTTTCATTTCATTTCAACGACCTTTTCTCTTTTACTCTTATAAGCACTTCCTCATTCGTAACTTTTTCCGTCCAGCTTATCCTTTCCCTTCGTCTCCAGCACCACATCTCGAATGTTTCCAACCGTTCTCTATCACGCTGTGTCATTGTCCACGTTTCGCTTCCATAAAGGGCTAAACTCCAGATGTACACTTTTATAAGCCTTTTACGAATTTGGCCCGATATTCTGGCTTTGAATAAACTTTTTTTAGCATTAAAAGCTTTCTTGGCTATGGCTATTCTAGCGATGATGTCCGGTGTACATCTGGAGTCATCAGTGATTATGCTTCCCAGGTATTTAAATTGTTTGACTTGTTCTATTGGTATGTTATTTAGAGTGATTGGTCTATGTATTGAATTTTTTTTTGAAGTGAAAAGTGTTTTTGTTTTATTTATATTTATCTTTAACCCAAACCCTTGAAAAATAATATCCATTTCTGAAACTAACTCTTCTAACTGTTTATGTGTTTGTGCCAAGGCTGCAATGTCGTCAGCAAAACGAATAAACTGTATTTTATTGCAATTTTTCTTTAAGCTTTGATATTTGTATTAATAGTTTAAAAACTACTACAGTACAGTAAAGACAAAAAGAAAATACTTACAAAAAAAAAACAGTGACATTTTATTTCTAAAAGTCAAAAGCCCCAGACGAGTCCTTGAGAACAATTAGTACTGATGAACTTTTGTGTCGAGTTACTAATTACGATTTAAGTAGTCAAGAAAACGAAAATAACTTCTTAAAGAAAAGAACGCTATACAAATTTGTCGAGTAATTAAAAAAGTTAGAGGACAAAGTTAAACTATGGCATCATTCGTTAGTAAAAAGTACATTTAAGCGAGAAAACTAAAAAGATCTTAGTGCTAAAGAAATAGTTGGAAAACCTTGACTTTGTTAAATAACTGAAAAAAAAAAACAATTTTGGCTTTGCTTTTTCAGTTAAACTTTTATTTATATATCTGTCCCAATAATTTTCCGTACCCAAAGGGTTAAATCGGGTTCTTATTACTATGACTCCGCTGTCCGTCCGCCTGTCTGTCTGTCACCAGGCTGTATCTCATAAACCGCGATAGGTATACAATTGAAATTTTCACAGATGATGTATTTCTGTTATTGCTATAATAAAAAAATACTATAAAACAGAAAAAAATAAGTGGGGTTCCCATATAAAAGACGTCATCGGTTGCGTTTACTTTGCACAGCAGCATTTGTATGCGGCACTATAGATACCAGGTGCAAACTTAACCCAACCGGTTAACACGTTCGCGGACTGGCATTCTATGGCATTCTAATTTTGAGTACCTCTTATGACGCGCATTCTATAGCAGTCTTTAATCGAGCTTCTTTCCTGAGCGCAAATGCTAAAGAATGCGCTTTGCCATAGTGACAACGTGTACATTAACATTTACTGTCAATTTCTCTGCAATCCGGGTAGGCTTACTGTCACATTACTTGCTTTTCGCACACTGACAAGTTGACATGTGTTGCCGACAATCGTACCCCCCTCTCCCGCACACAGATGCTATAAGTAAGTAACATTTATTCAAGTATTTTCTTGGATATTTTGGTGGGTTGTAATAATTAGCTATATTTACTAACTGTTTATTGCCCTTCAACGAGCTTTGACGGTGGTTATAATTTAAAATACAGACATTGATGAATGTACATATTTTTTATTATACACATACACAGTAAACATAATTATCAGCAAATATCTTGGAATTATACGTCTCTTGGTTCAACATTCAACTGCTAACATAGTGGAGGGTATAGTAGCTTTATCGCAGTGTAAAAAAGTGCTTTTAATTTGAGTTACATGCCTCCAATGAAGGTCCTCGTTCGAGCCCGACCGCCGACACGGTGGCGACATACAGACTGCAACACTGACCTATACAGACTTCACCGTCACCTTTACCACCCGCCTTTACCACCAAAATCATTAGATCAACGATAGGCTCGTCCAATACGAGTTTATAAGCCCACGACAGTGAGAAGTTACTGAAAATGTTTGAAGAGGTGACTGAGCAGTCATCGGAGGATCAAATTAGCGTTGAAGAGTTTAAAACATCAACCAATGATCAAGAGAAGAGTCAGAAGTGTAACCGACGATACCGGTGAATCTGATCAAGACCCATTTCGAAATATAGCGGGGCAGTGAAGTTCCTACGAAGACTATATGCCAAACTCGTCTGGTGCGTCGTCTGAAAGTAACAACAGAGACTCAAATAGAATATGCGTGAGTGACAAACCCGTTGATAACTATAACTCCTGTAATCAACGCCTATATTCGTTTTCGCTATCACATATAAGCGTAGCAGGCAGCTGCTATAACATGCAATGCCATAAATGTACCACGAGCTAGCTAGGCCATGTGGCAGAACTGCTATGGAAGTATAATGCTATAGCATTTGTTGTCACATAAGGTAGTATAAAAACGTATCATATTTGACGCCACTGGTATAGCATTCGACTTGCATAGTGTTCACTGTCACATGTAAATTGTACTCAATCTTACAATTATGACGAAACTGCTATACCAGTTTCAAATATTCCATACAAAATTTTAGTGTCAAACAGGTGTGTCTTACTGTCCGCGAACGTGTTAAGATGGGTTGTTGGTGTTTGTACGGAACCCTCGGTGCGCGAATCAGACTCGTATTTGAGTCTTACTCGAGGGCATTCAGTCCACGTAAACTAAGTTATAAAACCAAGCTAGAAAAAAAAGGTACCGAATAATATTATGTCCCGATTTCATGACAAAACTGTTTGGTGAATAGAACCAGTTGATTATAGATAACGTCACCATCTCGAGCCATTTCTGAGCATAACTTATTGAATCGAATGGCACTTAGCCTCGGATAACGTATTGAATCAAATGGAACTTAGCTTCGGATAACACCAAAATAAAAAAAAAAAAGGTAACGCTTGTTCATAGCGAAAAATGTCTTAATCAATCAGCATTTTTGAACTATCTCGACAGACTTCGTAAGCGTTTTGTTAAAAAAAGGCGCTCTTATATTTGCCCAGCCGTTGGAGGGCTAAGATGCCACTGACAGATACAAAAATACTTATGCAATACAATACAAGTACTCTTTATTGCACACCTCATAAAATATACAGGAGAAATACAATGCAAGAAATTGCAATTAGAGGTAAACAACAGGCGGTCTAATCGCTAAAGAGCGATTTCTTCCAGACAACCTTTGGGTAGTGGAGAACTTGAAAAACATAAGATTTTGTTATTAGGCGGTGCAAAAATCGGAAATTAATAATAACAATATAAACATAAAAAACAAATAAATACATAAATATAATAAACAATAAATACATACATACATTCAGCCAACAGAATCTTAACTACTTATGTTAACTTATGTTAAGCTATAACGCCTAATACCTCTCTTTTTTAACCATTTATTCCGACCAATACCGGGTTTCCGCTCCACAACCCTCAAACCCAAAATACCCGAAACCGTTCACACAACCTCCAAGATAATTCCCGTTCGTAATTCTCAGCGCCCGGGTAATACGGTCCTATCGCGGTATAAATCATGGCGACCCTATCCGGTTTATCCGGAGTTTTAGATAGATCCCGGTTTTTGTTTTGGCTTTTTATGAGTTCCGTGAGTTGTGGATTTTATGAGTTTGGTGCGGGGAAGAGAGATGGAATAATTGGTGGCGTGTGACAGTAAGGAAGATAGACGATTTTTTAAAGATTAAATAAAGTAGGTCAAATAAATTTTTAACTGTTATATACTTTTTAGGTAGCAGCAACGACGGAGCGTTTTCGCAATGTGCGGAGATTTATGAATTCTCTTAGAAATTCACGAGCACTGGCAGATAGTTATTGAATACCTGATCTGACTACGGTAAAGCCAACGAAGTTATTTTCGTATTTCAATTCCTTTATATTTTTTATTCCATAAAATGCTAATCACGTCGTAGAAGTCGCGCTGGCGGCCAATCGTATACACTCTCCTGATAATATAAATAAATATAAATATAAATATTGGACAACCTCACTCAAATCAATTTAGTCCCACAGTAAGCTCTAGTATGCTTGTGTTATGGGCTCTAGACGACGATCAACATACTTATACAAAATACGTGTGTGCTGCACGGGTTTAAAATAACGCATACACTCTTGTAGACTAAACTAACAATAATACTCGTACATAATTTAAAAAAATCAAGTTTCATCGCCCACAATTTAACTGCCTAGCCCAACGGTGGACTGGTAGAGAATGCTCTATGGCATTAAGTCCGCCTTGTGTACGATAAGTTCTTTCTTTTGTGAAATAAAGATTAAATAAATATACGCTAGAGCTAACTTTTTAACCGCAATTGATACATAGAACCATCGGTAAACAAAAACGGTAGCAAATAAAATTGAAGCATTAGAATTGGCTTGCCACTCCAGATAATAGAATCAGTCTGTCTCGAACCTAACCGCACCTTATTGAATCAGTTGCAGCTCAAATTGAATCGTGGCGCGGACTGGATGCCAATCCCAACAAAGGATGCGTCGGCAAATGTCCGTCCATTGTGTAACATGTCGGTAGCGTAAATAGACAGTTTGGATTGAATGCTTGTCTTGACTTTTTGTGGTTTTCTAGAAACAGCCTGTATGGAGAACGAACCGATTAGGATTAAGATTGACATATAGTGATTTGACCGTAGTGTGGGTGATATTGATATCACATGACAGGATACAAAGATATTGCAACGGCGGGAGATATTTCGGTCTTGGGGGTTAAATTTTAATTTCTGGTTTCATCATCATCATCTTAGAACTACACTTTTGAGCGTCAGTCTCTTCAGTTTCACGATACTTTGCCTGATCTTGCACGTCTCATCTACCATTTAATAACAAATAATAAATATCACACTGCCTCACAAAAATCAAGCTAGTCTCAAATTAGGCTCGAGAAGGCTTGTGTTATGGGTAATAGATGACGTTATACTGTGACTTTACTTCGCACCTCCACCAAGTGTGACGGGGGTATAGCTCAGTGGATGTGCGAAATAAAGAATAGGATTTGGTGTTATCTTTATATTCGACTTCAGCTCAGATGCAAGGTTTAAACACGAATGCCCGGCTCCCTTGGTGTGTGACAATATAAAATCTAGCTGTCAATTACCAAAGAGTTCCTTACAATACATACTTGACGATAACCATCACACAAATACATGTCCATGCTAGGAAGTACCAGCTAAGTAGGCAGCTGTTCTGCCACTGCGCCAACCGCGTCGTCATTTTCGATATGACTCCAAATAATTATCATCTGATCAGTGAGCTGCTGTGTCAGCCCACTTGCACCCTAGTGTAATCTAGGCTACCACTCTGTGACCAGCTTTGACCATCTGGTATGTTTCCCATCAAAACTTCATTAATCAAATTTCGTTTATTAATCAAATCATTAAACAAAAGGCTATAAAATTTTACCAATAAAAGGGGGTAGCCACTCGATTGAGTTAAGTTTGCACCTGAATCTTATGGCGCTACTAAGGAATGTGGTGCAAACTTTTTTCAAACATGTGCTACGACTACGAGTACGCTGATAAATTAACAGATGGCGCTAAAATTAATATGCTGTGACAAGAGGAGGTACGGATATCAACCAATTTAGTTGAATAATAGCTGCTACGTTGATGTCTGGTGGCAAAACGGTTCGCGCAACTTTCAAGATCCCAATAGATTTGGACAGCATTGAAAGTCCTGTCTGCGGGGTATCAAGAAACTGTGATAAAAAAAACTGATGCAGACCGATTTGCACGCGTGCGGAACCGCGGGCACAGCTTGTTTAGCAATAAGAAACGATTTGGACCTGTCCACATTTTTTTGTACAATTATATTTCTTCAATTGTTCCCTCGTTCCTCCTCAAAGTATCTTTTTCTATTGTTTCCAACTATTATTTAGGTTCCTTTGTACTTCTTATTACTAAGGCTTCAATATCGTCTCGCTTGTATCAAAACGTCTTATAATAGTGGAAAATCATGTCCTTTACGCCCTTTTTGAGTGAGAAAGGTATATCATCCACTTCCGCTCGAACTGTTGAGATCCGTTCCCTTACTTCCGGTAGTTTATCTTGTTTACTGGTCGAGTAAGTAATGTACCTTTTTCTGCTTTGGGAATTGCAAGGTGTATTATTAATTTACGATCAATAAATTGAATAACCGGTTATAGCTGTATCTAATGGCGTTTCTCCACAGACATCCTCCTAGCCTTTTGTCCCATATTGTAGAGAATGAATTCTCAATCGGGGTCGGCTACCTAAATCCCTAGATGTGGCGTAGGCACTAGTTTTTACGCAAGCGACTGCCATCTGACCTTCCAACCCAGAGCGGAAACTAGGCCTTATTGGGCTTACTTAGGTGGTTTCCTTCACCGAAAAGCGAGTGGTAAATATCAAATGACATTCCGTACATAAGTTCCGAAAAACTCATTGGTACGGGCCGGGTTCGAACCCGCGACCTCCGGATTTGAAAGTCGCATGCCCTAACCACTAGGCTACCACCGCTTCCTTGGCGTTTCTCCGCTAATTTAAATTTTGTTGTCGGTATTTATCGAAAACTGCTGAAGATAATTATCAAGACAATGTGTTTTTAAGTTAAACTTTAGCCATAATCTAAAGTTTGTCCTGTACTGTACCGAAAGTACTGGCTATTACTTACTTATTGACATATTTTTAAATAAGTACCTCTGACATCAGTCCCATGGTGAATAAACCCAAAATTTAATATGTTTCAAAAAATATTAGCGATGTGTTACTATTTAGCTAAATGTATATGTTGATAAAAAGAAGATAATTACATTATGAATAATATAATTAAAACTATCGTGACACATCTTTAATAGTTATAATAACAGTTAGCTATCTGTACTGCTACGAGAGTGACGTGGGCCGCGAGTCGCGTAGCAGCACGGATAATTATAATAAATAGTATTTTTAATCAATATCACGGCCGTTTTTTTTTATTAAGCACTGTCCTAATGATACAAATATAGTGTCCTGTTGCCCAATTTTAATTAATTATACAAACGCAACGCCGTATTAAGATGCATAACAAGTTTTTGAAATGAATTCGCTGCAATATGCAGAGAACCTTGGCAGGGGACTGTTAAATTTAAAATTTTCGATCGACGGAGAAATACTCCTAAACATAAAAATAAAACTGTATGAGATAAAGTTCATTTGCTATTCCGTGGAAAGATATGGCTAGTTTTTGTCACAATTTGAGCTCTCTTGCGTATATCTTCATGCAGTTCCTCTCTTTTGGACACTTGTTTAGCCTCTTTACTAGGTATTGACAGCTAGACGTCATCAAGAGTTGCTTAAGATGGTTTCAGTCCGGAGGTCAAACGAAAACTGGCTTGGCGTGTTGGCTACTCGCCAATTTAAATATGTATCACAATTATTACATTACATTTCAATTCAGGCCAAACCAATGTAAATTTCTCAATTTGACCCAATCTAACTGTACTAGTCGCCTGTCAAACAATTTTTTTTTATCAAGCCTGTTTATGTGTGTCCCAATGCTGGGCAAAGGCCTCCCCTCTTTTTCGCCAGTCGTCTCGCTTAAAAGCAAGTTCCTCCCAAACGTTCTCAAATGCGTACAGGTCATCCCGCAATCTCCGTTTCGGTCTGCCTCTGCACCGGTACCCATCCTGCGGTATCCACTCAGTGGATAGTTTGGCCCAACGTTCCGGATGCATTCGGCAGACGTGTCCTGCCCAGTCCCACTTGAGCTTGGCGGCCTTGACACCCACATCTGCAATGCCTGTTTTGGAGCGCAGTTCGGTGTTTCTGACACGATCAGTACTATGAACTCCAAGTATGCTGCGTAATGTAATTTTTTTTAATGAAAATTTAATCTGGCTTATGTGACATTACGCGCAAATGCTTGCGATGAATGTTCCTCATCGCATTAGGGAACATTCACGAAAGTGATACCGGCACGGAAGCTAAAACCAAGAACCTAATTTACACTTTACTAAGACAAAATTTACGACCAACTTCCTAACAATTTTGCCACAACGAACATGTACATGTGACATATAGAACAATGTATATATAGAACAATGCCTGACCCAATGTACTACTGTGTACCCTTGGGCCATGGCTTGTTTTCGCTACAGACAGAACTAAATAAGTATCCATTTAACTTAACCCGCACCTTAATAAATCTTGCCGACTCATTACCGTTCGGAGCGATCGCATTGTTTGATGACCATTGCTCGTTTGTTACTATTCATTCGGGTTATTTATGAGGATAGCGAACAATGGAATGGACTTTGATTTTCGTGGTGCTTTCAATTGGAGAATTTGGACAATTTAAATGGTTATAAATATAGTAAAAATGTTTTTCGTACTTCGTTCGAATAGGTTCACTGTTTTTTTATGGCAAAATTAATGAAATGTCATCATCATACGAGGTTGATGACAATTTAAACGGATTATGTCGTATATTAAATATTGAACCTCTCTGACATTTCGGTAGCTTTTCAGTTACCATTGTCAATTAGGTTGACTGCATTAGTCAATTGTTTTATTTAAAAAAGTGTGTGACAACCACGGAAACCGAAGAAAATAATATGTCGTCTGATAGACAAAAGGCTTCCTTACCTAAAGATTATATATCAATTGTATAAAATACTACGTTTACTTAAGCTTAGTAACATGAACTAAAACGATGTAGTATACTTTACTCAATTTTCAATTTTTTATTACAATCTTTACCTTTAAACATCGAAGTAAGACTGAAAACACAACAATTAATATTAATTTCACCATTTAAAGAAGAATTTTTCACTGTTTCAAAAGCATCCCCGCTACGCCAGGTATACGAGCTACGTTGTATACTTTTAAAATTCTTACACTTTTGAAAGAGATTCTTCCGTGGAAATATGCAGGTACCTTTAACTTGGCATTTATTTTGAATAGGTACATGTGCAATGCATAACTTAAAGTACTTGGCGTAAAAGCAAGGATTTCTGTTTCTGTGTCATTATAAGAAGCTGTGTAAGTGAAATAGGTTACTTGGAGTTTAGTGAATGATATTTTTTTGCTACATCTAACCAAAATGGCTGGACGAATAATGGAAAGCAAGATGGTTATTTTTTATGCGACTACGAAGGAGGAAAAAGAAAGTCTGTGACTTTTCTTCCTCTTGGATCACTTGAAAAAACTACTACTATACACATCACAATTCTTATAGGAATAGAGCCTAACCTAACCAAAAAGGTTAATAAATAAAATTGGTAACGTAAAAAACTTAAGAACCCTCCTGTTTTTTGGAGTCGTTTCGGGCAAAATTCCAACGGTAGAGAAACTACGAGCTGGTAAAGGTTATATTATACTAACAATTTCTCATTTTAAGAACATATATTTCAAAGTATCTTTTTGCAGAAAAAACTGGACACGAAGTTATTTTTCCATCTTCTATAACGAGTTACATGCTCCATTCCACGTAGCTCTCGGCAATTTTGTTGGGACTCATATCATTAAAATGCACCCTGTTTGATTAAGTTAAGAATCATTTTTGAAAGAATTCAGTATGGGGAAACATTTCGAGAGAATAATTTAATTTTGTTTACGGAAAATATCATAGACTGTTGAAAATTAGCATGAAAACAGGAATTCATTAGTGTAACAAATAAAGGCGGCCACGGTATGTAAGTATTAGACTTTATTTATCTTTTAAAATACAATTTTAACTAATTATATCGCGTATAATTATTTATTATTTGAGCCTACCTCATGTTTTGGTAGCTTTTCAGTTACTGTTGTCAAGGGTAGTTACTTTTGTGCAACTGCAAACTACCCATTTTAAAAATATTAATAAAAAATAAAGGTGTACATACATGCCAGAGCCTAATGTGTAAAGACAGTAACACGTGTGCCAGCAGAGCACAGTCACGGAAACCAAAGAATTTTCTTTTAGTTCTCTTTTTTTTCAAGTTTTTAATGGTATCTTTTAATGCTACGACGACTATACGACGCCCGCCTTTCTCTTCCTCCTTCATGAAGGCCGATATTTGGACAGTTGGCACTTTAACCCCAAATTAATTGAAGCTCACATCGTGACGAGATCGGGGACTGCGTGTCAAGAGGTCGTGACCACTTGACACTCAGTTCCCTTACCATGGGCATTACGCAGTCGCTAGCGAGTACTGTCACGTTAACTCATCGTAAGAATACAGGATTTCATATAATTTTGTTTCGCTCACGACTAACTCTAAGTGACGTAATGTACGAGTGTTCACTAAGGCACAGCTGTGGTAAGAAACACAAATGACTGCATTTGTCTCAGCCCCCTGTCCACGTATATTGTGAGCGTTGGCCGACATATAATGCTAGGCACTAGGATTACCTTTAATGCACATTAAATAACTGTAATGTAGAATGTAGTTTTGCTTCTTATTAAAAATATAACCGGTCAATTACGAGTCGGACTCGCGCACCGAGAGTTCCGTACAAACACTTTCCATCCTTAAGTGGTTAAGTTAAGTTTGCACCTGGTATGTATAGCGCTCCATACAAATGAGGTGCAAATTTAACGCAACCAATTCCGTTGGTTGTACGGGAGCCCCCTTAAATATTTATTTTATTTTATTTTTAGTATTTTTTTGTTATAGCGGCAATAGAAATACATCATCTGTGAAAATTTCATCTGTCTAGCTATCACCGTTCTTGAGATACAGCCTGGTGACAGTCGGACGGACGGACGGACAGCGAAGTCTCAGTAATAGGGTCCCGTTTTTACCCTTTGGGTACGGAACCCTAAAAATTAAGTCACTGTAAACTCACGGTTGACGCTTACGCTAGAGATTGCGTAAAGGATTTATGTTTCCCTCACGACTAACGTACGAGTGCTCACTAAGGCGAAGCTGTGGTAAGAAACACAAATGACTGCATTAATTTACTCAGCCCCCTGTCCACGTATATTGTGAGCGTTGGCTTAAGCCAACATAAATATGATGCGAAACCAGCGCCTCTGCCTATTTTTTCTTATATTTTCTAAAACAGACCAATTTTTAGACCAAGTTTATTTTCAATTAAGCACCATGTTCGTAGAAAAATTGGGAAAGGATTAAATTAAAGATAAAGCAGTGCATTGATGACGTATTATCTGAACAAATTTTTTACTTTGTTTTTGCATTTGGGAGTTGGTATGTTATTTTGATAAGGGAGTGTATTGAGGTTTGTTATCAACATAAACAACACCAGTTTCATTTAATTTATCTATGGTTGTATTATATTTGTAAAATATTAAAAATAAATAAATTCAAGCTGCGGTAAACTCCAAATATGGTAGTTTTATTGATGAAAAAGAAAACAAAAAGCTAGGCACTTACATTACCTTTAATGCGCATTAAATAACTTAGAATGTAGTTTTATTTCTTATTAAAATAAAATTATTTTTCCTTTAAGTAAACTTGAGGATTTAATTTCAGTAGGAGTTGTGTAAGGATGTACGCTATACCTGACTTAAGATTTCTTATCATATTATGTAACTGTTTTGTCTGTCTGTTTTTTTCCTAATAAAGAAAAAAAAAGTTTGGTGACATTTTAGATTCATACAAACGTTGAATTGAGCTCTTTCGCAAATCGCTACAGCTATGTTTGAGCGCCGCTGCTAGCGGGACAAATCGCCATAGCCAATGTTTGAGCACTACTATCCGGGATAAATGAGACGCCGGCAACCATTAGTATTGCTTACGCGGGTTATCCCACATGCGCGGTAACTCACTTTAAACACTGTTTGTTTGAGCAGAAATGTATGTATGTGTAATATATATGTAAACTACGCACACTACACGCTGTTTTGCATGCGCGTTCAATTCTCCGATTGTCTTATTCTAAGTAATTCTTTTTCAGTAAGGTATGGGTGTTTCTCTACTACAATAACGAGTGTAGATTTATATACGTATCAAGAAAAAGTGTTTTATGTATTCTTAATATTATAGGTATACCGTAAATGAAACTATTTAATTAAACGTTTTTACAAATAACAGTCCCCTGGCGTGTTCCACACTTGGAATCTGATATGTATCAGAAAATATTACCGGCTTATCACAATTTTTAAAGATTTATCTGTTTAACGTAAGAATACGACCCTACGCAAAATAAAACATATTTTCGTATATTATATTTGTCGTGACCGACAGATATATGACCAATAAAGTTTGACCCGAAATATACCATTATGATTGACATAACAGAAAACCAGAATTCATACAAAAGAAAATTAACCAGTTATTAATAAATTCCATATAAACCAAAAATCTGCTTTCTGCCCTTGCTTGAAAAGTAAAAAGTTTCATAACTCGTGTTGAAACGCCCCAAGAATGTTTTCCCGCTAGCAATAAATCCTTGCAGCTCATTACGCGGCGCCATCGCTCAGGGGGACTTATGGCAGCGTATCCGCCAGCTAACGCCGGGGCGTACGCAATAATATGTACGAGTTGGAATATTGGAAGCGATTTGTATACATAAACTCGCTTTAATGCGTTGTAATTTAATTTTTGTTAGCTGCTAACGTTTTCATTTTGTCTTTATTCTACGGGTTTATTCTGCGGCGAGCGGTTGAGCGAGAGATCCGAGCGCAGCGGCCATAAGAGTGAGCGAGCACACGTACCGCGTACCGCTGCCGCTCGCCGCTAAGACCGAAGAAGTTGTGGTCGGGCTGTTAACATGCTGGCGATTGCGGGCGGGCATTTCGCTGACCGCTCGCTTAGCTTTAAAAGGCCTTATTCCTTTTAAATTATGACAAATTATACTATGACAAATAGGTATATTGATAATTTCAACCAACTTTTTTAAGTGAATAATACTTTTCCCCGAGTTCTAGGTAGTAACATAGCTATTTCATGCTTTCATTGCGTGCAGTCGAAAATAAATTTAAGAAACTAATTTTCCGCGTGAATTTTGTCAATTTCGAGTAGTTTTTGAAACAAAAGTTATCAATGAAAAATTTAAATTGTAGGTTTCAAATATATACCAATAAATCCCAATAGCCCTCTTCTAGGTAGTGCCATCAATAATATGTTAAGAAACATGTTTATGAAACATTACTGCATACGCCGGGAAATAAGGGCTTGCCGGCTGAGTAGGATACTGATACGAAGCCGGTAAGCCCTTTTCACGGCTAAGGCATGTATAGTGCTTTACATATGCAATGAAATAAAAAAATACACCACTCAAAAAAACATTATTCAGCTGTTTAGCCCGTTCACAGACGCGATGTTTAAAAAAAAATACTTCCCAGCCTAGGCCTATTTTGTATGATTTTTTTTTACAGTTCTCTCGAATTGTTTCGCCCGAATCGTTATACTTCGAAGCCTGTTATGACGAAATTTCATTGCATGTTTGAGAAAATTCTATTTTATTTATAGTTTTAGTCATTTGATGCTAGAGAATGTTAATCACAGTAATCAGTTTGGAAGGAATGAGCATGAGTAATGAATTGGAGTTTAATATGGATAATGGCAAAAAAATAAAATTTTCTACTACTATGAGTTGAAAATGTAAGTTACAATTTTCATTTATTTCGAGACCAGATCACGTGGTCCAAAGCTCTCAGAACCATTATTATGTATTTAGGATTTTCTAATGACTGAAATATCCTCACGTTGTCTAGAAAATTTTAATACAACAATTATCACAGATCGTCACAAAAGGGATTAAAATTATAAGGGCAGTTAGCAAAGTCTTTTGAGCTAATTACCCTAATAAAGCCGTTTGAAAATTTTGTGTCCTAGAGCGGTAAAGTAATTTCATAAAGGGTTTATATTATGTAAAACAATACATATATGTTGACATTTTTATGTAAGTAACTTTATATAATCGTGAAAATAATAATATTACTTTGCTATTCCGCGATAGAATATCGTGCCAGTTAAATTATTAACTTAAATTATTAGTAATATTATTATTTTCATTAATATGGATTTCCGCAAAGTAACGCCTGATTCAATTAATTACTTATATAATCGTTTTGAACGGCGTTTTGTGTTTATGGACAAGAGTTTTTGTATTTAGTTTCACCAGATGTTATGTTAGGTTATTATTAAACACGACTTTTTTTATTTTAGTGTTAAGAAGTAAAGTTTACGATTATGAGATTTATGAGTGACTGTTTAACAGTTTAATTTAGTGTAAGGGCTGAAAAGAAATCCTCAGAAAGATCCTGGGACGAATCCAAAGACGACATGGTCCCGCTGAGTGCCTCTACTTGTGACCTTGAAACTACTCGGAATTTGGGTAAAGTTACTTTTAAAATAAAATATAAAAAGCATTTATTCATTCATGGCCTCGTTTACATTACATATTATAATGCGTCAGTGCATGGTTTTAAAGGTGAGAAACAAATACCTACCTGATGTCCCATCTATCAAGCTAAACGGCACACCGCTAAACTCACAAAAAGCTACCAGTTAACGTGACCGTAATCACTAGCGACAGCGTGAACGATTTGTCTGGAGAAAAGTACAGCCCCCTAGCGGTCACTTTGTAGAACTACAATTATCTATACAAATCTTTTACGCTGTCGGTAGTGAGTACGGTCACTATAAACTCATGGCAAGGGACTGGCAGAACACGTGCAAGCGCAATTTTTTGGGCTTGTTAATGTTTGTATCTATATAAGTAGACAGTTGTAGTGTTTTCCGCTCTAGTGGATTAACGTTTGTTTTCACATTGTTAGCTTATTCACTGGCACTAAAACCTCTGGAACTAATTTCGTTTCTTTTTCGCAGGTACGTGCCCCGGGCTCGAAACGGCGTGATTATACAGAAGGTACAAAATAAATGCGACTTTTATTTACGAGTTAAAAACACTGACTCTTATGTTCAAAGACAAATACTCGTATTATACGAAACTAGGATTTGTTCGTGTTTTTCTAGGGATAAAAGTGATGTTTGTTACTCTCTGATTCATAAGTTTTTCGATTATTTATGTACAGGATTCGGAAATTCCGATACATATTTAGGTACTTGGCGGCTTCGTTGCTCAGTGGTCGCATAGGCAGCTGTAACCTAAGCTGCCTATACGGTATAAGTGAGATAGCAATAGGATTTTGTCAACTTTAGATAGATACCTATCTGATTTTCCAATCCCTGATCATGTCAACCATGTAAATTATTTATTTGCCTGTTTTATTTCAAATCGAAAATGTTCATACCAGATAAATTGCTTGTTTGAAAATAATTTCCACGGAATATCGCTTTAAAAAAAAAAACATTAACTTTTAGTGTTTGCTCATTAATCTGCCCAAAGGTTGGCTGCAGGAGATCGCTCTTTAGCGATAAGACCTATTGTCTATCATTGTTAAATTACAGTTTCAATTGTAACATTTTTCTTGCTGGTGTGCAATACAGAATCGTTGTATTGTATTAACAAAACACATCACTCGATATTATAAGCGACGCATGCATGTGCGGAAGAATATGTACTATATTCTTTCACACATGTTTACTCACATAATTCGAGCATCATCTCTCACGTGAAATCCGTGTTATCCAGCAACGGGGAGGCAATTAATCTTCGTAAGGGGAGGGGCGTGGCTGTCAGTGGCACGTTACACGTGGGCAATTGAAAACTAAAGGTATTAGTTTGTTTTTGTTATCTGTTGATTGGAGTTGAATGGGATTTGGAGTGATGGCCAATTAATCGAGCTGGACATTTATATGTAGTGTAAAAACTTAAACATTAAATGTTTACACAGTAGAGATTTAAAAAAGTAATATGGGAGAGACATTTTTTCGATCCCTTTTTTTATTGGAATCAAATAAAAATGGGTTTAAGTACATGGTTATCGTACTATTGCTAATTTATAAGGATGCAGAATAGAAAATTAATCGTTTGTAGAGCGCTTTATTTATTCAGGCTTTTAAGAGGTCTTTCTCTGACATGAAAATCGTATTTTTTGGATGTATATGTGTGCGTCCTTTTCACACCTAAAGGCCCTTAAGGGTAACTATTTTCCTATATTTACTAACTTGACCTTAACCACCAAACTTACAATGTCTATTTTCCGTCAAAAATTAAGGTTTTTTGAGTTCTATCTCATTCAACACTTATCGAACAGCTGCGATCAATCTTTCAGTGTTCGGGCAACCTGTCGGTTACCTTTGTTCAGTGACAGATCGATTTGTTTGAAAACGAATACCTAGGCCTACATCCGTATAACATTGACATGTCAGTGTGACTGAGCTATGTTTAGCCTAGCAAGCGTCGGTCCGGCCCAGGGATAGTGGCGCTACAAACAACTTTCATATGGCAATAATGTGCATACGTCATATATTTGCATTATTAAACGTTAATATCGATTTGTCAAGGATTTGTCATTAACCAATGCAAAACATTGTTTACCGGAATGCTGCTCAATTTTTCATTCTTCTTGCGAAATAAATACTGAATACTATTAAGAAAAACTTGACTTTCATCACTGTGGATAGTTTTGGGTTTATTATTCCAAAATGACTTGTTTGCGGAATATTTAGTCCTGTTTCCTCTTTGTTTACATCAATGACATTCACCGACTTTCAACGTCTGTTACCAAAAATCAGGTTGTATAACCCGCTGTTGGGCTTTACACCACATTTCCGTCTTATTATAAGTACAAATGTTATAAATACCGTTTACCCTGTTTTAAAAAGGCTGTACGTTTCCAAAATAGCACACATTACAATTTGTTACGATTTCAATTATAAAAGTGCTCCATACAGAACTTCCGCTTACGTGAAGATTGAAATATCCCCAAAACTTGAAACCCAAGATAGTTATCTACTAACATCCGGCTTATATTACGGAACCCTCATATTCCCTGATGAGGGTTCCGAAAAACCTTTGACACGCAATTACAGAATCACGCCCATAAGGGCCGTTGTCACGATCCGACTCGGATCGTTATCCGATAAGGCTACGCTTGTTAATTGAGAAACTTTTGTGTTTTATTCGATTTAGATTCGATTTTTCAACCACTTAAACTTCGAAAAGTTTTTTGGTTCGACACTTTTGGCACTACGTGACGATTCAAAAAGGTGGTGTTAAAAAATATATTTGTAGCTTACCACGTAAATGACAGATTATTTTAAAATATTGGCAACAAAATAAGCTTTGCATCATGGAAAATTTTGTAGAAGAATTTAATTTTCACCTCACATGCTCGGAAAACCGCCGTTTATCTAGCGGGAAATCAGCGTGCAAAAGTTTATTTTATCCGCTAGCGTACAAAAGTCATTTGAATTTCGAACATACCCCTGCCCCTTTGATGTTATCTTATGGAACCTCTCGATTGTCATTTTGACTGGCCACTTCACTTAAATAAGAACATGGTTGTAATTTTCGATAATTTTAGTCTCCATAAAGAATGTCGGCTAATATGGAGATAGAAATATCCCAAAACTTGAAACCCAAGATAGTTATCTACTAACATCCGGTTTATATTACGGAACCCTCATATTCCCTGATGAGGGTTCCGAAAAACCTTTGACACGCAATTACAGAATCACGCCCATAAGGGCAATCGTCACGATCCAACTCGGATCGTTATCCGATAAGGCTACGTTTGTTAATTGAGAAACTTTTGTGTTTTATTCGATTTAAATTCGATTTTTCAACCACTTTAACTTTGAGGAGTTTGGTGATTCGACACTTTTGGCGCTGCGTAATGGTTCAATAAGATAGAAGCTGGTAAAAAAATATTTACGGCTTACCACGTAAGTGACGATTATTTTATAATGTTGGTAATAAAATAAGCCTCGCATTATGGAAGATTTTGTAGAAAACTCTCGCTCGGAAAAC
Organism: Apotomis capreana; assembly: GCA_947623375.1. Classification (NCBI taxonomy): domain Eukaryota; kingdom Metazoa; phylum Arthropoda; class Insecta; order Lepidoptera; family Tortricidae; genus Apotomis; species Apotomis capreana. Next base: position 3,646,941 of record OX392519.1, read on the forward strand.
CTCCGTTCATAGCGGGAAATCAGTGTGCAAAAATCTATTTTGTCCTCTACCTTGCCAAAGTCATTTGAATTTCGAACACGATGATTGTGATATTCTGTGATGCATGTTATTTTTTTTATGTGTGCTTTTCTCTTGTCAAATAAACAAGAGAAAAGCACACATATAAAAAAATGGATTTGAGTTTATTATTATTTCTTTGATACGTTTAATACAGGGCAAAACTCAATACTACGATTATTGTATATTTTAAATCATATTTAATTTTGCCCTGTATTTAATAAAATTCGTGTTCGAAATTCAAATGACTTTTGTACGCTAGCGGATAAAATAGACTTTTTCACGCAAATTTTGCGCTAACTATAGTTTTCCGAGCGAGTGAGGTGAAAATGACTATTTCTTCCCAGCACATGAGGACTTTAATGTATTTTGTACTTATATTTTTAAACTTAACTAAATTCTTTATTTTGTTTTTAAAGCCACTACGTACTTTTATTGAAAGCGAAATATCTATTAAGCAGCACTGTACATTGGAGTAAAATATTCATTCGCTAAAAATTCTCTAAAATAAAATAAGAATAAGTTTTCTTTAGCGGTCTCCTCTTCATTTCCTCTGGAATAAATATAATTTGCACGTATTACTGTAATTATGTTTACAAACTAAGTAGGTACTTAATTTGTAAACATAAATAACAATAATAAATAAATAAAATACTTGTTTATTCAGGTATTAACCCATTGATTTTAACATTAAATTACGTTAACATTAATAAATTAATTTATAAATAATTATTAAATTGAAATAAGAATAAATTTAAATTATCACATCGTAATTAAATTAAGTACATTGAATTAGGTACCAATACTTTTAGAATTGAAAGTACTCGCCTCTGGAAATGTATTTAAGTAAAAATCATTTAAAAGTTCATAAGGTTAATTTTTAGGGAAAATTAAAGGAAGTATAAATTTGATACGTCCTAATGAGTTAATCAATGGTCACTGATGAAGGCCTCTTTGATTTTATCTTATGGGCCCTCTAGACTGTCACTTGACTGGCCACTTCACTTACATAAAAATACTGTTGTCATTTTCGTTAATTCTCGTAATTTTTTCCCGCCATTTTATGACAAGTAATATTTTCACTTGACAGAAAGTGCAAGTGTTAAAAATCTTGAGAGTTAAATGCTCAGGCTGACTTCGTAGGGAATTATTATTTATTTATTATGCTCAGGATATATCATTTTATAGAAAGTGTTCATCATTTATAAATAAAGTTGATAACATCTCTAGAACTCCAGAAGGGTGTTCTGCCTTTTCGCAGAATTATTTTTCGTAGAAAGTTTCATTTCGCCGAATTTTCACTTCCTGTTGTTAAAAAAAAACCATAAATCTTGCAAATATCATCCTAATGATCAGGTTAGGTTAGGTTAGTTTTATAATAATCTCAATTAGATCACGGTGTCCGAGAAAAATGCTTTCTTCGAATTGACGCTTCGGCGAAATGTAACATTCAACAAAAAATAATTCTGCGAAAAGGCAGAGTACCCTATAAAAGTATTGATACTTGATTTAGAAGCACCTTATAATATAATATAGACTGAAAATCCCACTATACAGCATATAGGTCACTGCCGAACCCGTATAAGGCATCGATTGCTGGAGCCCCGCCAACCGATATCATCGGAGTTGGGTCATGTTTTTAAAGCAGGTCTACCGACAGTATTACTGACGCTGATACAGTTCATGTTTAAACACTGGAAATTTGTGTTGAATTTTGTGGAGTTCGAAAGCTGATCGTTTGAAGCTACTCTGCGATAAACTTGCACTTTAGATAGCAAACATCGTTCTACTCGGTTTATAAGATTACCGCTTATTTGATAAAATAATAAAAGCGAACCATATACCGGGTATACTCATTTATACGAAACGCTTGCGTCTACTTTTTTTATCAGGACAGCAAAAGAGTGGAACTCTCTTCCTGCGCACATTTTCCCTGAAAAATATAACTTGGATCTCTTCTCTCTTTCCATTATTGTTTTGTAAAATTATGAAGATTTTGAAAACAATTTCTAAATGTCTTTTGAAAAAAAAACATGGGCATACCTTTTTAATTTCAAAATATTTTATTTTTATTTTTCATGTCATGACAATTGAGCTAATTCTATTCATAATATAAATACAGTATGCTGTAGAATTTAACATCAGCCGTTATACCTATTAGAGCTACACGGACTTCATTTGATTGATTTGTTGGCCATTGACCCATACTTAATTGTAATTAATAGCATAAAAACAATTGAAACTATTGACAATGTTATACGGAAGGGCCAAAGTTACCCCGATGGACTGTACTTATTTGAGAGGTTATTAGCGCACATCTTATGATAAAAATAAAATAACTTTACGTACGTGTACGTTATTAAAACGTGAAATTTAAATCACAGTAATAGGATTAATGGCAGACGAATAAATTGTAGGCTTTTTGAGTAACTTTTGTAATTATGCCGTTAAATGGGTCATAAATTATAATTTACATTTCGTTTATTACAGTTTGTGTTTGGGAAAAAGAGATTAAAATTGTTTTATTATATTTATTGTACTTTAATATTCCTAAAAGTGGTCGTTAATACTTTGTTCATGTACGCAAGTTTTGTATTTGTTAAGTTTACGATAAGCTATCTCGAGCAAATAAACAAAGTGACAACAATATGAATAAATATTTTGTATAGAATCTTTTTATCGATTCATATTTTCAGTGGATCGCATTCAATTTTTCTTTCTTAATTTACCTTTGTGTCATTATTTATAAAAATATGAATAAAACTGATATGATTATTACCGAAACTTGTGGTGGATATATTTTTGTGATTAAACGAAACCCGTGCTGTGGATGTATTTTGCTAAGTTGTTTTCTTTTAACATTTTTATTTTAATTAGCTGGTAAATTAAAAAAAAACTGATAGATAAAATTCATCAAAATGCGCTATAACATCGATGCGTCCTTTTAAAGGACTAACTCTCTTTCTCAAAGACCTCGCGGCCGTGCACGTCATAAATAAGGCATTTTTTATCGGAAACCTGTCGTCTTGCAGGAACCAGGCGGGAATATTAATTTCAACTAATTAAAAATAATGTTTTTCATTTTAAGCTCTTGGGCAGCACTGGTTGAAGACGAGAACTTGCAAAAGTAAATTATACTACAAAACGTTTTAATATGCTTTTTACGTTTTAAGTTTCAATATTTGAACACGTTACCATTATTTATACCAGTATTCTATTCCTGAATTAAATGTAAACTGTATAATTCTTAATGTATTTTTAAACTGTCGAATAGAAAGGGGTGCCACAAGTAGTTTACTCTTTTTCTGTTGACGATCTACACCGTAGACCCTCTACGCTGTAGCTACAGCGGGTATTCAATCGGGGCGCGGGTTCGATTCCGGGCGTGATTGGCGCGAGATTGGATTGTCTCGGCCTAACTGAATCACGTCCGGCGCGAGACAATGTCAAGGAATTGCTGCTGTAATGAACCCGAATGGTATACTCGTAAACTCGTAATGGCCATCGCGGTAGGGAATGATATTGAGAAGTTGAGAGAATAGATGTTTTAATGTCTTCTACTAAAAAAGCCTGTTAACATCATCATCAAACAGGAGCATTTTACTTCATGACATAGGATTCTCTTAAAGACCGCGTCTATGACCAGTCCCTTCGTTAGATGATCAGTCCTACTTATCGAGGTTCATCTAGCCATCCACATAGCGGAACGTTAAATATGACTTATAAGATTTGATAGGCAGACTGACACTGAGACAGATTTACTTATACAATTATTGAGACACGCATTTCAATCTCATACCCGATAATTTAAGCCATATTAATCTCAAGGAGAGACAAAATTTGAAATTATATGGATTTATTTAAATTTAAAAATAATGTGACCTACATTATTTTTATATAAACAAACAGTATAATTAAAGAGGAACAGAATAAAACATCAGTCATTATACTGGATGGTTAATTTACCCTCATTTTCCTTACACCGTGATTCGTAAGGCGTTTATAGAATTAAGAATCCTTATAAACGTGAAAACGCAAAGTTCCTTAACGAATGAATGTAATTGTCGCGGCCCGTGTCTTTATAATGAAAGAATTCTCTTTTCCTCGAAGGAATGGGGAGTTTTACGGCGAAAAATGTTTTGCGGGGGTGAGATTATGTTTTATTAAGGTGGTGTTTTTGAGGTATTTTTGTAAGTGATGAATATTGCGAGTGACTTTTACAGTTATTGATGTTTGTAAAATATTACGAAAAATACTTTAAGGAATGAAAATTAAATATGAAAAAAAAAACACCTTGTAGATTCTAATAGCGCTCTTTGCAGATAAATTTTTAAAGTAGTTTTTAAGAAGCTTGGTAGTTCCAACAAGATATTGCTTTCGTAATAAATAAGGCTAACTTTAATTCATATGGAATTTAATAATTCTGGATAAACTATTTTCACTTCATTTTATTTCATTTCATTTCATAGGCATGCTTTATATGCACATATGTGCAATGCATTTGTGTAGGTTTTTGTTTCTGTTGGCCTGTGTATGATATACATTTACCTATGCATTGAGTGAAAAACAGGCCAATTTTATGGTCATCTGAGGTACTGGCAAGCAACACGATTAAAAAATCAAAAACTTCAAAACAGTTAGAAAGTAGACTTATTAAAATTAAATTTCCGAGTAGTCTGAGTCAGCAAATTTCAGGAATGAACCAACTATGAGCGACCAATTCGCTTCGCAAGTTTTTGGTAAGCTCTCACGAAGTTTCAACGACCTGAAATGTTAATCGTTTTGAGAACTAGGTTTTGAAGGCGACGGAAAGCCGGGGATTTTACCGAACTCCAGAAATGGTGTGCAGTGAATGATGAAATTTATTCATTTTGGTTTCGGAGTATCTTTAGCTACTAGAAACTAAAAAATACAACATAAAAATATTTAGGAACGGCCTGACGTGTTTATAACTCATATGTAGTTAGAAACATGTTGTCGGGCCGTTAAACTGTTTTTATACCTATTATAAGATGTCACAAAATAGTTTTAATAATATACAACACAATACAAGTACTTACACTTTATTGCACATGTCACAAAAATTACCACGAAGTATCTATACGATTTAGGTAATTACTATGAGAGGTAAATAACACCTCAAAGGTAGTGGAGATAATGAAATTTTACTAGTATTATTATATTAGGCACTGCAAAAATACAGATTTTTATAAACAATATGAATAAGAGTATTCTAATCTATTCTATTGTTTTCTATTCTAATAATAGAAGCATAAAAACATAAAAGAAATTCAGAATATATTTTTATATATATTTTTTCATGCTTAAGTCAGTGTGTTGTAGATAAAGTTAGGTGATTTAATCCATTTTTTATCACGTCCCTACTTCACGGTTCTTTGATGTCAATTTAACGCAACAAAACTTCTACGGACAAACTCTAATAAAACAATTCCAAATCAACCCCACCCCTTTCTATTATCATTAAACGCTGATTTATTTAATCAAAGCATGTCACAGGAAAGCAAACTTTGTTATCCGCACATTCCGTCCCTAAATTTAAATTCCAAACTTCCGCTTTAAAAGCAGAAAAGCAGTATTAGGGCAAGGATTACAGGCTGATACGACTTTTTGCCTGTGGGTAGGTAAGTCTCGACTCTTTGCAAACTACCCTCGACACGTGTAATCCCTCAATCTACATCCCCCGGATATGGTATCGGGAAAAACTCTTAACATCGACGTACTAAGGCTTTGCGGGAAGTATCGGTTAGTTTGTTGGAAATAAAAGCCAAATTCGAGTAGGAGTCGCGCGCCGAGTGTTCCGTGCAATCTATAAAAGCACTTAATATTAGTTCAAAGAAAAGATAAAGTGGGTTGAAGTACAGCCTTAACTTTACCGTGAGAAAACTATTGTCCATATAGTCCACATAGGTCGCAGCTAGTTTATCAAATGCTTATAATATAAGTTTGTAGTCACAAGGGGATCATTGCCTTCGAAACTTAATTGAAAAAAAAAAACTAGTCGATGCCTGCCGACACTGCCAAATTGTCAATTTAAAAAAACATTTCGGAGAACCATGGTAAAGATAATTAATGAATGCCCTGCCGTTCATACTCGTAGATCCTTCCAGCAAGGGCTACCGAAATGAAATATAATTTAGTGGTCTTCCGAAAATTGTGCCATGCCTATTGTCCGACCACTGAAACCTGCCGTCTTAAACTCCTTGCATCGCCCAGTATTATATTATAACCAGATAAGGTAAGCACCTGTATTCCGTGTCCTCAAACTTCCTCGGTTCCAATTTAAACTTGTCCTAAGTTACCTCGTTATCGCTAGTTTTGTCGGAATACCGGGGTTTGTATAAAAGGGCGTATTTAGACGACAAACCTGCCTCACTTAGGGGTGTTTACGTAGCGTTGTGGGATAAAAACTTATCTCACTTACTCGTACACTTTTGAAGCGGGCATTTTCTAAACAAGTATAGTTTTAAATTTAAAGGGGAAATACTACTGCACTGCTCACCTTTCCTTGCCGTCCGTTTACGTTTTTAAACCTGGTAACTATGGAGTAAATGAGGTTTAAACTTTACGTAGAGTTAAACCACGCTAACTCTTCCTAGCAAATGAACTGTCAAACCATACCAACTGACTCACTGTATTCCCGTCTTCGCCATCCCGTCGTCCCGGCTTCGAATCCTGGCCAGGGAAAATATTTGTGTGATGAACTCGAATATTTGTGCTTGGGTCGTGGTTGTTCTATGTATTTAAGTATATATTTATCTATATAAGTATGTATATCGTCATCTAGTACCCCTAACACAAGCCTTCTTAATGTAAAATTTTGAGCTTAATTTGGGACTAGATCGATTTGTGTGAGGTTGTCTGATATTTATTTATGTATTACCTATTTATCTATTTCCTATGGTTTGACCGTTCATTTGCTTGGTAGAGTTAGCTTGGTTTGACTCTAACCGGGTTGGTTTCGTTCTCGACTCTTTCCTGCTAAAAAACTTGACCAATCGAAACGAAATTTGGAAAACTGATTGATAAGGATAGTTTCTACGTCGGATCGTTTCGATTTTTGCGCCTATTATTACAGAATTTGTGTACGGCGTCTGTTTGGAGCATTATTTTGGCCAAAGTCAGACTCCTAGTACACAAATTGTATCTTGAAGCCTCGTGATCAGCTAAGGTTTCGTGGGTGGGTTGAACAACGCGCAAGAGCAAGACGTAAAGAAAGACAGATTTTTGTCGCCTGGTTGAGAATTTATCAAAATCAAAAAGTCAGCTGATTTGTAGTGCCTCATGGTAACGTAACTTCGGAGTTATGTAATCATAAATTTAAGATTCAAACTTATTGTGGGTTTAGCTGATGAAGTAACTATGTACTTTTCTCCATCTGACTATCCATAGCCACTTCTTTGACTTCCCTATACGACATGACGTCTATCTCCTCCTTAATTTGTTTAATGTAACTTATTCTTGGCCCTCCTCTTCCTCGCTTCCCCTCAACGTTTCCTTCTATGATGTTATTTATAAAAGCATCATGTCGTATAAGTTAGCCTAACATTTCTCCTCTTTCATTTACGTTTAATAATTCTATTTATATCCTCAGTTGAATTATTTGTAATTACTTACCATGGAATGCAATTATGAATAATATATGAAACATTTTTTCAAAACTTTTCACGGCAATAATAATTACAATACTTAATAAAACTATAGAGAAAAATAAAACTAAACTCGAACATAATAAAGTTAAACTAAATCTAAAAATGGCCCCTGCGGCATAGTGCCAAAGATGCTGGCCGCATTTCCTCGCTGAATCGCCAAACTGATTCTTTGAGCGAGGAAACCGCCAGCTCTCCGGTTACCAGTAACATCAATAAGCCTCTTCGAGATATCATTAAAGAGGCTTAATGTGCTGGGGCCCCACGGACCCAGGGTCTCGGCGCCAAAAAGAAATAAAATGAATACATTCTTGCCAGCTATGTTGATTTTTGGTACGTCCAAGGATCTCTTGATTCCTAATTCGATCTCACAAAGAAACTTCGAAGATACCTCGTTCTCATGTTCTTTGAATGACGTAATACCGTGTAACTTAAATTTTATCCAAAAACATTTCACATCCACTTTGCCTTCCATCTGTCAAACAAATTACTTTCTTATCTTATCTTACTCAAAACAATTCCGAACTCCAACGCGTTAGGGTGCATCTTCATTGAAGCGGGGCGGAGCAGAGACCTACGGAATAGACCAATCACCTGAGTTGAAATCTGTATCTCAGTTCCGCTTCACTTTTGTGATTGGTAGCTTCCGCATGTCACCGCCCTCCTGGGTACTTGAATATACTGTTCAAGATAAAGATCTGAGATCTCGTCATTTATTCCAATTAACATCTTGGAAGTTACTGGTCCTATTTACACCAAACTTAGATAAAACCATCTCGACGGACAAATCTTTCGATTTTAAAAACTGCATTTAAATTGAGTGCCATTTGAGAGCTATGATACCACAGAAAAACACACGGATACACAAATACACGGATACACATGTCAAACTTAAAATACCCCATTTTTTTCGTCTGGGATGAAAAAAAACAAGAAGAAACTGAGAACCTACTCCATTTTTGTAAAAACCGGTTAAAATCAATTCTACTTTGTTTTTTTTTTTACTGTAATTTTGCCACACGTATCTACGAGTATGTATGTAAACACATTGTACACAACAGCATGTACAAAGGCGAACTTATCCCCTTAAGGGATCTCTTCCAGTTAACCTTATCAATGCATGAGTTATCTTTCTTTATTTTATAAGCAAACGTGGTCAAATTTATTCATCAACTCAATAAAGTAAAAATCCTAATAAACCCAGCCTCAGCGTAAACGAGGTAATTCGGGCCATTTCTTATCTCGCACAATGCGGCCATTGTGATGACGTCACCACAACAATGTACCCTACGTAAAGTGCGGCTGAGACGCAGAAGAAGGGATCTTAAGAAATCTGAAGATTTCTTGCTTTGGGGGCTATGGGAATTTACACCAGTGTCATTGACCGAATTTCGTTAGAGTTTGTTTAATGGCCGAACCAAAACAAAAAAGTTTGCCGGCCATGGCACAAAAGTAAATACGCCGCTGAATTTTGATAAAAAAATGTTGTTGTGGGTTTGGTCTCCAGCCACGCAACAATATGGAGACATATTATATTCTGACAAGATTTTGACCACTCAATAAACGAAAATAAGAGTGTATATTTGTACTATAAAATGTATGTGTATGAAGTTGTGTTGTATGATAGATTTCGATTGAGATTTAAATTTATTTATTTCATAATATAAAATGTCAGTATAAATAGCGCTAAGACAATTTACATACATTTATACTATGATCAAAAACGTAGTGATTATATGCTCTTTGCTATGATCGTCATAAAGATAAAAATGAGATAATATCATAATAGTAAAAAACATAACAATTCTATATACATGTATATACATATTATTATGTAGAACTATACTTACTTACTTATCCACGGTCAAACCGCAGGTAAAAACTAGGTTCATTAGTAAATATTATGTTTCTAACTTCATTTGATATCGTAGTAAAAATTATTCATTGACTCAATATACACTAAAAACAAAAGAGTGAATTTTCTGTACTTATAGATAGGGCTATGAAAACTTATGCACCGTCAAACCGCATGTAAAAACTAGTTTCATTGGTAACTTCATTTGCTAACGTAGTGAAAATAATTCATCGACTCAATAAACACGTTATTAAGATTGTTCTCTTAATAAACACAGCTGCAGAAAAAAGGTTATTCGAGCATTCCGTCATTTATTTCCTTATCCTGAACAATGCGGCCAATGTGGTGACGTCACAACAATGTCCTGAAAGTGCGGCTGAGGACGTCTTTGTGCGGTGATTATTGCTAAGTGTGCGCACGGAGGGAAAAATGTATGTCTTCATTTGTTACAAAAATATGTTCATGTTCTTCATCTATTAGGCCCATTTTCATTTTACGATTATGCCTCGCAGCAATCAATCTTTCGGCCTCAGTCCTAAGACAGTTCGTCGTAGTTGACGCGCATTAGATGTAATCTACGAATACTTTCTTTTTGAGCGCAGAAACGCAGTGGTTGCAAAAGTTACCTTCTTACTCTGGGGCTCGGTTTTCACTAAAAACAAAAGAGTGAATTTTCTGTACTTATAGATAGGGCTATGAAAACTTATCCACCATCAAATCAAACCGCATGTAAAAACTAGTTTCATTGGTAAAAATTAAAATGAAATTATGTTTCTAACTTAATTTGCTAATGCAGTAAAAATAATTCATCGACTCAATAAACACGATATTAAGATTGTTCTCTTAATAAACACAGCTGCATAAAAAAGGTTATTCGAGCGTTCCGCCATTTATTTCCTTATCCCGAACAATGCGGCCATTGTGGTGACGTCACAACAATGTCCTTAAAGTGCGGCTGAGGACGTCTTTGTCGGGTGATTATTGCTAAGTGAGCGTACGGAGGGAAAAATGTATGTCTTCATTTGTTACAAAAATATGTTCATGTTCTTCATCTATTAGGCCCATTTTCATTTTACGATTATGCCTCGCAGCAATCAATCTTTCGGCCTCAGTCCTAAGACAGTTCGTCGTAGTTGACGCGCATTAGATGTGATCTACGAATACTTTCTTTTTGAGCGCAGAAACGCAGTGGTTGCAAAAGTTACCTTCTTACTCTGGGGCTCGGTTTTCACTAAAAACAAAAGAGTGAATTTTCTGTACTTATAGATAGGGCGATGAAAACTTATCCACCGTCAAACCGCATGTAAAAACTAGTTTCATTGGTAACTTCATTTGCTAACGTAGTAAAAATAATTCATCGACTCAATAAACACGTTATTAAGATTGTTCTCTTAATAAACACAGCTGCATAAAAAAGGTTATTCGAGCGTTCCGCCATTTATTGCCTTATCCCGAACAATGCGGCCATTGTGGTGACGTCACAACAATGTCCTTAAAGTGCGGCAGAGGACGTCTTTGTGCGGTGATTATTGCTAAGTATGCGTCCGGGGGAAAAATGTATGTCTTCATTTGTCTTGGAATGCGCGTTGCGTGCGACATACCGAGAAATCTTAGTTGGTATTTATTTATTTAATCTTTATTGCACAAAAGAAAACTTATCGTACAAAAGGCGGACTTAATGCCATGAGGCATTCTCTACCAGTCAACCTTTGTATTATTCACACTATATATTACACACACTATATATATTTGTGGTATTCACACTAGCCAGTCTTTATATTAGACTAGATGTCTGCGAATTTCGTCACCCGCAGAAGAAAATAGAAATAAGCCTCTTTTATGCTTCTCCGTACCTATTCAGGTAAAGTGTAGGTATTCTATAACCATCTGTGGATGCCAAATGATTTTATACCGGGTAATGAATCCAAATGGATCAGTAGGGAGAAGACAACAACTATAAGAGATAGGGAAATCTGTTCTTAGGAACCATGACATCAACTTTAAATTTAATAAACTACATTTTTTTTATAATCTCGTACATAAATGGGAATGGAACCTGGGTTAAATTATGTAAGTAATCGCATGTATGGTATCGTATAACAGTCATTCTTTACAGCGATTTTGACCGGGCTATGTATGAATTTATAAAAAAAATATAAAGTAGTTTTTTTTAAATCTAAAATTGACGCCATGGTTCCTAAGAACAGATTTCCCTATATCTTATAGTTTGTGACATCTCACTACTAACCCATTTGGATCGAACACCCGGTACCTACACTTTACTTACCTACCAAAATAGTTGTACTCAGTCCTCGTTTAACCGTGATGAACACACATGACACAGACACATACTTTTACTATGGGTACTAGCTAGACGGTGATAAACATCACTACATAGTATAAAACAAAGTCGCTTCCTGCTGTATGTCTGTCTTTCCCGTCATGTATGCTTAGATCTTTAAAACTACGCAACGGATTTTGATGCGTTTTTTTTATTAGGTAGAGTGATTCATATACCTAGGTTATGTCAAATAAATAAACAATTTTTAATGCGTATATTGGCGTAAGACCAGCACTAAAATTGACCAAAGTTATGCAGGAAGCGACCAGCATATTTATTTGTCAAAGTGACTTGTATTTTAATCAATTAATCATGTTGGTCGTTTTTTGCATTACAAAAAAAAACTCTGCTTTCAAACCTACGCTACTACGAATACCGAATACTTATCGATATCGATAGAAAAGTATGATTCGTATTTGTCAAGCCCTAACAACATTGGTACCAACATACTCGTAGTAGAATTGGATTTTACTATGTTGGTACTACTGTTTTAAGTTGTTAGGTTGGCACAAAAGGCTTTCATAATTCCGATTAGCAGCTTGTATGAAAGTGCCGACTCTTAAAACGTAGTGATTATTTATGCTCTTTGGAGTGATTCAAGAGGATGGTTTATATTTTGAAACATGCATAATTATTAATTATTTATCAGGATTGTACCCGTGCGAAGCCGGGGCAGGCCGTAATATATAAATAGATATACAGATAACATCCTTGACCCAGGAAAAAATATTCGAGTTCATCTTACAAATATTTGCCCTGGCCAGGATTCGAACCCAGGACCGCCGGCCCAGTAGGCAGGTGCACTACACACTGCGCCAACCGCATCGTAGCAGTTTGATATCAATATCGACTTTCAATACACTTTTTTCAATAAGTAGTGTTAATATTTTCGTTCACCGAATCGTTACAAATATGACAAGTCAGTTCAATATCAAAGGATGTCTGTTATTTGAGTTTTCGAGCGTCGATTAAAGTTTCTCTTCAACTTTTTTTTGCTGCTGATACTTATTCCACTGACTTCAAAAAAGGAAGTCTCAAGTTAATGATTTTTTAAAGCATTTAGAACTAAGAATATCAGTTGAAATATCGAAATGAACGACTTTCGCAAGGACCATCTCCTTTTTAATATCAATCTCTACAAAATATTTCATCAGTTCAGTGTCGCTATATCAAAAAATTAAAAGATACAGAGCACTTCAGTGTAACGATTTAATCCCAGTTTAATTCCAATTTCTCCGAAGCTGGCAACATTTAATAAAGCAGTGTTCACGCCGCTAGGGTTGTCCGTGGGCGATAGTGTTGGTGTGGTTTCAGTTCCTTCGTTTTTTTTTGGTCACAGAATAAATACTACAGAGGATTCTTATGTTTAATTTTCGCAGAAGCCGCTGGGATCTGTATTGTATTGGTTGATCGTGAGGAGCAAAAAATATTTTTATATTCTGGTATCCGGTACGAAGACCTTCTTTGAAATAACGGAAATTTACACTAATATGCACTAACCCTGTTTATGCCCCTCTAGCAGAACTTTACTGCACTACGCGACTTTCTATTGCATGAAAAATATTAACGCTGCAACTTGTGCTAGAAGGGCTGGTATCGGTCACCAAACCGATGACGTCGTATCTCATCCCTATCCGCGGAGTCGCCATTCATTTATAATTCCGTGCGGTGCTGGGATTATTTAATTTCATGATATCGCTTTCGTGATCTTCGTACTTCAGTTATCTACGGGATGACAGGTCTCAACGCCATTTTTAATATCGAATAGTTAGTGGCTCATGCAAATTGACCTTAACGTTTCAAAACTCTATGATAGGTTCAACTGGAATGATCAAAAACAAAATATCATAATTAGACTTCACAAGTATGTGAGACTATACAGTACACCGTTTGTGCACGGCACATGAATCTGTCGAGAAATGTTGAATGATGAAGGTAAAAAAAAATGTGATTTATGTTCTATTAAAGCTTCTAATTTGTTTCTGGTATCTATTATCGCACTGTATCGGTAAATCGGTATCTGGTATCAACTGTTATTTTGTGTCCCGTCCCTACCCGCAGTGTGGCCATTCATCGCAAATTCCGCGCGGCACTGTTATTTTAATTTCATGATATCGCTTTTGTGATCCTCGGACTTCACTTTGTATATAACAGTTATCAACACTTACACTTTCTTCTTCTTTCTTCTTGTCTGCGGTCTTCTTGTCTAGGTTAACGTATCCTAAATGCGATCAGCGCTCGTGCCTGCAGCTCTTCGTGGGGCCACCTATGGTCCCATCGTAACATCAGCGCTGTCTGCATCACCTCTTCGTGGCTCAACCATAATATTATAGTTGCCTATTGTTTTACATGTTTTTTATAAATTTTTGTCACACCCTGTATGTAAATATGTTGTATGGTCACGGTACGTGATAAAAGCTTCTAATTTATTTCTGGTATCTATTATCACACAGTATCGGTATCGGGTATCAACTGTATCGGTATCTGGTATCAACTGTGACGTTGTGTCCCGTCCCTACACGCGGTGTGGCCATTCATCGCGAATTCCGCGCGGCGCCGGGATTTTTTAATTTCGCCTCCGTGTCTTCGAACGTCACTTTGTGAAACGAGCTAGTTTAAGCAGAATATAATCTTCGGGAGAATTTTAAAAACATTTTTGCTGGAAATTTTAAGTCTGGAAAATGTGTTTTAGGTTTACTTACGAGTAATATGCGCATCTAAATTATATGGATATGAAAATTCCATGAGTGGAGTTTTTTTCTGTAAAGATTTGTGACTGAATGTGTAAAGTTACCGACGTGACATTTTTAGTAACAAACATATAAAATAAGTTTTATTTTTGTCATATTAGGTATAGTAGAATGCGAGATTAATAAGGCTGTGGTAAATTATTATGGAATAGGGCGACAAGTTGGAGTCTCTTTATTTAACTTCTTTTGACGACGCAGTGGATAAGCAACTGCCTACTGAGCCGACGGTCCTGGGTTCGAATCCCGGCAAGGGCAAATATTTGTGTGATGAACACGAATATTTGTGCCTGGGTCATGGATGTTCTATGTATTTAAGTATTTATTAATCTATATAAGTATGTATATCGTCGCCTAGTACCCATAACACAAGCCTTCTTGAGCTTTATTTGGGACTAGGTTGGTTTGTGTGAGGTTGTCTGATATTTATTTATTTATTTATTTATAACTGAAAATTTATAAAATCTATAGAATGATTTATATGGTCATTGGTCACCAATGTTGAGTCAGATTTTTTTTATTCTGTTCATATTTCTATAGAGTTTCTTTCCACCTTCTTTTCATCAGCGGTCTCCACTTGTGAATATTATGTAGATTCAGATTAAGACTTCTAAAAGTCTCCTTTGGATCTACTACAAATAATAATTAATACTTATAAAAAACCGCGCCATTCTTTACCTATGATGAAAATTCACTTTAAAAAGCCCCGATGCTTTCTGATTCGTTTCACCCTCCGTTTAACTTCAAAGGCTTTGTTACCTTTTAATAAAATGTTGTGAATAAAATAATAGTATTCGAATAACGCCAGTCCCTTCTGTCTGGGTGCTTTTAATATCGCGGTCGGACAATGGGACACCAGGAAATTAGACGTTACCTAAATGTGACGTCTTGAAATTACTAGGATTTTTGCTTTTTACAAGTACTTTTAAAGGACAACGAATTTTTACTTTTTGTTTTAACCCCCGATAATTCACAACTTTTGATAAGTACAAAGAGAGACATGTGTTATGTAACTCGGGGCACGCTCTAGGGATTTGATATCGATAAAAATGATGTCGATATGAAGGGCACTGTTGACATGTTCAAGTAGATGCCAATAACCCTTAATTATAATTTACAACAACATAATAACTTCGTTCAAAAAGAACTCATTGCTCAAACGTCTAAGTGTAAAATTGACTTACGTACTTATTACCACAAATGTATATTAATACATGTCTCATTAAAAGTTCTCGATTACTATAAAACGGTGCTATATCATGTCTGATGAAGTGGATATTTTAATCTAGGCGGCAATCTGGACTATGAGAATTATTTAAAATAAACAAATACACGTTTTCATTTGTTTATTGTTATCATTCTGAAATGAAGAGAAAAAAAATGTATTTATGTTGATTACCATTTAGATGTTAACAATAACATCGATATATTTATTTGTCGATAAAATATTTGGCTACATTACTTTAGAATCAGTGCCCCGAGTTATCACAGGTATGCTAATGTATGTCTGTAGCATCGTAGCGCCCATACGGGTGGACCGATTTGAGCGCGATTTTTAATCGAAAGCCTGATTTGTCGAGATGTTTATTACCTTTGTTTGATGAAAATCAGAGCTCTCGTCTTCAGGATATTCAGTTTTTAGTGGAGCAAGTGACCGGATCTCAGACAGTGTTGAAGCTAGGAATTCCAAAGTTTGTTAAAAGAGTTAGGACGTTCAGCTAATTGTATCGTAGTGTTCTACGTTTTTAATTTAGGTTATACATTTTAAGAAGTCTAGACGGAGAAACGTAAAAATTGTGTTCACTGAATTAAATACTGCTCAAAAGAAAATAAGGGCTACTAGAATTTTACACTTAATTACTTTACTAGTCTGGCTCAGTGACCCAAAGAGGATCTTGGCCTCTGACACAAGAGAACGTTCTCCGTTTCGCGCGTTTTTTACACACTTTACAAATGTGACCACAGACCATAAGAATGTGACATTTTCATATAAAGTATTCTAACCAACAGCAAAATAAAACACAGTTTAATGGCCATGCTGTATTTAAGGAGCTTAATTGGCTATAAAAAATTGCGTTCTGCTTATTTTTTTTAATAAATAGATAGGTATCTATTTAATCAAAACGTACGATGTAACTTAATGTAAATTTAACCCATTGATGAAAATATTAATATTGCTTGGCTATTCCGCGACCTATCGTGCCAGTTAAATTTGTGCTAACCCGTTATAATTATTTGCGTATTTTTCATGCATGCCTACATGCATTTAATGGTAAGGTAAGAAAAATAAATACGTAAATAAACATAACAAACCACCACCAAATTATCAGAACGTACTCGACACACGTTGAGGGGTGAAGCACGTGTCTATAAATATAACGGGTAAGCACAAATTTAACTGGCACGATATTATATCGCGGAATAGCAAAGCAATATTATTATTTTCATTAATATGGATTTCCGCAAAGTAACGCCTAATTCAATTAATTACCTACTTATCCCATTGATACAAAAATCAAAGCTCAAAGAAAAATTGAAATCAGTTACCGGTGGAAGCGACCGGGAATCGAACGCGGTACCTCTGGATTGCCGGTCCAATTAAAGTAAATTTGTGTAAAAAAAAAAATTTGTTCTGTTTTTTTTTTATTGGTAGATACTAGATGTTAGTAGGCTGATCATTGTTCAGTTAATATTAGTTCGCCTCTTATGTAATATTAAGAAAGAAAGAACATAATTATTAAGAAAAGGAGCAAAACTGAATTACGTAAATGTGATAACTTATAAAAATAAATATACTTTAAACTATGATCTATAGATAATTATGATTTGCCACCAAATGATCCCATCTCAATCAATCTTCCGGTGGGACCATATTGTCAATGAAATATAGATAAAAAAACATTAAAATTTCTCTTCGTTCAAGTGAAACTACGGGAGATTTTTTTTACCCTTGCCGGGATTCAAACCCAAGACCACCGGCTTAGTAAACCAAGGCCACCACTGAGAAATGCGTGCCATCAGGACAAAATAAATAAATACTAGTGTTACGCGGTTACAGCAGGAAAATACTAGTATCGTGTTGTTCCACGTTGGGCAATATTGGTTCCGTAACTACAAATCGATTCCAAAATCGTGGGCCATTTAATCTAACTGCCTTTATACGTTCCTAAATGTCAGTTCAAATGGAACTCTAAATGTTAATGAATTCGACGATAACTATTGCTTTCCTGTTCACACCCATAAAGCGGTGTTGTGCAAGAATCGAGCGCAGTTATTGTAATATTGGACTTAGTTTCTGTAAAGTTTTTTTGTTTCCAAACGCCGCGTGAACACCGCAACATGACATTGGGTCTCTTATTGCGTCAATGCAGTACATATCGATAAACGGAAAAAATGTAAATGTTTTTTTTTTTTATTGTCCGAATGCCATTTCTTTCCAAACTGTTAATTATTCAGAATATTTATGAAACGAACCTAACCTAACCTAATCGGTTCTTTAAAACGATGTTTATAAAATCCTGAACATATTACGGGTTTCAGGAAAAAAATACCTTCGAACAAATGAAAATTTGGCGAAACGTCACAGACGGGAAACATTGTTTCGGAGTTGAGACAGGATACCTATTTAGATAAATATATACTTAAATGAATAGAAAGATCCATGATCCATCACACAAATATGCCCGAGATTCAACCCCAGGACCGTAGGCTCAGAAAGCACCTGCACTACCACTGCGCCAACCGCGTCGTCAATGATGACGGAACATTGAAATGTTTGGCAGCACCGTCACCTGTCACTACCAGAACCTGACCCTTTTCAAAACACCCTCAAACTTTGTACTAGACAGCGTTTTATTACAAAACAGATAGGTATAGAAATCAATCTACATACAAGCGCGCTCGAGCAAACGCACACATAGACATTGCTCACGGACACGTCAAGCGGATGGCACTCGCGCTCGCACTGGTCTGAACTGGTCCGAGATATCGTGTCCGTGAGCAATGACTATGTGTGCGTTTGCTCGAGCGCGCTTGTATGTAGATTGATTTCTGGACCTATCTGTTTTGTGCTTTTATTCCGCAAAATCTCTCGTCTCAAGCCCAGCCTGCACAACTATGCTTCGTGACACGAAACAGTATCACCCGTCACTCTCTTACAGTACTGTATAGAAAGAGATAGGTAGTATATCTCGCGCGAGAAAGAGTCACGTGTCACAGTTGTGCTAGAGCTGCAGGTAACAAAGAAGCTGTACAAGAGCTTTTACAGCCATTATAACTCTAATGTGCTGTATAAAGGCTGTATAAACGCTTATGCAGACTAGGTAAGCCTAGAAAAAGCACCTACGATGCTTATATTTTATCAAAATTGATAAACAATGAGAAATAATATATTTATACATTTTAACAAACTTGTTACTAGATATATCTACATCTGACTCATTAAGATTTGTGATAACGTTACGTTAGCCGGTATATAACTATAATTAAAAAAAAATATATTTAATTGAAAGATTAAAAACTGGGTCAAGTATCAAAAATAACAAGTTATATTTGTACCGCAGTTGTGTGACCTTTGATAAGCTTTTACGGTTATAGTTTTCGTTTAACAAAACGAACATAAATCGGCGTTACGCAATACGTTTATGTAGCGTCATAAAATCGCACATAAACCAACTAGCCAGGTAAAATATCGTAAACGAATATGTTAGAGGTTTATTGGGGTTTGCATCGGAATTTAGAGATTAAATTGTGGTTTTAATAAATAAACTAGTTAGCTCTGTCCGCTGACTAGACCTGGCGATTATTTTTGAAATGCCTGAATTTTTTTACGTTTCAAACGCCGTGTTGATTTTTTTAAACGGGGTATTGTTTTCATTATCCTAATTGTTACCTATCTATCTCGCTATTATTGACGCGGTTGGCTCGGTTTGTAGAGACCTGCCTACTGAGCCGGCGGTCCCGGGTTCGAATCCCGGCCGGGGAAAATATTTGTTTGATGAACTAGAATATTTGTGCTTGTTCCATGTATGGTTTGTGTGTATGGTTGTTACATTTTGTATATATATAAGACTTATATTATAAGTATGTATATCGTCGTCTAGTACCCATAACACAAGCCTTCTTGAGCTTAATTTTGGACTACATCGATTTGTGTGAGGTTGTCTGATGTTTATTTATTTATTTATCTGATGCACAAATTTTAGTTTCCCAAGTGTAACGTTTCACCATATTTTCATTTGTCCGAAAGATATTTTTTTTCCAAAGCTGTTAATTTTTCAGAATAATTGCAAAACAAACATAAGCTAACCTAATGGGTTCTTTTTAACTGTGTTCATATAATCCTGAAAATATTACAGATTTCAGGAAAAAAAGTAATTTTGGACAAATGTAAATTTGGCAAAACGTTACAGATGACGAAAAATGCTTCGGATTTGAGAAGAACCTCTTGTATTTATAATTTGGATAGGTATCCTTATATTCCTTATCCAAATTATAAATACAAGAGGTTCTTAATTCATCAGGATGTTTTCTTTTACGTCTTTGCATTAGATAAAATTTTCTTCCTTTCATGGATGAATTACTTTTACAGAAAATTACTTTTACATTCCATAAATTCTAAGAATAGATTTCAATTTTAATAGAAGCGCAAGAGTAATCTTGTTTTTGCGGCGCGGATAAACCGGGCGAAGATAACCGGACGCGACACGTTGATCCCGGCATGTAGGTCACCCGTATAAACCGGTTTATCCGGTTCATTCCGGTTTAGTTTGGTGTATTGGATTCCTCAGTTTTTTAGGTGGCGTTCCGGGAATGATGGACCAATTTTTTATATTATATGTTTTTAACCGAATCGTCTTTTTTTTGTTTTCTTTTTTTTTTTGCTGCAGAATACGGGAGTAAATATTTATCCGATTTTATTCGTCGAAATCCCATGCCATAAACCACACAAATAAACTTTCAATCTGTCTTTCTACGGTACACCTATTGTATTCTCATTTGATATTTAATATTGAGGTAGGTACTCGTGAGATACTTTAGATATTTATAATAAATATTAGACTAAGTCCGCGTAAAACTTTTTTCAGTGTAGACGGATAAAAAGTATCCTCGGATGTCCAGCTATGTACCAAAAAAAAGGTTAAAACCCTATCCGAGAGAACAATTAATAATATGAATTCCGTATCGTGCTGTTAAGATTTTTCCTAATTTAAGGACCCCTCTACATGGAAAACAAGAAACAAGTAAAATATAACAGAAATCAACTTAACCTAAACAAAAACAACTATCTAAACCCAGATCACGGCCCTGCGGCAAGGTACCCATGATGCCCGCTACATTCCCCCGCTGAATAGCCATTATAGCCAAACTAATCCTTTGGCCGAGGAATGAGCCGGCTATGTGGTCTGAAAGAAAACATATATTTTTTTGTCCTTGCTACTTTGGTTCAAAATATCTTTTACAAAATAGTTTTTTGTATGTAACGATCGTTTTTTTTTTAAATAAGTAACGGTATTTTCATGCTATGAGACTTCTTTTGGGTGATTACTTTCTTTTTCAAAATAACTAGTTCTGTTGACCTAGAACTTTGAAATTTGGCAAGTAATACCGTCGTATTTTACAAGTATTGGAAAAAATCTGAAAGCTATGCTTTTGTAATTAAAACATAAAAAAAAATCTTTTTTTAAATACTTAAAATAGTTTCCCAACCGTAAAGTTAAGTTTGTCACTCAGTAGCAGTTTATCTTTTCGTTAGAGCAATATGCGCTTTCATAGTTCGTACAGAACCCACTCACACACTCGCCCTTGACCAGCTTTTTCATTCCATCGCGCCCCTTTTTATAATATATATTTGCATTTAAAACATTATCCGACGCGTTAATCCCGGTTGCCAGCTCAATTTAAGGCCGACCGGAGTTGCCAGATGCGAAATTAAAAATTAACATTTTCAATAAGCTGGGCGATGGGACAAAGCAGAAAAAAATAAAAGATCTTCAATTAGTCTTCAGACTCAGAGATGAGCGGAGCGTTTTATTTGAAAGTCCGCTCGTCGTATTTCGTTTAATTTTTTCAGTTAACAACGTACGAGGATAGCCTATCAAGTGTTGGTCTGGCCCACAGATAGTGGCACTACAAACTCAAACTCATTTTATTGGTGAAGCAGATCACAGGTCATTTTAGTTATACACAATTACAAGCATTACAAGATTAAAATTACGATAACATTTACAAAAAATTACGATCTCAATAGAATTACTTATTATTATCACTATTTCGGGAATAATGTCAAACAATACATTAAAATTAATATTCAATTTAAAATAATATTGATTTACACAAATTCATATACCAAAATTAATTATTTAAGTCCAGAAATTCCTCGACGCTGTAATACGCTCGCTCGATAAGCCATTTCTTTAATTTTGATTTAAATGTCGCTAAACTAGTTGCTGCAGTGATTGTTTCTGGCAACTTATTGTATACTAACGGACCCATGATGTGCGGCAACTTCCGATATTTAGCGAGTCTTCCAGGGAGTGACGCTAGCTTGTGGGCATTGCGAGTAGCTCGACCATGAATCTCTCCACGAGTGCGATATTCAGAGCGATGTTCAAACACATACAATGCCACCTGAAGGATTACGAGAGACGGGAGAGTCAGAATTCCCAGTTCCTTGAAATGAGATTTCACGGATTCATCCTGCGGTATCTCTACCATCGCTCTAATGGCTTTTTTTTGCATTCTGAAGACGCGTTCCCATTCTGCCGCTGCACTACAAACAGCTTTCAGCGTCAGTAGCGTATTTATAAAAAAATTGTCATCAACCAAATGAAACAATGTTATATCGAAATGCTGCTCAATCATTCGTTCTTCTTGAAAAATAAATATTTCCTAAAAAAACAAGACTTTTATCACTGGGGATGGTTTTGGCTTTATTCTGCAAAAAATACTTGAGACTCCTTATACTATACTAACATACAGGCAATAAGGCGCGTTTATCAAAATGTATTTTGTATTCTAATATCCGATACCGTACGCTCTCGGATATTTGTTTGACGACGTCATGTATCTTATGCGGGGACAATTTATCCCTGGCACAGTGGATTGTTCTACAGCAGGTGACTAGTGAATGAATGAATGAATAAATTCATTAAGGAATGAATGAATCAATAAACAAATTACTGAATGAATAAATAAATGAATGAATAAATTAATTAAGGAATGAATTATTGAATGAATCAATGAATGTGTCAAAAAAATATTGAACTAATGAATGAATAAATCAATGAAACTTTATTTCGGACATAATTAAATCCAAAGCATATTAGGCATAATCGTGTAGTTATTGGCTATCATAAGCTTTAATAAGCGTTATCTTAACTTTATATGTAAGTTCATTAAACAAATTTAATCTGCGGACAAGCATATTACTGCGGCCTGCCAACGCTCAGCCTTCCCTCTCCATAAACATATCGCCTTTGAGTACTTACTACGTACGTAACTACTTCCCTAAATACGCGACCGGAAGCACAAGGAGTATCTCTTCATTCCCGTGGTCTATCTACAACAAGACAAAAGTATATTTTTTTAAAATATTGCCTACTGTATCGGGCTACACTATGCCGCGGTTTCGTGCTTTGCTTTAGATAGGATTTATCTCGCTCAACACTCACGCTTATGAAATTGTTATGAAATTATAAATTAATCTTGCCACATAATTAGTAATTACTTTTGACAAAGGGCTGACTAAGCACGCGAGCCTTATTGGTCGGATGTGGAATACGTTAAATTATTTGGAATACCACTGCTAATTCCATACAATTCGAGGTTTCATTTTCGTCTGTTTCCTCTTACAAAAGTTAACTAATCTCTACGAAATTTTAGAAACTGAATGGGAAGGAAAAGTTCTTTAATGCACCGTTTCAAAGTTTGCGCTTATTATTAAAAAAAAACCGGCCAAGTGCGAGTCTGACTCG
Source organism: Apotomis capreana (assembly GCA_947623375.1). NCBI lineage: Eukaryota > Metazoa > Arthropoda > Insecta > Lepidoptera > Tortricidae > Apotomis > Apotomis capreana. The sequence goes on from OX392519.1 coordinate 3,670,583, forward strand.
CGCACCGAGGGTTCCGTACAAACTTTCACGTATCCCATCTTAATTGGCTTGGTTGAGTTAAGTTTGCACCTGAAATGTTTGGCGCCGCATACAATGAGGTGCAAACTTAACGCAACCGAGTTCTCCAAATATGATATTTGAAAAGGACTATATTTTCCGATTTTTATAAGTATTTGTAGTATGTGACGATATTACTTGCCAAATTTTATAGTTCTAGGTCATCCGGAAGTAGGTACCCTCTCTCATTTTTGATTCCCTTGAGAGTGTCGAAATATATGTTTTTTGCGAGCTAAACGGTCGTATCTTTGTTTTAACGTTAAGTTTGCACCTGGTTACAATTGCGTCGGATACAAATGAGGTCCAAACTTAACGTAACCAGGTTATACAAAACGAGAGGCATTATTGTCTCTTATAAGAAGAACTTCACTAGGTCACAAATGTGTTACGCGATCGAGATACCCCAATCAACAGAACCTCACCACATGAACTGCAATAAAAATATTATTAATACCGACAGTAACAGAAGCAATAAATGTATTGGAAGCGCCAGCGCGGCACTACGCTACGTGACGCAGTTGTAAAGCCGTGACGCCGGGGAACGTGACACTATTACGTGACGCAGGGGACATTGTTCACTGAGATGACTAAGTTATGATAAGGGTTGTGTGATAGGTAAGGGATTTAGCACAGAATACTATAGAAATACAAGAAACTTCTCTCTTTTGATCTTTGCAAAATCTATCTATAAGCTGTAGTTTATTAGTAAGTAGTTTGCATTTATAAATTGCGATGCATGAAACATTTTAAATTTCTTTTTTTTTTTACTATTACGTGACGCAGGGGAAATTGTTCACTGAGACAACTAAGTTAGAAAACAAAGGGCAGCTACCGTAAAACGGGGTTACTTTAAAATGCAGGGGCTACTTTGGAAAAGTGTTTTTACGCCATATCCGTATTCCGTATTTTTATTACTATCTGTGGCAATGCAATACCTACCTTCAACAATGACCTAACCTTTTACTTCATGTGTGCAATAAAGAGTACTTGTATTGTATTTGTAACTGACTGGAAGGCAATATTCACGCATGCAATTTGCCAATTGGGAGCAGTAACTCAGACGATACGTTATGACAAGGGGGTAACTAGCCATGACATATTCCTCAGCGCAGCGGGTGTTGACCGTAATAATTCGAGTTAGGGGTTGCTATATTATATTTACAATACAATACAATTAAAAGACTCTTTATTGCACACTTCAAACATGAAGGAATAGACAACACAACATGAGATACATTAAAACAACAGGCCGAGGTAAACAACAGGCGATCTTACCGCTAAATAGCGATCTCTTCCAGAAAACCTTTTGGTAGCGGATAAGTAAAAATCAATGTTTGAAACGTTTTGTTACTCTATTGAAAAATTTCGGAAGAGCGAAATTGTAAATCACCTTTTTTATGTCGATAAAAAAAAATATCTGCGTCACCTTAGCTCATTTATCTATATAAGACGAGTAGTTTCAACGCTATGATGTAAAATTATGTAAGCAAATTGACCAATATAAATTGAGACACACCTTCTTACTAAGTACGTACTGACAGTGTAAGCTTATACTGGCCGTGGAAAAGAACGAATACGAATTATAAACTTCGTATAGGTTTTCCAGTAATAAGCAAAGAGCTATATTATATATTATTTTCAAATTTTTATACGCAGTAATTTTGTCTATTTCATGTACTTTTAAAAATTACTTTTAAACTATTTATTAAAAATTTGTAAAAAAAAATATTTTAGATCTTTACATCTTCTTTTTTACTTTTACTATAAAAAAAATGCATCGGAATCCGTTGCGTAGTTTAAAGATCTAAGCATACATAAAGACAGACAGATAGGAAGCGGCTTTGTTGTATAGGTACTATGTAGTGATTTTCTAAATCAGCCCCCAAAACTGACTCCCATTCCTAAATTTTATTTATTTATTTCAAACTTCCCTGTTTGCGACACAGATATATTTACTAAATTTCAACTGGATCGGTCCAGTACGTTCTGAGTAAATTGGCTGTGACAGACGGACAGACATGCGAGTGATAAGGGTTCCGTTTTTTAATTCGGAGTTACGGAACCCTAAAAAAGTCCCAAGTTGCACAGAGATTGTATAAGTGCTTATATTTATTTAAACTTTATTGCACAATGCAAAAAAAGTGCAAAATGGCGGAGTTAATGCCTTTAAGCATTCTCTATCAGTCAACCACTGGGTTAAACAGAAATATGTAGTCGGTGCAGGATCAAAAGTTACAGACAAGTAATACAACACAAATCAAATACCTAAAGATATATAAGAATATATACAGCCTTTATTCAGCTTAAATTAGTTTTATAAGAGTTGTATAAGCGCTTAGGTAGCTTGTGCGCTGCTTGCGCTGTTGTCCGTCATGACATGGCCTTGGATTCTAGGCTATCTAGGTAGAACCGATAACCGATGTTCCAGAAATTCGACGCGCCCGCTCTCATATTATACAGTAGAGGACTATCTGACAGACAAAAAAGCATGGCCTGAACCAGAAACCGCGTAGCTGACTCCTTCTTAGATTGTACCTAACTAGTTTAAGGGACACAGTTCTAATAAGAAAGCATATCAAACGTACCTACATTAATTGTGATAAACCGTCAGGTTTTCTTGTAGTTTCTATTTTATTCTTACACCTTTCCTTCATTTATATCTTAAAATACACTTTTAATATGTTTTCTTCGAGAACTAAGTATAGTTAAGTTCATATTATTGTAATAGTTAAGTACTTATGCTTTCTGAAAAAATAAAATAAATAAATAAGTAATTAAATAAATATTAAGGGACAATCATACACAAATCGACCTAGTCCCAAACTAAGCAAAGCTTGTACTATGGGTACTAGACGACGATATACATAATATATAAATACATATATAGATAACGGGTTCGTCTCATTTCATAGAAAAACAATTAACATATTTTCATATGACCGAACATATGTTTGGTAGAATTTTCAGATTGTATAACAACGTTTCATAGAATGTTTATTTAATATATCGTTATTTCGTAGAAGCACAATTGATAGAAAGTCATTTCTTGTAACAATCATTTGATAGAATGCACGTTCAATATAATGCACTTTTCTTATAACAATAATTTCATAGAATGTACGTTTAATAGAATGTACTTCTCATAGAATGTAAGTTTAATAGAATGTACGTTTAATAGAATGTATTTTTCGTATAATATACTTTCGAATTCATAAATTACAAAATTTGAACAAGCCAGCGAGCGAAGCGAGCGAGCAAAACCTTTTAGAGCAGATCCGACGTGGCCGGGTTAGGTTAGGTCGAGGTTATTTTTGGAGTTTACTCCTTAAGAATCGATTTTCATATATAAGCCCGGGGTATGAAAAGTATGGGGTGTAAAATCGAACGTATCTGCCGTGCTAATTTAAAAAGTCGTATCTCAGTATACGATCGGGGTAAAAATACGACTTCGTAATTTAGCAGGTTATGCGTTAAGCGTTATAGACTAAGATCCCGATATAAAATAACCTTCACCGAGATGTTTATTTGATGAAATGTATTTAAAATTTAATTTAATATGTCAATGATTATATTGCATATGGATTGCCTAACAAATTTTAGTCCAGGGTATGTTTAATTAATAATAAAAAAAAATTGTTTTAAACATTTCACCGGTTTGATTAATATTAGATAAATTCTATACCAATTGAAAGTATGAAGCCCATAGAATATGCAAACGTTAGGTTGCCTATTCTTTTCCCGTCACAACTATTGGGTAGCCAGGTATAAACAGGTAAATCTATACCTACTAGCATTTTGCAAAGGTCTGATTGTTGAATTGAAATTAAATAAAATTAAAGATTATTTAATTATGAATTTATCTAATAATCAAATCGGTGAAATGTAAAAAAAATTTTTTTTAATTTTAATATAAACATACCCTGGACTAAAATTTGTTAGGCAACCCATATGCAATATATTTATTGACATTTTAAACTAAATTTAAAATACATTTCATCAAATAAACATCTCTGTGAAGGTCATTTTATATCGGGAGCTTAGTCTATAACGCTTAACGCATAACCTGCTAAATTAAGAAGTCGTATTTTTACCCCGATCGTATACTGAGATACGACTTTTTAAATTAGCACGGCAGATACGTTCCAAAAATATAAGTATTGCGAGGATTGACGTTTGGTTGTCAAAGGCGACGGTTGAAAATTTTATCAAATTTTATTTTATTTATAAGCATATAAGTTAATTCAGTTTTAGAGTCCTTTTCGCTGTTTTTGCGATGAGTGAGTCAAGTCTAGGTGTCGTGAGTGATACGTCACTTTTAGAATGTGGGCAGCGGGCAGCTCCGTCGTGGCTATCTGAAGTGGAGTTTGATAATAAGGCAGGGCCGAGTCAATCGGATATTGTATCGGACGCTGAGTCCATGTCGGTTGTGCGGCATATAGCGGTGAAGCGTGCTTGTGGTCTGAGCGACGAAAGCTGTGGTTGTAGTGATAGTTTTATCACAATAGGCAGGAAACCTAAACGCTTGCGGGTTTTAGCAACCGCCAAAACGCAGCTGGAGCCGGACGGTGTGCCTGACAAGCTATTTGAAGTTTATATAGTGTCAAAAGAAGATTTACCGAAACAGATTGGTTTGGCAAAGTTGCTGCAATTTAAGGGTATAAAAGGAATTTTATCCGTCAAGTTTATGGGTCCACGTAAAGTTCGCATACAGTTTAACTCTAAGGATGATGCGGAGAAGCTTCCGGCTGCTCAGGAGTTTAACAATGAGACGAGACGTTCTTATTGGTCTAATATGGCATGCTGCACTTATGGAATTATAAGGCAGGTTGAGTTGGAGGATGAGGAAGACGAATTTTTAAAGAATATTGAAGGGTCTGAAGACATTTTGTCAATATGTAGACTGAACCGTTTGGATCATGATGGGCGTTGGGTTAAGGCTGAAGCTATTCGTCTGTGTTTTAAGGGAACTTCTTTACCGCCATATGTTTATGCCTACGGTTGCCGATTTAAGGTAAATCAGTACACTTTCCCGGTTACCCAATGTTCAAGATGTTGGAAGTTCGGTCATCTGAGCAGGTTTTGTCCTGCTACTAAAGTTACTTGTCCAAAATGCGGCGGGGAGCATGCCAATTGCGAAACGACTATTATTAGATGCATTAATTGTAAAGGCAGCCATATGGCCTTAGATAAGTCGTGCCCGGTTTTTGTGAAGGAGTAAGAAATTCGCAGGATTATGTCTGCTGAGGGATGTATATATAAACGGGCTTTTTGGTTGTATATGCAAAATAAGGAAAAAAAGGATACGGATGTTTGTAGTCAGGATGCGCCATCTGTTTTTGAGAATGACTTAAGTTTTGGAAAGTCATATAGAGATGCTGTTTTGTCGAAGCCGTTACAATCTAAAGAGTCTGAAGATTCTGTCTGTCAGGCTGAGGGCCAGCGATCAGTAAGTCAGTACAGATTAGAGAGCGAGCCACAACAAGAGGTTCGTAAGCCGCGGAAGTCAAAAAGAGTAACAGATGTGAAGAGGTCCGAGTGTCTATTGGTCAATCAGCCTACTATTGAGCGGGCTGATATGGAAGGTCAAAGACAAAATAAGGACAAGAAGAAGAGACGTATTACTTTTGAAAGGCTGGTTGAGAAGGCGAAGGATATTTTGTTTTCTACCGAAAGTTGGGAGGAGAAGTTCAAAACGCTGTTTGGAGTTGTTGTTAAGCAGATTTTGGATTTATTTAAGGATTTTTTTAAGGAAGGTGATTTTGTACGTTTGTTTTTGTCTAATGTAAATGGCTAGGTCTAATACCAGATCTTTCTTGAATGTAATGTTCAATTCAATATTGGCGGAACCCTTATCGGAATCGGCTAAATTTGTATACAGTTTTTTTTATGTAAATAGTGTATACAAATTTACTTGTTTTCGTGTACATGTTATTTTTAAGTTTATACGGTTTATGTTTTTATTTATCTATGTCTTTTAGATGAATGATGCTGTGTATTAGGCCTGCTGGAGCTGGCATGTTCATAAAAATTATCAAAGCTCCTTAATTAATAGATTAAAAAAAAAAAAAAGTATTGCGATACTACGGTAGAAAGGTCGTATCTTTGTATGGATTTCATAGTAAGATACGGTTTTTTTTCCGTAGCACTGCAGACTGTAGTAACTAAACTAGCCGCTCGAGGGCGCTTTACATCACGCTTCCTTATTTAGTTACTACTCATGATCTCTCCAATTTGTTAAAAATGAATCTAAAGTAAATTTTCCTTGTAAAATATTGTAATTTTGCTGTATATTATACTCGTATATTAATATTATGTAAGTGCCTACCTTCTCGTTCTTGTTTGCAGCACCCAACAGGGTACATAATGTGATACTTAAACTATTTACTAATCATTATGTGCAATAAACGTATTGAGTATTGAGTATATATTTTATAATCGTTCTTAAGGCCAGGCGCGCACCACGATTTTAGTCGCGCGATAATTTTGTCGCATAAATGCAAGATATGGGTTTATATGAGAGTGCGCGCACCACGATTTTCATAAACCCAGAAGTACGCGTATTTCTGCGACAAAATTATCGCGCGACTAAAAAAAAATAGTGGTGCGCGCCTGGCCTGGAGAGTAAACTCCAGTCGTGCGTCGGAGCTGACACACACACTTTTTTTTTTACGTACCGAAAAAAGTTTTGTTTGTATTCATACTGTTTACATACAAGAACAAATCCACCCAACCACTTACAGGAAAGTATTAAGTTTGGAGCTAAGGCGGAGTACTGGAAAAAAAAACATACGAGTGAGCGAGCGAAGCGAGCGAGCAAAACCTTTCAGAGCACATCCGACGTGGCCGGGTTAGGTTAGAAGGTCAGGCGGGAGCGAAGCGTAGCGAGCTCTCGCCTGGCCTTCGAGGTTATTTTTTTTTTGCGTACCGATAAAAGTTTTTCTTGTATTCATACTGTTTACATACAAGATCAATCCACCCAACCACTTCCAGGAAAGTATTAAGTTTGGAGCTAAGGCGGAGTACTGGCAAAAAAAACAAGTAATTGAATTTTATACATTTTAATTCATAAGCGCGTAAATGATACAAAATAGTCACTCTCTCTTGACAAAAAAACTATTAAGTGTGTATTATGTTATTTGTTTATTTTATTAAATGTTTATTGTATGAAATGTTCATTATATTAAGTATGTTTTATGTTATTTGTTTATTCTATTAAATGTTTATTATATTAAATGTTCATTATATTAAGTGTTCATTATTTTTAGTGTTTATATACGAAACAAAAAATATATCAAGTGTTGTTATAAGAAATGAAAATATATGAACTGATTTTCTACGAAATGATAATTCTATCAATTGATCGATTCTATGTGTTGAAATTATATTATATGTTATTCGATGTGATGAACGTTATACCATTTGTTGTTCTATGAATTATTACACACCCATAGATAACATCCATGACCCAAGAACAAATATTTGCCCCGGCCGGGATTCGAACCCGGGACCGCCGACTCAGTAAGCTGGTGTCTACAAACCGAGCCAAACGCGTCGTCACTTACTGTTGAGTTTCTGTCGGCGTTTGTTCTCGACGGTGACCACTGTTCCTCTTGTGAGATGCCGGTAGACTCAGACATGTAAAAGTGCCCTTGTGGCCTACTTGCAGAATAAAGTTCATTATTTCATTATTTCATATTGTTGTATTTGCGAGCGTAGCAGTAAATTATAATACAAATCGGCCATTATTCAAATAAAGGCAGATACCATTAATCTCTGCTGAGCCCCAGTGATTTACCCGGGATAAACGGCCCAAGACCGTCTTATAATCATATCAGGGCTAAGACTTTGGTGCTACTTTAAGTCCCTGATATTGTCTTACGTAAATCCACAGTCAGTTTATAAAATACAACAGTACTTTATTGCACACTCTGAGAGCAAGCTACTCTGAAAAATCTTAAATTAAACAATGGTTGACAATAGGCGGTATTATCGCGAAAGAGCGATCTCTTCCAGACAACATTTAGTGCCTATTTTAACTTCTATGTATATGCCACCTGGGTATGGGTGCTAATTAGAGTTTTCTTTGAGATGTCGCCAACTAAGCTATGTCTCAGGTAAGTATTATCGCCTTTAACTGTAATTAAAACGCGATTTTCGATTCGAGCTGCATGAATTGACATTTCGCGTGTAGGTCAAATTAAGTTTGCGCCTGATTTCTATGGCGTTACATATAATCAATGCACAAATTTAACGCGACGGGGTTGGCGAAGTGGCAATATACTGGTACATCGAAATTCCACATATATCTCGGAGAGATCTCCCAAGTGGCGAATTAAGGATAGATAGAATTAGAGTTCTGATTCTATCTATCCTTAATCCCTATTCCTGTCATGTCAGATCAATTCGTCACATAAGAGGAAAAACAGTTTCTGTCCCACAATGTGTCATTACGAGAGACAAATGGGCGGTGTGTGGACAAAGCGGTCGCTTGGCAGGTGCAGACTAATTGCCGCTATACAGCCTATTACGCGTGGTGTTTGCAGACATTGTCGGATGATTTAGGGTGTAAGTTTTTTATGTGTACAGCAATAATCATAGCTAGGACCAATCATTGCAAAACAGGAAATAAGAAAAAAATGGAAATACGCACAAACTTTTGGCCAACTTGGGTTGCCTTATTTTTTCATCATACCTACATCATCATCATCATCATCAGCCCGGAGTCGTCCACTGCTGGACATAGGCCTTCCCCAGTTCACCCACCATACCCGGTCCTCAGATGATGTATTTCTATTGCCGCTATAACAACAAATACTAAAAATAAAATAAAATAAATATTTAAGGGGGCTCCCATACTACAAACTTGTTATAGATTATACACGATGATTTTTAATCGGTGATCAGGTACCAACTTTTCTAACCCAGTAAATGATGGCGGTCACGTTGAAGTCGTAATTACATGAAAACAAACTTTTTAATTTTCTATGATAATTTTTATTTTGAAACCAATATTGTCTTAAATTCCTTGTCACCCAACTAATCTGTATCTGTAAGCTTACAACCTTTTTAATAATTTAATGGCAATGACGTATTTATGAGTAATAACTTGTCATTGTCATTGTCATTACCTATACAAAGTCGTAGAAAATTTCGTAAAATTTCCCGCCAAAGCGATGACACTTGACGTAGGTGTATCGTACTTAAATAATTTATGTAGAAAGACCATGTATCTAGTGGTTATTAGTTTTAATTATGTTTCAACTTTTAATTGATTAAACATTGAGGTAATTGCGTGAGACCTCGCATATTTAGTTTAATTTTAGCTGGATATTAATAATTTTCTACTCCTGATCACCGATTAAAAATCATCGTGTATATATATATAAATATAATATATAGGTACGGAACCCTACATGCGCGAGTCGGACTCGCACTTGCCCAATTGTTTTTGTTGAGATATGTATGTAATAAATAGTAAGTGTTCTGTTTGTCTAAAATCGGTTTGTAAGTATATCGTCACTTGTAATATGAATTAAGGTAACCGCCAAATGACGATTTTTCAGGAGAAGCCAAAAACGAAATTGCAAATTAAAAAAAGTGCAGTAACATTTTATTTCCTAATCCGATTAAAATGATGTATAGTAGTTATAGCTTAATTTTGTAAGATCTTTCAGTTTATAATGGTCTCAAAAAGGCTGCTATTATAGTTTAGAAAATAGCGTGGCTCTTACGTTAATTTTTTTCCAAAAATGAGGAGTTACGTTAACACAAAACAACATTGATTTCAAAAAATGAAGAACTATTAAAAGTAAGTCACAAAAAGTTAAAAAATCTAACGTAAGGGACACACATTTTCAAAACGTGGACTTACATTAGCGGAATTCAGCTATGGAGTTTTAAACTTATCCAATTGTAATAAGGTTTAACATAGAGTTATTTCTTGTTTTTCAGTTTATTAGTGGCAGGATAGTAAGTCGTGATAAAAACCGGTTTATAAGTGGGAAACAGTTTCTTTTTTGTTTATAAAAACCAAAATTGGTAAAGGCGCCTTTAGATTTAAAGAGTATTAAAAAAACACTTTATTTTCTTTCCAATCTGATACTTTTCCTTACTGTTTTTCCTCACTGCTTTTCTTTCTCCCTTTCCTAGAATATTTATGTACCTTTTTTACCTACGACTTTTACTGCACATTCTGCTTTCCCTTTTTCTCTTTCTTTTTTATTTCTTTCTATATGGTTTTCTTCGTATTTATTACCTTCTTTCTGTTCCATTCATCAACTCCCTCCTTTTGATTTTAGGGACTTAAGTTTAAACTTCAGCTTTACGTTGTATAATTTCGTTTAAATAATCAATTTTGTCTTTACAAAGCTTAAGTCCTATTTTCAGTGTAAGGCTTGTCCCTGTCTGAAACTAGCCGAATGATCCGTATTTGATTCTTCATTAGTAATTTGACCATTTCCTGGCAAACTGGTGCCTAAATGTTTCGTCACATAATTAGTAGCTCACTCTCACATCACTATTATGACTTTTGAGCCAGGCACCTTCCGGAACTGTTCATAGATCCCTTCTAGCTTAATAACTAGTTTTACTTATTATAAATTTTAGTTTTACAGTAAATTCGCAATAATATGTTGTAATTTTATAAATTTATGAAACGAATATATACCTAAACAGTATCTATTATGAACTTGAACGTCAAGGGGTAAATTTTCGACTGAACTGCTTCGAATACCTTCGCTGTTGGGCTTGGACATCTTTCTTATAGAGCTGAAACGGATTTAGAGATTTTCTTATATCTTGTAAGCTGCTGTTTACTCGCAAACTACTTATTTGAAGCATCATTGGTGTCCCGTTATTAGTAGAAAGTATGGCCCAGCACAACGCCTTTCTCTGGCTGAAAAAAATAATGGTCAAGGGGCAAGCAAATTAGTTAACATATTTTATTGAATCATCGCATCAATACAATGAAATTACGTTGGATACGTAGGCTACTGAAAAAAAATATTGGGAGTATCTCAATGTAACTAACCTCCACCATATCACTATTACTACCATCATTCATTCCTGTCTCTTGTTTTCTAAAAATAATATACAAGTATATACATTTTATTATGCCTACATGTGGCTACATGGTAGTGGCAGTGACTGATTTTCACAGAAAAAGTTTTCACAGCCCGTTTAACCAGACATTTAAGAGATTCTCTAAAAACGAAATGCATTAAGCCCGATTGTTTCAATTAAAAGTACCTAATTCGAGAATTAGACATGGTTTAAATAGGCATAATAGCTAATTAATAAATAACTTAACTTTAAAAAGTTTAAAACATCAATTTCTATTTGATACTGGAAATCCCGACGAACTTCATTCCGTCTTAGAAATACGACTCCTTTTGAGGTGATAACAATTTCTATAGTACTTACTTAGTACTTATCTTTTTCAAATTTCCCTTATTTTTAAGTTTTTTTTTGTGTAATATTATTATTTATTTATTTTTTATATCGTAGAGGGCAAACGAGCAAATGGTTCGCCTGATGTAAAGCGATTAATGAACTTAACTCTTAATTTTTAACTGTACTTATTGATGTATAACAACGCAATGGCACAATACTGTCCTCATCACGAATTGTTGGAACCAGGGATCGCTACCGGTATTCATAAAAATTACAAAAAAATTATTACAGATTTGATTTCAAATGCCATTACATATAGTTAAAGTATTGTACAGAACCTTGAAATTAGCTCAGTAAAATAAAGAAATGTGTAATAATAAGCGAAATACGGAAATTGAATACCAGTATGTCTTGCATTGTATTTCTCCTGTATATTTTATGAGGTGTGAAAAAAGAGTACTTGTCTCTTGTATTTGTATGGAGTCGAATACCGGTATCCGATCGCTGGTCGGTACAAACTAATGTGGCTATCATATCCATCACAACACCAAATCGTAAACAGACGCACGCGGTAGTGTTTGTAATTGCTTCCTACAGGCAAATGTATGGTCGTCTCACCGGTATCTACTCATTAACACTGCAAAGGAAAGAGATGGTCGCGAAGTTCCTGGTAACCAAAATAACGTAAGCACCAGGTCCGTCTAAATTAAGTACATAATTTTAATGTAACCGTCATCACTCGAGGCTTGGGAAGACAAATAATAATGTAAGAGGCATTAATTGCTTTAAAAACTACGAAAACTATGTTACTGACTAAATTATATATTCACCCAGCTTGCAGTAAGCACAATTTGTGACAAGATAAGACTATAATTGACTTTAAATGGTTGCTTTCTTATAATCTCGTTTATTTTTTTTTTACCTATCTAATCTGAGCATGTAAATCATTTATGTGCCTTATTATTTACATGATTTGATTCAAAAACTAAAAGTATAACCCAATTAATGTAAGAACCATTTTATAATTTTTATCTAGCTTTGAAGCTAACGTAACAGTCAATCGGTAATAAAGTGCTATAAATTCAGTAATGTAAGAGTGTTTCAATTGACCGATGTGTCTTACATTAATGACTTTTGTTCAACTTTGGCCAATACTTGTGGTTACGTTAATCTGATATTAAGTAATTTACAAACAATGTGCCATACACCAAAATAAATACAGAAAACTAAAAAAAATGGTCAATTTTTGTTTAATGTAACCAACATTTTTTTTAAGATATCGTAATTTTAATAACAGCAATGGATAGATCGTCAAATTTGCAGACGAACTGTATACTTAACTCAATTTCGTCATTTTGGCGGTTACATTAATTCATATTACAGGTGACGATATGTTTTCGTTAAACACTCACAAAAAACAAAAAAAAAACATTTCTGTGAATTAGCTTAATAAACCAAACTGTATGATTCTTCCCTATCCCAGCTCCCAAGTAAGGAAGTCATTACGAGCAGAATATAAAGCAAATGGCCTCAAATTAAGATAAGGAAACACATTAAAACGATATCAGCGGTTGCCGACGCGTGGAAAGTCATCCCGTAACGTTAAGGAAAATATAAAAACCGGCCAAGGGCGAGTCGGACTCGCGCACCGAGGGTTCCGTACAAACACGTCCCATCTTTACTGCCCAGGTTAAGTTAAGTTTGCACCTGCCCGTCTAGCATAACTATGCTTCGCGAATCTTGTCGCGCGAGATAGCGCTACCTGTCACTCTCTCACATTATTGCACAAAAAGAAACGGGTCATTAACTCGCGCGAGAAATACTCGCTTATGTTTATGTTAATACAGTTTATGCTAGATGTGCTGGTATGTATGGCGCCAAGGTGCAAAATTAACGCAACCGATCACGTTTTTTGTATGGGAGCACCCTTAAATATTTATTTTATTCTATTTTTTAGTAATTATTGTTACAGCGGCAAAATAAATACATCATCTGTGAAATTTTCAAAAGTCTAACTATCACGGTTCATGAGCTACAGCGTGGTGACAGACGGACAGACGGACCGCCGAGGCTTAGTAATAGAGTCCCGTTTTTACCCTTTGGGTAGAAGAGAGGGTGCCTGAAACTTCATCCGGGTAATTTTATTTACCCTGGTCGGACAAAAACTATCATACTTATTATAATATTTTTTAGATGTTCAGCTGGGGATACCTGTACCAAAATTGGTTAAAATTCTTACAGTAGTTTCTGAGCGATGGGGAAAAATTAATATTTACCAACAGATGACGATGAAAATACTTCTGTATTATTATTTTGTTATTATTTCAGGAAAACAAGGCAGTGCAATGTAGGATCCTGTATGGGCGCGCGCCATATTTTGGTAAACAATTGACCTAGTTATGCAGAAAGCCACCGAAGATTTTTTTTTTCATAATGGAAAAGCGACCAAACTCATTAATTGATTAAGACTCAAGTCACATTGACAAAAAAACTACGATGGTCGCATTCTGCATAACTATGGCCAATTTATTATTTGTCCGCTCATCGCGCCAAAACGGCTGAACGGATTTTAACCAATTTTGGCACCGGATATACAGTAATAGCTGGATTAGCTGGTCATCCAAAGATGGTTACATCATAATTTTTACCTGTCTACGATAAAGATAACTTTTACGCAGATGAAGTTTCAGAAACCTACGTAGTGCAACCCTTAATTTGGCAGTGTATGGCAGGGTGAACAAATTCTTTGACCATCTTTTTCCATTTTTTTCGAACCAGAACTTTTTGCTCTATTTTAGGCTTGAACTAGCGACCTTTGTCATTTGTTTTCAAATTGAGGGTTAATGAAGTCGCTTCATACTAACGTATAACAGAGACTTAAATGATACCTACTCGGAGCTTCCTAGTCACCTTACCCTTCGTGAACATACGCGAGACGCGTGACCACATCCATTGGAGACGTGACTACTCGGCTGAGCCGCTTATGAGTCTAGTTCTTTACAGTGTAGACTTAGCTTTATAATTGTAAGTCTACTAGAAATATATATGTTAAGGATAAATAAATAAATATCAGACAACATCACATAAATCGATCTAGACCCAAATTAACCTCAAGAAGGCTTGTGTTATTATGGGTACTATACGACGATATACATACTTATATAGATAAATATATGCTTTAAAACATACAACAACCATGACCCAAGCACAAATATTCGAGTTCATCACCCAAATATTTGCCCTGGCCGGGATTTGAATCCGGGTCGGCAAGGATAAGGTATCACTTAAGTTATTTATTAAAAAAATATTTTTCTTTCTCCGTATAAAAATTTTTTTCAATTCAAAAGGGCAAGTGAAGGGCCTGCTTCTCTGTTTTCGCTTCGCCTAAATTTATTTCGTACGTGGATGTTAGGACTTCCGTCTGTTTTCATCCAAATGCCATATACCTATATATACAGTGTATTACCGCCAAGTAGGCTTTTCTTAAAGTAGAGTAAAGTAACATAGGTCTTTAACGTATCACCTTAATTTAATTAATTAACTTAAATTCAGGCTTTACTAACTTTCTAACAAAATTTTAATTGCCAGTAATGTACAGTAAAGTAAATTGACAAGTGAGTGTTAAATGACAGCGTGATATGAGTAACGGCAATTGACTGTGCGGATTTAAGCAATTTAATTGTGCAGTTAATTCACATAATTATGATTAGCTAATACATGCAAACAATTACTAATGGATCATATTATTATCAGTTTTAATAAATGCCCGTATGCCGGTAACAGGCTGTATATGTCTCTACCGATTCTCATGGATTTTGAGTAGGTTTTTTGAAATGTATTCTTTTTTCAGTTATATAGCCATGTACATTGATATTAAGGCGTTACTTGTCAGACCATGATGCCTCTCTTGATTTAACGAAATGGCAGAGCTATATGGGGGTTGGAAACGTACAAATTTACATATTTCAGTGGTTTTGAAACAAATTACCATGAGTATACAGTGACCGTGCTCGCTAGCGACTGCGTAAACGATTTGAATGGAAAATTGTAGTTAGACAAAGTAATCGCTAGGGGCTCTGTATTATCCTCCATATAAATGGTAAAATAAGTAAGTAATTAACACCTTTATTGTACACGAAAACAGTTAAAAATACATCTATTACTCATACTCATACTCATTTATTCATAATGCACAAATACATTATATGTCAATTTTACAAAAGGGTACAAATTTACAATGTAGTTAGTGGTTATATTATATGTCAGTTTACTTACAATAATAGTAATAGTTAATTCGATTTTTGTACAATATTAATAGCATTATTCTGTAACTACCTATTCGATTAATAATGTCATTAGTCATTACATAATTTTAAATATCCATCTTTGGTGTCAGTACCAAAATAGAAACTTGCATAATATGTTAAGTTAGGTACAATTCCGAGATGTCATAGAAGGCCTTTTCCAATAGCCATTTTTTCAGTTCGTTATGAAAGGAAAATTCGCTAGTTTGATCTTTAATGCTGTCTGGGATAGCGTTATAGATTTTAGGACCTATTATATGTGATACTTTGGTAGACTTGGTTAGTCGACATCTAGTCGTCTTTAGTTTACCTGCCCGACTTTGAATATCTCTTAAATTTCGACTTACAGTTTTTAAGGGAAAATCTTCAATATTACGCCTGACAAACTTGGAGATGTTAAAAATGTATAATGACGGAACTTAACTAACTTAACGGAATTACAAATAAACAACAAAGGGGAACTTATCCCTATAAGGGATCTTTTCCAGTTAACCTTTGAGCAATTGAGTGAGTACGAGAAGAAGATAGACAAACTAACACTGTGTACAAATGGTTCACGCTATCGTTAGCGAGTACGGCCACGTTAACTCGTGGTAAGGGTACAGCTCACAAAGCCACTAGGAATACACGCGACACAATAAATACCGAGGAAGTAAATATTTCAAGGGATAAAGTTATACAGGGTGGAACAGACCGAGGGACTTTTAAGCTAACAGGGAATTGTTTAGACTGAGTACTTAATTTTTCGTAAATTGTAAATATATCTATCCATTTTTGAGATACAGTTTGTTAAACATTAGTGCAAAAATCTGCACGTATCAACCCTAGCACATTTAGAACATCGCTTAAGTTAAAGATACACACAGTGTCAATTTAAAATGTAAATAAAACTTTTGAGTTAGTAGGGTTGTCACTGATATTAAAATATTTTATTTTGATGACTTTTTTACTTTTAAATCCAGCTTTACAATTATAATAGGTCGATTGTAGATCACTCTGATGACACTATCGCGTCAGCCCAGTTTTTCCTGTAAGTATATCAAAACTGGAAAATCTAAGCTCGAAAAGTCGTAATATTCATGTAGACTTTTCGAGCTAACGATAAGGCGTATCGTTAATGTAAAAAAAGATCAGATTGTATATTCTCAAGGAAAACCAAATCATATTTATTACAGACACCTCCGGTGAAAAGCAACGCCTTCCAAATACCATTAGGAGTTTATTACGTTTTCTTGTTCTTTTCTTGAAAATATATTTAACTAGAACGTGCTTGTGCTTGCTTGTGTTTATTCGGTTAAAATTTGTCCATACGTTTTGGCATAAGGCCAGGACAAAGGAAATCATGCCCAACAGATAGCGCCAGAATGGCATGACACCGCGCCCATACAAAACAAATGACGATCTAACGATTGAGAGTCCTGATATCATGACACCTCTCCATGACAAACTGATTCTCATTACAAATCTAGAATTTTATAATAGGATAGATTATTTTAAGATGGCACACATACACGTGTACAGGTTGGTTGGTCAGGGCAGCAAGGGAAATAGTCATGATGTATACATTTTTGAGGACGTCAAGCAATCCTGTTGTTTCTCGTATTGACATCTATGTCTGTATAAAACTAACTACACTTAGCCCGGCCACATATACCTAATCTGAATTCTGACGTCAGAAAGTGTTTCTGTCTCTGTGTGTCATATGGCGATGTCTCGCTTGCTGACCTCACTCTGGTCTGAACCCGGATTGGAATTCAGACTGTTTGTGGCCGGGGTTAGACTGCTCTAAAAGTCATAAATGACCGCTAAAGTTCGACGTTGCTAAGGAGCACTAAAAACGCTCCATACAAATGGCAATCATACTGTGCAGTCATGGTTGAGTAAAGGTACCAATATCTGTATAAAAATACAACTATTTTGATATTTTAGCCATGAAATGCGTGTCAGAAGGCTGTGTATTTGCTCGGGAGCTGAACTCTAGGCAGAAAAGTGCTTTGAAAAGAATCTGGATTGTCAAAGATAGTGCAGAATGTCCTCAAGATATATTATATGCCCTTACACAGCTGTAATAAGCTGAATAATGGCTTTATAAGTTCTTAAGCATGTGTGCTACGTGTGAAAGCCCCATAACAGTTTGACATTACTATCTAATACAGTTAGCGTTATTCTTGAAATAAAACTTTAATCGAATCAAGCCATAAAAGTTTAACAACATTTATGTATAGAAAACTAATGTAAAGTTATAAACAAGCTATAAGCTAGCGACTTAGCAAAGATTATCCCAACATTTAGTTAAAAGGAAGTTCAGTCGTGACAATAACTGACTCCAACACAAAATGCTAAAGTTACAAAGCTCTCGAAATACAGTGTATCAAAGTAAACAACTGAAATGTCTCCGCAATCACACTAAAACCATTCGGACAATGAAAAACCCCTTAAAATAACCTCACGGACTCAAAGAGAAATACGCAACATTTTACTCTGAAATATCGCGGGAAAACAACGCATTCAATCCAATCGGAAATACGGCGGTCTCTGTTCCACGTTAACGTCCTTCATAAGAGAGCGAGAGACAAAACTCATCAGGGAAAAATCAGAGATTGATTGTTCTAGAACACCTGCCAATCAGATTGATGTCTTTTGAATAATATTTCCTTTTCTAAACGATTTCGCGGCTGAACCGAAATGGCACAGTTTCAATCGGAATAAAGTGTATTTTTCCTCACTAGGGCTTATTTTCGCTATTTATCATGGCGGTTTATCCGAAGGATATCGGGGAAACGATTTAGTTTCCGAGTTATATAACATTGAAGAGGAAATATTTTCGCACGATGCGATACCGACGCAAACATGGTTACTATGTAATGCTTGAGTTAGGAAGCGTAAAAATAAGGTGAGTTTTCATACGAGTAGGCTTTTAGCTGGGGTTGGTAGCTAAACAATAATCCTAAAAATGGGCCTTCAGATTTAGTCAATGAAGCTACGGTTTCTGGCCTGATTTTCCTTTTATTCAGCGTTTCGTTTCGGAAGCATATAGAAAGCCTTCTTGAAAAACGTTTTCTTCATGCCTACGTATTGAATTAGCGAGCGAAGCATCAAGCTGAAAAGCTTAGCCAACCAAAAATGTATCCTAAGTCCGGATTTCCAGCTATTCTCGCTTGTTGGCTGCATTTCACAATCGATTCTCGTGTTTTGCGAGGAGGTTCAATAATTATATAGATTTTTTTTCGAGTCTGTAAAATCATTTTTTTTTTTCAAAATGGCGGGGATATGGGGGTTAAAAACGTAAACAATTACATATTCCAGTTGTGTAAAGCCAAACATTCGGACATACAAAAAAAAATCTTGAGACGAGTTCTTTTCTCTACGACTATCCCCAATATGGTAATTTTAATAATATTTGAATAGTATTCATGACAAGTTTCGTTACTTTACGAGGTCGTAAAACCGTAGATTTCAGCCCGCCTCACTTTATTACCTCCCCGTTTTTACTAAATGATGATTTTTCCCGGAAGTATGAATTCGGCAAATGGTCGGGTTTATCACGCGTTCGATAAATTGATAAAGCATCTGTCACTTTTCAACACGTGTGAATGTCAGACGGGTTAAGGTCCATAAGCACATTTGAGTCCCAAAGTTGTGGCTTAAAAACGTAAAAGTACGCATATTTCAGCCATTTCGACAAATCATCGCCAATCACCCCTACACCTCTAGCACAACTGTGACACGCGACTCTATCTCTTTCTGTACAGTATTGTGAGAGTGACGGGTGATGCTATGTCGCGCGACAAGAGTCGCAACCATAGTTGTGCTAGTCGGGCTGGTCTGGTGTATATACAAGGTCTGGCAAATATATTGATTGATTTGATATTTTTATGACTTTCATTGTAATAAGTATTAAAAGTTCAATTTTATTGTTACAGGTAATATCTGCAGTTAACGGTAACGGTACGAGGTCTATTCGAGGTTACACCAATTATTTAAAAACTTGAAGATAATGTTTCATTTCTAACTTTGTATTTTCGCGGTTTTTTCTTACCCTTCGGGCGTAGTTGCGGCTCCACTACTCGCGAAGTTGGCCGAGGCAAAGTTGGCTGAAGTATGGGTTTCAGCAGCGAAGTCTCCACACTATCATATTATTTGCCCAACCTCCATGCCTTCCCAGGCAATGACACTTGCATGCAAATTCGTACCCATCTTTATAACCTCGCCATCCCTTTCTTAAGAAATTTACAACTCGAGCTACTTTTTCTTCTGCATTTGACTGCTCACCCCCTCTCGGATGACAGAACCTCAGGACAAACCCCCACGCGACGTGCCTGCACCCCGCGCACCAAGAAACCTCACTCGCATGCGACAATGCCACAAATTTTACCCGTTGCCCTGTCCGCACCAAATTTTATTAATCGAAACTCGTTTTTCCAGCATTTTCCACTGTCCCTCTCTGATGACAAAAGCATTAACCGCAAACCCCCTAGCGGGGGTTCGACCTTGAAGGAGGGCATGGTTGTATACAGTTATTGTTTTGTTGAACTGATTGTGGAGTTGATTGAAATGACGGTTCTGAATACAATTTTAAATATGCCTTTGGATTTAGGAAAAACATAATATTTGCGTACCTTTCAAGTCACAAATTGCAAAGCTTTTTTTTGTGACGTATTGAGCTATTTTTATTCAATTACATTATGTTTGTACAATACTGGGTCTATCGCGATATTTTTTTGTTTACCTTCATTGTCTGCTACAACAATTGGAAGCAAGCCTTGCTATTCCGGAATTGGTTAATAATTATGTATCTTGACAGTCTTTTCGAAAAATCCAGTATTTTCTCTTTCCCATACAAGCCGATTCCGAAATTGGAAGCGCTATTAGAAATACTCCTTCGGTTTTTCATGTATGTTCTGAGAAAAATGGGACCATTCGAAGGGTTAAAGCTTAGAAATAATTTTCTATATCGGTAAACAAATAATTTTCTAAATCGGTTTAAAACAAAGTCTGTCTGTCCCTATGTCTTTAAAATCACGCAACGATTTTGATGCGGTTTTTTTTCAATAGATAAAGTGATTCAAGAAGAAGGCTTATATGTATAATGTATGTATAATCAGCATTGCACCCGTGCGAAGCCGAGGCGGGTCACTAGTTATTAATAAGAATTTTATGAGAGCCAATATGGGCCCTAAGTACATCGCAAAGAGAAACATGAATAATCCTAATGTAAAAACTCAATAACCCCGCAAATTTCAGGTGATTGGGGTCATCTGATAATATATTCTGTGTCAACAGAAGGTCCCGGACCGGTCAATCTAAATGTTAATGACGTTTATCACGATCGGTTTTAGAAGCGGAGTTTGGTTCTGAAAAAGTCTCCTAAAGTTTAAAAAGGTTTTTTTAGGGTTCCGTACCTCAAAAGGAAAAACCGAAACCTTGATTAATTTGTTGTCCATCCGTCTGTCTGTCAAGACCCTTTTTCTCGGGAACGCGTGGTGTTATCGAGTCGAAATTAAAACTCAGACTTGACAGCCCCTTGAAGCTGTGAAAAAATTAAACTTCTGGGTTAACGTTAAAAATAGATACGGCCTTTATGCAGCAAAAAACTTATATTTCGACACTCACAGGGAAATTAAAATGTATAAACCTATCCTTATTATCTTTTTTATCTTTTCTGAAAAAAATACTGACGTTGAATTTCTTTCGGCGTTTCTTCTCAACAGTGGTTGGCCGGCACACATGTAAATGTGCCCTTGTGGCCTACTTCACTACATAGTAAAAAAGTTGCTTCCTGCTGTCTGTCTGTCTGTCCCTATGTATGCTTAGATCTTTAAAAGTACGCAACGGGTTTTGATGCGGTTTTTTTAATAGATAGAGTGATTCAAGAGGAAGGTTTATATGTATACATCAGCATAATTTATCAGCATCGCACCCATGCGAAGCCAGGGCGGGTCGCTAGTGCAGAATAAAGTTCTTTATTTCATTAAATAGGGTATTTTTCGTTGACTTAGAAAAAAACTATGAAACGCAAGTAATACTGTCTTATACAATAATAATAGGGAAACCTTCATAATGTATTTTAATGTCTGAGTCTCACAAAAGTTTTCTATGTATGAATTAAAATATACATAGTTATCATTATCATACATGGTTTTATTATATATTGGTACATTTTAGTCCCATTCAAAAGTAAATTATCCAATCAGCAAAACGCTGCCTTCGTTTTAGCTTCCTCGCTTATTAAATGGTATGCAGAAAATCGCTAGCGAAATCCACAAAATTTTCCACCGCCTCGATGAAAGTTAATTAAAACACACTAAAGCCAAATTAAACTCGCAACTATCGTGTTCAGTGTACAGAAAAGCACATGTTATTAAGAAATTGCGGTCAGTTACGTCTTTTTGTTGTTGAAGGGTCAGGAGGGCAAAAAGGTCAAATTCCCTTTAGGTATCGCGTAATCTTTGGTCCGACCCGCATGCCGTAGATAATTATAGTTTAGACCTTTTCAAGGATAGGTGTTATAATCAGACATCGGATTATAAAGAGTGACAGGTAGGGATTTTCATATCGATAATTTCGCTTTTCGATGTCCTGCTCCTAATACTCCGAAGTTATTCCAAGTTTTGTAAATTTATTAAATGATACGTGAAAATTGAAAATTATGTTTTCTTCGGGGACTGCGTATACTCGTAAATACGCCTAAATTCTTAAGATTACAAATTAGTGAAGCAAATTAGCAATGAGATTTTTGCTATTTGATTTTCGAACAACGACATGTACCTATGACTCAATATAGCAATATAATCAAAGGATATAAATCAGTCTATTACTGAGAAAGCAATAAGAGGGAAATTGTGGGGACATACATTGAGACTTGACTTTAGGGACATGCCTTTTAAAATATACATATCCCATGAAAACATCAAAACATTTTCAAACAGAGCTAGCGTAATGGTTATATCTCTGACGGATGTCATTAGCAACGTCGAATTTTGCCCCAGGAACTTGAGCCAAGCAGTGGTTCTGCCAATTCCCCTTGTTATCGAAGTCGGCAAGAAAGCCCAACTTTCTAGCCTCATCATTCAAGCCAAGAAAGAAGGGAAATTATTCCTTCAACTTTAGCCTTTTGCAGCTGAAACTTAAACTAAAGTTGACTACAAAAAGGAATGAAAATAGTAGGAACCTTATGGGTTATTTTCTTTGTTATTTGAACGTTTTATCAGTCTTTTTAACCGACTTCAAAAAAAGTAGGGGGTTCTCAGTTCGGTTGTATGTTTTTTTTTTTTTTTTTATGTTTGTTACCTCAGAACTCCTTCATTTATGAGTCGATTTTAAAAATTCTTTTTGGGTTCATGAATAGACATCTCAAGGTTGGTCCCATAAAATTTTGGTGAAGATCGGACGACGAGATCCATGAGGAATCGAAGGAATTACTGAAATTTTGTAGGCCGTCATAATATTTTTCATATATTTTTTAAAACTATTGAAGTTACATATGGTAATGATGGAAGGTACAACTCTTTAAGGGTTAGGAGTTAGGAGATAATTCAAACGAGATTCATGCCTTCAAGACCTCCCTGATCACCCCGCCATAAGTATTTTATATTAATCACTAAAAAGCGAAAAAAAAAATTTTTTTAACAAAAAAAGGAACAGACTTCAGTAAAACTAAAAAGCCAAAAATAACCCGTTCAAGTACAGATTACATTTGACTCACCCTTTGAAGTCGGTGCCAAACCTCACGTAAACTTTAATATACATATAAATATAATAACTGAGTGGTTTGGGATCGATTTCAAAGGGTGAGTCAAATGTAATCTGTACTTGAACGGGTTATTTTTGGCTTTTTAGTTTTACTGAAGACGGTTCCTTTTTTTGTTAAAATTTTTTTTTTTACAAGCTTTTATTTTTAACTTACATTGTATGTAGGTATGTAAGTATTAAGTTTGTTTCTTCGGGTGAAATCTTGCAACTCAATTTTGAAGCAGATATCGTCAACTGATTGAGCTGAATTTTTGCATACTTATTTAACTTTGATGGCAATACAATGATATGGTACCATGGGGCTGATCTGATGATGGAGCCGGAAGGTGGCCATAGGAACTCTTTAGAATTGTCTCAGTGAGCATTTGATTGATATCCAAAGAAATGTACAGTCGGCTATAAAAGCTTGCCACTAAAATGAAATTTTTGACGGAAACTTATTATTATCTACCGACCTACCGAGCCACACACGTCGACTGCTGAACATAGGCCTCCCCCATGACTCGCCACAAAGTGCGATCCCGTGCAGACTGCATCTATTGACTCCTCGCTACCCTCACAAGGTCATCCGTCTAGCCGGCGGCCGTACCACGCTGCGCTTTCATATACGTGGTCGCCACTTTAGGATGTTACTGCCCGTTGGCATTCACCGGACTACATGGCCTGCCCATTTCCACTTACAAATAAGTTCACAGTTAAGAGATACAGTATCTGTCAAAAATTAGATTTATTATGGCAGGATGCCTGAAGCATAAGATACATAGTTGGACTACAATAACTCTTCACACCAAATGAACGCTAAACACATAGAAACTAAGTAAGTTATGGCAAAATTAACCAAATAACAACCTTAAATCTTAGTACTTGTATATTTTTATTTCAAATTTACCCATACAAACTTTTATCGTTTTTAGGGTTCCGTACCCAAAGGGTAAAAACGGGACCCTATTACTGAGACTTCACTGTCCGTCCGTCCGTCCGTCCGTCTGTCACCAGGCTGTATCTAAAGAACGGTGATAGCTAGACAGTTGAAATTTTCACAGATGATGTATTTCTATTGCCACTATAACAACAAATACTAAAAATAAAATAAAATAAATATTTAAGGGGGGCTCCCATACAACAAACTTGTTATAGATTATACATAGGTATATATAGGTACGGAACCCTTCATGCGCGAGTCGGACTCGCACTTGCCCAATTTTATTTAATCCCCTTAGAGGCTTTAGAGGAAGAATGTCAATAAACGCTGGAATTAATGTTTTGAATTACAATATATGTAAATATCTTTTACAAAGCTTTTGTAAATATTTTATAAATAATACTGATCAAAGCATAACTTACCAAGATGTTTTACTTATTTGTATAAAAAAATTTGGAATCTTACACTAGTTTAAAGGTTAAGAATAATACACAAGTATCAAGACTAATTAGTGCCCTATTTTCAGTGTGGTCATACCTATACCGATTTAAGGATAAAAAACTAAAATTGCGGGGGTAAAGATATTTTTGTCAGATTATACAAACATTGGAAGCGAGTTTGTTAGTTACACACTGACTAGTGCTTTTACCTATATGTTAAAAAGGATAACAGTCTAAACTTTTGTTCCGATAGTGAGCTTAGTGCATAAACTATTATATGTCAAAGTTTAAATATTAATCCTCAATCCATTAGCTTTATCTAATCTTAAATAAAAAGTTTATATCTCATAAACCCCGTATAAAACTGAACGATACTATTACGTAACACGATAAATAACCTTAGTTTTCCACCAACACAACTCTCGGTAGTAAGTAAATGGGACGTAAAATAGGATTTTCTCCTCTAGCGACGAAACAAAACTTTCTTGCTTCATAAATTTATTCCGTATTCTAAATTTTAAACTTATTCTTACCTCATTACTCTTCCTTTATTCTTTAACATTTTTCAAATTAACCCTCTTGCCTAATCGAATTATTTCTTTCCCAGTCCAAGCGAGCATTGGGGACTTTTTTGTCTATAAAGTGGCAACACTGACGCTATTTAAATGCTAATGGGGTGACCCTTTTCGTTACGACTGCCGCGGTGAGGTCGGGGTTGCCATGTTGGAAAAATGCTACGGTTTATTGGGGGTTTTATATGTTACATTAGGTTTATTGTAGTGGGTAAAATGTATCGTGTTCGCTGTCGCACAACTCAAGCGCTTAAACTGTTTAAGACCCTTAATTTCTGTGACATCTTTCGTATCTTTTTTCGTGTTTTCTTTACATAAAAACATGTTGTAAAGATGTTTTGCGCTGTTAACTTTGACTTTATTTCGCTTTGAGTTGGTTTATGTGAGTCAGTCTTATATTTATGAGTGGTACATTAGATGAAAAGACGCCATTGAATGGAGTTGTCGTCCTTACCCAAGTTTCTTTATAAGTCTAAAGAAATGTCCGTAAATGTCACATTCACGCAATGTATGTACTATGTTTTTTGTATAAGATTTGATTTGGATTTACTTAATTCATATTAAGATGTCTCTGCATGTAATTATATTTTGAAGACGTGGTTTGCGCAGTTTGTAGTGCACCTGCCTACTGAGCCGGCGGTTCTGGGTTCGAATCCTTTTTATTTTATTTATTTATTTATTTATATATATATTATGTATATATCGTCGTCTAGTACAAGTTTTCCTAAGTTTGTGTTAGATTTTCCTTTAATACTTATTGCTTATTATTTCATTATTAAAACTTTTTTGAGACATATTCATTTGCAACAGTTATAAGCCACTAAATAATATGAATTATCAACACTTTTCTAAGAAGTTTAATCACTATCTTCCCCTGGGCCACGGGACAGAATTACAACCGCTGTTAGGGGGATACCGAGGGCTTTTAAAAAAGAAGTGACTTGAAACTACATCATTTTCTCGTACATTTTCGGTGGGGAGCATCTAAGCAGCGTACCGAGAAATTGACGTTTCAACTCACCTCTGTTTCAAAAGCCGTCGGCCTACCCTACCTCGTTTATCTTATAAAAAACTAGCTTCTATACGGTGCGTGTATTTTAATTTTCCAACAAATGTCACTCACCATGTTTAAAAAATCCATCTCAATAAACACATATTTTAATTTTCAACGAAATAACCTTTTATCCCAATATTTTACTGCCGTCCAATAGCAAAACGTAATAACCGTGTACCAATTCCATAACATACTCCCTTTTGTAACTGACACATGTAAATACCAGGATAAACCGTCGAAAGTGGCTTCGCGCCTGCTGACCTATTTAAGGGCAATTTTTCACGCGTGAGTAATTTTAACGGTCTTTTTTATTTATGTGTTTTAAATTTGGAATGTTTTTCGCGGTTTGCCGTTTGGGTGCGGCCAGTAAGATGAATGATATGATATGTCGTACAGTTAGGGCGTTATAAACATGAAAACTTCGGACTTTTTTTAGAGTTAAAAGGCTAATTTACCCATTTTTGAAATAAATTTGAAATGGTTAATAATTATTTTACTGGAACAAAAAAAAATGTATTGTATTTTTTATTGAGGCAGAAGGCTAAAATTGTTGTAATTGAAAATATAAATTTCATGAACCGAGAGAAACGCCGTCCGCTAAGTTTTGTCTTTAGCTTATCTGTGGCATGACGTAGGCGATCCCGCAAATAAAGACCCGTAAATACATTCTGGTCTATATGCGAATGACATTTTTGGTATTCAGTTTTTGGATAAGGATTTCAAAATACAGAATAAAAATCATATTTTCAATTTCAATTTGTCCAACCAACTGTTATGACCTAAAAAATATATTTTCAGGTTTCCTAACAAAATTAATATTAGTTTAATAAAATTTTACATAAGTCAACTATTATATTATTATTTTTTTTATTAAAGAAAGAAAGAAAGAAAGAAAGAAATACATTTATTCGTGACTTGCAACAAAACATAATTACTTAAATGGTGTGACAGAAATAAGGAAATAAAATAAAACAATAAGTAACTATATTTTTATGGCTGTGCCACGAAAAGGTCCCACCTCAGCAAGATGCTGATATTATATTAATTGTCAATGATTTTTCTTTCCCGATAGCTGATAGGTCAGTAGATCTCAGATAGCTTATTTTGCGAGATCTACGAGTACCTATACTTGAATTAGCCCAGGATACCTGACTCCGCCTTTTTTCGTGAAAATTCACCACGCCATTATAGCCACTCCTAGAGGCGCGTCCGTTTTTAATTTACATGAACATTATAAACAAACAATAAAATACAGTATTCAGGTGGCTATTGTAATGGTCAAAAGTGAGCCTTCTGTAATTGTTTCATTGTGTGTGGTGTAGAAATATAGCATTAAAAATTATAGCACGTAGAGCCATAAATTGTGGAGCGTGAAATACATAGAGATACCGTCCGAGTGGCGAAATTTATGATGTGCTCTTGCTAGCAGGTTTCAACATGAACTCAGAACACCTACACCGCTGGCAGCATTACCTCGCTGTATTAGTATACTAAGACGCTGAGCGAGGAAGCTGCCAGCCCTTTGGTCACTAGTGGTGTCGACGAGTCGTTTAGAAAGCTCCTTAAAAAGAACACTAGCCTTGGACTACACGGGCACACTCTCGGGTCTCGACACTAAAAGCGGTAAAGAGCTATTGATAGCCAACCCTGGTATTTCAGTGTCAATGGCATTTCTTGTCAAAATTATTTGAGAAACCTTCGCGCCACAACTGGTTAGAAGAATTTTAACCAATTTGTGATAGAATCATATCAAAAGTAGTTGAAAATATACTGGCTTATCTCAAATTGAACACTAAAATTGTTAGCTAATTTTGATGTTGACTTTACACATTGATATTTAAAAAATAAATGATAGTTTTTATGACTACGTCCAAGCAAGACAACCACACTACGTTGCACCTTGCACCGCATTAGCGGAATACATGTCAGCGCACACCTAGATGCCCCCACTCCGCTTTCCCCGTTTGTCCGTTATAAATCAACACGGGTTCGTAGACAGTCGTAATGGAATGAATTGTCACTTGCGGTATTTCCGCTGATAGGACCTTCAAAACTTCAGGAAAAGAGCGTAGTCCCACCTGAAAGACTGGCAACGCACTTGTGACTCCTCTGGTGTTGCAGGTGTCTATGGGTGACGGTAATTGCTTTCCATCAGGCGAGCCATTTGCTCGTTTGCCACCTATGACATAAAAAATAAATCTAAAAGATATTAATAATAAAAAAAATATCAGACAACCTCACACAAATCGATCTAGTCCCAAATTAAGCTAAGAAGAAGGCTTGTGTTATGGGAACTAGATGACGATATACATATTTACTTATATAGATAAATATATACTTAAATACATAGAACAACCGTGACCCAAGCACAAATATTCGAGTTCATCACACAAACATTTGCCCTGGCCGGGATTCGAACCCGGGACCGCCGGCTCAGTAGGCAGGTGCTTACAAACTGAGCCATACGCGTCCTCAAACATCGTCGACATTATGACAGTATTTACATGGCAACGGTCGAGCAAGACAATCAGATTACACACCTTGAAACGCATAAGCGGAATACGTGCCAGCGCACCTACTTAGATGCCTTCCCCTGTCCGTTAGAAATCAACATTCGTAAACAGTCGTAGTATAGTATGCGCTACGGTAAAAAAGCAGGTAAATAGTGGCCTACTTTAACTACGTTGTGAAGCCATGAATGGTTTCTAAAGTCTGAAAGATACCGTCCGAACGGTACAATTTACGGCGCCTCTCACTGGCAGATTTAGATGGAGCTGATATATTGCTGCATGTCTTGGGTAAAGTATAATACATACATTGTATTATTGACATACAATGTGGAATGAATTGGCGCTTACGGTATTTCCGGAAAGATATGACCTTCAAACCTTCAAGAAAATAGCGTACTGCCACCTGAAAGGCCGGCAACGCACTTGTGACTCATCTGTGGTTGCAGGTGTTTATGGGCGACGGTAATCGTTTTCAAACAGGCGATACGTTTGTTTGTTGGCCACTTGTGACATAAAAAAAAATCTAAAAAACATTATGACAATTTTTACATGGCAACGGTCGAGCAAAACAATCAGACTACGCACCTTACGCACGCATTTAGCGGAATGCCTTTCCTGTTATCCGTTAAGAAGCAACATTCATAGACAGTCGTAGTATATCCTGCGCTACGGTCAAGAAATGCAGGTAAGTTGTGACCATCCTTTAGTACCTACGTTGTGAAGCCATGAATGGTTCCTAAAGTCTGAAAGATACCGTCCGAACGGTACAATTTACGGCGCGCTCTCACTGGGAGATTTAGCTGGACCTCGACGTTACGTGCATGCTGGGGCTGATATATTGCTGCATGCATTGGGTAATAAATTGTACATACCTAGGGCAAATTTGTGAATATCCCTGATCGCAGGTGTTTGTTAAATATGCGATCTGGGGCTTTACGAATTACCGCCCGTGGTTTGTCTAAAGTTTTACGTCTTCCCATGACCAAGAAGAGAGATATAGGTACCATGTGCCTCAATTTTAGGTGTGGAATAGAGATAAGAGCTTTATTTAGCTCTTTCAGAATATTTGTATACTAAAATAACATTTTATTTTATAAGCAACGCAATCATTGAACAATGGTATTACTTACTATTATAATTTATTATGCACATGTTACATAATAATAGTAATTAATAGGTATACAGTTTATGGACACTTTATACAGGAATTACAATATGATCCAAATCCATTTCCAGGAACAAAAATATCCGAGTTCATCACACCAATATTTACCCTTGCCGGCATTCGAACCCGGGACCGTCAGCCCAGAAGGCAACTGCACTACCACTGCCTACCTACGCCAATCGCGCCGTCAAACATAAATATGCAAACGTGAATGAATTGTATCCATCAAAGTCCCACCACATATCGATACTGGCCCAATACCCTTACCATGAGGGCTATGATGGTTGCTTTTATCACGCGATAAATAAGTGATAAAGCATCCGTCACGTTTTGACAAGATGCGAGTGTGAGTGACAGATGTTTTGTCACTTATTTATCACGTGATAAACGTAACCATCATAGGCCCGCAGGAGTGTACAGTGACCGCGCTCACTAGCGACAGCATAAACACTTTGTAAAGAGAATTGTAGTTCTACAAAATGCAATACGCTGTACCCGACCGTACTCGCTAGTGTAAACGGTATGTATGGAGAATAGTACAGCACCTAGCGGTTACTTTGTAGAACTACAATCGTTTACGCCCAAGCAGCACACAATAAGCGCTTATAACGCCCTTATACAACTAATTTAAGCTGAATAAAGGCCATACAAGCTCTCATACAATCTCTGCACTACTTTGGCGCAGTCACTAGCGTGTACTAATTTAATAATGAAATTATAATGAATTAATGAACTTTATTCTGCAAGTAGGCCACAAGGGCACTTTTACATGTCTGGGTCTACCCGGCATTTCACAAGAGGAGACCACTGTTGAGAAGAAACGCCGAAAGAAACTCAACAGTCAGTCATTTTTTCAGAATGGATAAGTACATACTTAACTATTACAGTAATATGAACTTAACTATACGTAGTTCTCGAAGAAAACATATTAAAAGTGTATTTAAAAATATAGGTAAGGAAAAGTGTAAGAATAAAATAGAAACTACAAGAAAGTATGACGGTTGTACGGGAATCTTCGATAACTAAGGAGCTAAGATAAAAACACAGCAGCTTGACACTGAAATATATTGACAATATAAAAACTAATATAAAACCTCAATAACGGTCTATCACAATTTATGTACATTTGATATATATGCTTTTTTATTAGAAACGTGTCCCTTAAACAAGTCATCAGGTACAATCTAAGAAGGACTAAGGAGTCAGTTACTTGGTTTCTGGTTCAGGTCATGCAGTACTCATGTATTACTGTCACTGTAAACTCAGTACTATTCTCCATAGGTACACTTTGTTTACGCTGTCACAAGCGAGTAGGTACAGACAGGTTAACTCGTGGTAAGGGTTTAATACTTGAACACGAATTTATGGACATTTATATACGGTTTGCGGGGAAATGGCCAACATTTATCTTTATTGCGAATGAATCCGTATGGGGCTACTCCAATTGCGTTGAGAGTATTGGTTCTCTTTGAGCTCTCTTACTGTCAAAGCTTTTAAACTTATTATGCTGGCTTTAAATTTATGCGCGTAAACATAAAATACTACTGATGGTCCTCCTTGTTTGCAAAAACCACTTGATATTCATATTTTAGAGATCCGTAGAAGAACCAGGGTAACCGACACAGCCCGAAGGATAGCAAAACTTAAGTGGCAATGGGCAGGGCATATCGCTCGTAGAACCGACGGCCGCTGGGGCCATCGAGGCGCAGGACCGGTGATGATGGCGTTCTCTGGGGTGGGGGGGCTAAGTCCAGCAGTGGACGTCTTTTGGCTGATGATGATGAGTCATATTATAGCTAGTGAGCTATGATTTACAATGAAAACATCCATTTAGGTGGTAAAAACTATCCTCTGTCTTTCCCCGGGTCTCAAATTAAGATAAACTCAATCTAAGCGTGAAGAGGTGACAGACAGATAGACAGGCAGTTACTTTCACATTTATAACGATACTAGAAGTGCTTCGTTTCCGTATTTTTTTTTCTTTTCCATAATCGGGACAAAGTTTAGACTCACAGACAACCCCCACTAGACGAAGCATGTAAGACAACCCGCGCGCACCAACGATATGGTACGGCAGAACATTAAAGTATCAACACGGCGGCCACCGTTTAGTTGCGTCCATGTTTTTGAGGAATCTCTACACCACGTAACACTACAATTTACCATGTTATTTATTTAATTTCATTTTTTCTTTGACATACGCATGGATCATAAACAAGGACGCAACTAAACTGTGGCCGCCATGTTGATACTTTAATGTTGTGCCGTACCATATCGTTGGTGCGCGCGGGTCGCCTTACATGCTCCGTCTAGTGGGGGTTGTCTGTGTATAGACTAGAGCGCGTATGTGTAGCAATAACAACCAATAAAATACCGTTCCCCGCAGGCTGTTGCTAAGTTTAAATTATAGACCTTTTGAAGTGGTCAGGATTGATAGCAGAGTAGACATTTTTTTTATTGTCAAACGCTTAAAAACTGAACACTACTTTATTCAAACTTTAGTACTGAGAATTTTAAGGATAAAAATGCACCGTGACACAACTGTAGTAGACATAAAATTCGTGTCCGCGTCCCTGATGTTGTCTGGGCATGTCGTTAACGCTGGAAGCCCGGTCGTTAAACTACCGTTAGGGGATAGCACTTTGCTTCTAAAAATAATATCATCATCATCATCATCATCTCAGCCATAGGACGTCCACTGCTGAACATAGGCCTCCCCTTTGGACTTCCATATATACCGGTTGGAAGCGACCTGCATCCAGCGCCTTCCGGCGACCTTTATAAGGTCATCTGTCCATCTTGTAGGTGGACGTCCTACGCTGCGCTTGCTGGTCCGAGGTCTCCACTCGAGCACTTTTCGGCCCCATCGGCCATCTGCTCTGCGTGCTATGTGGCCTGCCCATTGCCACTTCAACTTGCTAATCCGGTGAGCTATATCGGTCACTTTAGTTCGTCTACGGATTTCCTCATTTCTGATTCGATCACGTAGAGACACCCCGAGCATAGCCCTCTCCATTGCTCGTTGAGCGACTTTGAGCTTTGAGATGAGGCCGATAGTGAAAGACCACGTTTCGGTGCCGTAAGTCATCACTGGTAACACACATTGGTTGAAGACTTTCGTCTTGAGGCACTGAGGTATGTCGGACGAAAAGACATTGCGTAGTTTCCCGAACGCTGCCCAGCCGAGTTGGATTCGGCGGTTGACCTCTTTCTCGAAGTTGGACCTACCTAATTGGACCACTTGTCCTAGGTAGATGTATGAGTCAACAACTTCGAGTACCGAGTTTTCAACAGAGACTGGGATGGGCACAACCTTGGCATTTGACATGAGTTTCGTCTTGTCCATGTTCATTTTTAAGCCCACCCGTTGAGAAACTCGATTGAGGTCATCGAGCATCACGCTGAGTTCCTCCATCGACTTTGCCATGACTACGATGTCGTCGGCAAACCGAAGGTGAGTGATGTATTCGCCATTGATGTTGATGCCAAGTCCTTGCCAAAAATAATATAATACACGCAAAATGTTCTGACAATTCGGTAGGATCTATGGTAGTACAGCTACGAACTAGAAGCTGGGTTAAATCCCGGTACGCACAACTATAATAAGTCTCTGAATCAAACATGTTTTCTACTAAGGGTCACATCATGGATATCGTCGTCTAGTATCCATAGTACAGTCAAGTGGATAGATATAGAATTAATTCCTCTCGTAAACATGTACCAAAACTTTGTTTTGTATACAGAAGAGCGATGGGGCAACATACGAGTATTAAAATAGATAAATATCAGACAACCCCACACAATTCAACCTAGTCCCAAATTAAGTTCAAGCAGACTTGTGTTATGGATACTAAGCGAAAATATACATACTTTTATTATAGTTAAATAAATACTTAAATACATAGAACAGCCATGACCAAGGCGCAAATATTCATTTTTTAGCACACAAATATTTGCTCGTGCCAAAATTCGAACCCAGGACCGCCGGTTCAGTAGGCAGCTGCTTCGTCGCGTCGTCAATATAATTATGATTGAGGAGAATTATGGTCCACCCATATTTTTTACACTTCACTGTACAAGCATTACTTAGTTTTGGCTTAGGACCTCAATCGCACATCTGACACTGACATCCGCCACTGTTACTCGTATTTTCTTCTCACGTCTCTTTTCACATCGGGGCGTTTGTACTACTAGTAGTGTCAACGGCACTTTATTATAGTTTATTCCACTAACAAGTATAGAAATGCAAATTCGAACTCTCTAAAATCTCGTCCCAATGCTATAAATTAATATAGATAACGCAACTGCGCCGGCAAATGGCACAACTTTCCGCAAATTATTTCCATTCCGCATTGGGAAATGCACGGAACCTATTCCAGTGCAATCCGAACTTCAACTTTGACAAAGAGAATAGATTTCTCAGTGACGTTTTATTGGAACCTGAGATTGTGAATATTCGTTGGATATGTCTAGATTCGAAGGAATGAAATTGTGACTAGATCCTTTGTTCTAGATGCCAAAGAAAGTGTTGAAATGGGAACTGGGACAGTTAATTTTAATTGCACTAATGATCTTCAATATCAGAAAAGTGATTTCTGCTATTTACTGAAGTTTACGTTTTGTATGCCATAAATTCGCAGTCTACATGTTATTTTGTATCGTTCTTGAAAATAAAAATAAATAACAGACAACAAAACAAATTGATCTAGATCTATTTAAACCATTAATACAAAGATCAAAGCTTAAAGAAAAAAAGAAGATGAGACCAGGAATCGAACCCGGTACCTCTGGATTACCGGTAAAATAACATTGTGAATAAAATTGTGTTGAAATAAGTAAAATTGTGGTGAAACCACATAAAAAAAGCGACATTACATGTTTCATAAATTTAAAAATCCTATAACAATCTTTGAATTTTTACCTATCCTTGTACAAAATTTGGTACAGGGATATCTGAACAGGGTTAGATGCTTTTTAACCCACTACGGCGAAGAATATTGTCATTAAGTCCATAATAACAAATGAAAATTGATCGTGTAACCGAAGTGAATTTGTCCAAAGTGGATATTAATCAAACCGGGATATTAATGATGTCCCGCGGGATTCTACTTCCGGGGTTTTTAATGACGGGACATTTAAACCGGGAATCGTGACTTCGTGCACAACGACTTACTTATTTTCGTAAGATGCCGCATTAGACCTTTAAAAACTATATATATTTTTAAAATTAGGCACTTCACTATATCGACAAAAAAACCACCTTTCTTAGTATTTTACGCAATCGTTGCACAATGAAGGTTCCTAAAGTCGAGTAGCGTGCTTAAGCCACGATACGAGCAAAACGCAGAATATATTTTTTTACTGTAATAGCCATTCCACATTATGAATTTTTATTTTTGATGTAACCTTTTTCATGCTACTCAAACTGAACTATTAAAAAAGAAAACAGTCATTATCGCGATGGCCATGGCGGGTGCCATGCGTAATTTCAACTAATCAAAAGAAGCTTGTTTTTTTTTTCAATCAAATATGCTGATGTTCTCTTTTTGAAATTCATTTGAGTTGAGTAGAGAGTTATCGTATGAAAAATTAAAGTTCAGTAGCGGGTATAGAATCTTGGTACAGGTTTAAAAAATGCGGTATTGTGATTTTGTCTGTGAAATTATAATTGACAGATTTACAGTACGCGAGTATAAAAAACAATAATCCCCTACAAACGTTCCTTTGTAAAAATCCAGCAATTCCAAACTGGAAAAGCGAAACTTACAAAGAAATGCAGATGGAGTGTTGTAAAATCGACGTCTGGCTTGTTCTCTGAGTAATTGGCATCCCATGCGACTAGGGTGACCAGATAGAAGGCTTAAAATTTCGCAGAAAAGCCTGATTCCCATTGAAAAATTATGAGATATTTTCGCAATCAATACACAGCTTTATAGGTCAAGTACGTAATTCAAAATTTCATAGGTTAATAATTTTTGACTTTAAATTGTGCCATATACAAAAATCTATATTATAAAGGTTGGAAAGAGTTCGAAAATTTTTGGTATACGGGTAGCTGCCCTTCCCGTAATGGTTATAAGATATTTTTTACCCGACTCTGGAGAAGCAAACAAGAGGGTTATGACTTTTCCTTTCACGCGGAGAAAGTTCGCGGGCACCTAGTTTATTTTTATAAAAACATTTAATATAAAGCCTGACCAGAAATATATGAGGATTATCAAGGGGGCGCTATTTATAAGATTTATATGGCAACAATTTTACAACCAATCGCAACTCACTATAATGACATTAGTTTAAGTACCCGTCAGTTCCACTATGTTAACCTCGTAATATCATTTAATGGAATGCACTCTTTTCCTGACTATTTTTCGTGTACACGTGTTTACACGTGTACACTTTATTTATAATCTTACGTTCACGGCTATGAATGATTTTCGGCATTTTCTTTGGATAATTTTAAATATTTGTCTTTTAAAGAAACCACAACGAATGACATTGACATTGTTGACAAACCATCATAAAATCATTGCCAGTGTAAGAAATTAGTTCCAGTGAAATTCCGCAATATGGCGCATCCTCATATATTTCTGGTCAGGCTTTACAAAGCTTAACTAAAACTAAAGATAAACAAAGGTCAGCTATTTACGAATAAAGAAAACGCCCCCAATCGCTGTCGCTCGGGAGTATGCCCAGAAGGCTGGCCAAATTGCCACGCTGCTGGATGGCACTGCTAATTCGCTGATAATAATAATTATAAGTATTTTTAGTTTTCACACTAATATTATAAAGGCGAAAGTTTGTGAGTGTGTTAGTGTGTATGTTTGTCACTTCTTCACAGCTAGGCCAATTTTAATAAATTTTGATATGAAAGTAGCTGATACCCTAGATTAATATATACCTAGGCTACTTTTTATCCCGAAAACTGTATTGATCCAGTGGGATGAGCGCGTCACACCACGCTGCGCAGTTAGTAATCTTATAATAATAAAAGACCTGTTTTTTCGGAAATTGTAAAAATGAGTTTTTTTAACCGGTAACGACCCTGAGAGGGGCCTAAAAATCTTGAAATCTCAGGACTACATGGTAACCCTATTCGCGACCTCGTAAAACTGCGAATCTCCACATTGTTGGGAACAATCTCAAAAATTCCTTCCACAGACGTGGAAATGGGATTTTTTAAACGTAAAAAAGCTGTTTTCATCTCTGTTTTATTAAGTACTTAACTGTTGTTGTTTATTGCTTGAAAGTTGATGATTGCAAGTGATTACTAAAAAGACACGCATTTGTATTGAGTGGGACTGTCCTTAATCAAGAAACGGAATGCATAGGTACATCTTTAAAAAATGCCTTAAAAATTTAGGACGCCATTGTTAAATGTATCTGAGTCATTTTCAAAATACATGTACATAGTTAAAGGCTTAATAAAAACAAAATTACGATCGCTTCTTTTGTGTGACCAAAGTTACTCATACAAAATATATGGGTAACTATCGTAATACAATGGAATCAATTAAGTTTTGTTTTATTTAAAGGCCTTAACTACGTACAGTCGAGTTCATTTACGTCTACACACTTACGAGAACAAAAATATCTGAACTCAAACTGACTCATATTTTAATACAATATTCACAAAGATAAAGTAGGTAGTAGGTAAAGTGCGAGCTATCTGTCTCGCTCGCTCTTAGGCAATCCAGATAAGAACCTCTCAGTTTTCCCCAAACCCGAATCGCAATCTGAAAGCGCACGGACTGTAGGTACTAAGAACTTCTTCTTTGTTTTTAGTTAATCTTAAAAACAATCACTGACTGGAAAATTGCACTATTTTTGTTAATTTTATTCATAAATCTCTTCACGATTACAACATAAAAATAAAACTAAAAAGAAAAAATCTGACAAAAATCTCAAACCTAAAAGAAAACTCCCTGTGAATTAGATCTTCATTTCCATAGCAACCGCGTCTCCCCACAATCCGCCGCCCAAGACGCCATCTCTCGCAATATCTCTGAATCGCTTGCTCGTTGCACCTCACTTTAGTTCAACATGGAACGGATAGATGGCGCTATTGATAACGTTTGCATGAGTTACGTAATGTGAGAATGTAACTGTAAGATTTTAAATTATGGTTTAGGTTTTGGTTGATTAATTCAGAATCTGCTAAACTAAAATGTCTTGTTATATGGAATGCAAAAGAGTCTGATAGAATGTTGCAAAGAAAGAGAAGTTATAATAGGTAGGTACGTTAGTTCGTCAATATCTTTATATTTTACACCTAGACATTCATGAAATAGGTAGGCTCTACTGAGACCCTTCTTTAGAAATAAGTTTTTGTACTCGTCATAGAAGCATAAGTTTTCAATGCTATACTAAGTAAATATATCGTACCTGCTCGGAACTGAATTGATAGTTACTTATAGTATTATAAAATATTTATTAAATATTTTGTGATGAAACTTAGAACTCGAATATTTGCTCCTGAGTTATAGATATATCAATTTATCTTTATCTAGGTGTCCATTATACAAACCTAGTAGAGGTTACAGTGGCAATTTGTGCAACGTTGTCCGATATTTATTTATTTATTTAAATACTCGGTGGTGCCCGCAACTTCATCCGCGTATTTTTTGTTTACCGTAGAGTTAAAAAGTATCCCATCCTATATTTTTTATTATATATAAAAAAAATATTAGTTTGGTCGTAGCACATCGTTCAACATAATTTGAGACGATGGTGCCGTTCAATAAGTCTGAATCTGTACGGTAGATGGCGCTACAATAAGGCATACAAGAAGCAACGGGTTGAAAAATTCAATGCCGGACGCCCGTGTTGGTGACTCAGATTCGAATCCTGCCTGAACCATTAAATTTCTCAATGTTTCGCTTGATTGTAAACAAATCTAGAATTTATTAATGAAAGTACCTAATTATTTGCTACCATAATAAAGTGCACAAAAGCCTTAAACGCTACTTATTCATATTTTAGCCTTCAGTTTAATTGAAGCGAGAAACTATAGGCTAATTGTATTATCTTACCCCGAACTGGCTGGAGCCGGTTTGATCTAGTTACAACTAGTTTCATAATACCGCCCGGGAGCCGAATTGAACCCGACACTTTGAACTTTGCGTTGTACTAAAAGTACTGTACCTACTTATTTAAAGAGGTATACC
Organism: Apotomis capreana; assembly: GCA_947623375.1. Taxonomy (NCBI): domain Eukaryota; kingdom Metazoa; phylum Arthropoda; class Insecta; order Lepidoptera; family Tortricidae; genus Apotomis; species Apotomis capreana. Next base: position 3,709,914 of record OX392519.1, read on the forward strand.
AGATATACCATTTATATTGAACTAAACTAACTAGGTATTTTAGGTTTCTTAAAAGAAACATATATTATTATCTAATAAAATAAAATAAATAGATATTACGTGACAATCTTACATATATCGACTTAGTCCCTGTTGAAGAACGCGCCTACGCAAACGTACGAGCAACGCGCCGTTCGACGACATCGTCGTCCATTAGATATAGGTGTTATAGATTTAAGTCACTTTTTGTTAAGCTTGTAAGAGAGAGGCAATAAAGTACATGTCTCTAATAATATAATTGCGCTATTTAAATTAATTCTCCCGAAACTCCTAAACATGGTCCTACAGATCCGGAGAGAGAATATCAGCGATGTAATTAATCAGTTTTCGTGAAATACGGAGTTAATTACCGGAGAGTTAACCAATTTACACCGGGTGGCACATTATACGGAACAAAGAAGAGACAAAGGATCATCGAATAGTGGTCGAGATTTAAAAAATAATTTATAACTTTAATTGATGTGTGCTAATCCAGTGATCAGTGTTCTTAATATATTCAACCCAACACTCTAAAGGTATTATTTAGCGTAATTATTAAATTGTGACAAGGTTAGTATCCATGTGCTTAGCTGTGTTTTATAATTTTAGCCAATGTTAATGTGAACCGATCTGTTTATTAATAATACATTATTAGTATAACATAATAATTAATAATTGTGTTAATTAATGGATATTTGTATAAATTTATTGAAAAAATAGTTCAGATCGTTTTTTGTACAACACATAAATTAGGCTTTAGTTAAGTAAAAAGTGGAACCATTATTTAAATGCTAACTGTAAACTAGCCATTAATATAATTTCTATACTTATGTGCATTGAAAAGCCAAAAAGTAATCATCTTGTGAAATTCATTCTTGCTACTACCTTTGTATTACTTAGATTACCTTAACTAAAAAATTAAAACTTGCTTACATCCTAGAAATATGAACTGTAGAAATTAAAATAAATAAATAAGGTATTAACAGAATATTGTGATAACATTCCAGGTTGCTTCACTCGCTTCCCACAATGGTCGAGGAAAACGAAAAAGAGTTGATTGCCAAGCGGGCTAGTTGCAAGGGACGTTTAACTATTTTTGAGCGTTACTTGGACGAATTGGACACTGCTTCATTAACGTCGGCTGAGGTAAATGAGTTGCAATTGCGTACTTCTCGAATGGAAACGGTGTATGAACAGTACGATGAGGTTCAATTAAAACTAGAGTGTAGTTCTACTAAACCTGACGCTCAATTGCCTGAGCGAGCTGAATTTGAAGATAAGTACTTCAAGTTACTGGGATTGGCGCAAGATATTGCCGCCAGGAACACTAAAAAGCTAGAATCACGGTTCAGTTCAGCAGCAAGCGAACAGTCAGCAACGTCACAAAAGGGAAAATATAACCCTGTTCGGTTGCCAACCATTACTCTTCCAAAGTACGACGGCTCATATGATAACTGGCTATGTTTCCGCGACACCTTTACCAGCCTCATTCATTCAAATGACGAAATAGACGACATTAATAAATTTCATTACCTGAGGGGTTCTCTGGAGGCCTCGGCAGCAGTCGTCATACAGTCGGTGGAATTCTCATCTGCAAACTATTCCTTGGCTTGGAAACTTCTCTGTGATCGCTTCAATAATAAGCGACAGCTTCTACAAAATCACGTTTCGGCACTGTTCAATATTGAACCGATTACACGAGAATCGTCCAGTCACATTAAACGGGTTATTGATCAGGTCAACAAAAACCTACGTTCCCTGGAGACCCTAGGCGAGCCGGTAAAACACTGGTCTACGCTTCTACTACATATTATCTCGCACAAGTTAGATTCTAAAACATTTCGTGAGTGGGAGGAGTCCAAAGGTAGCTTGGACAAAAACAAAACGGTTACGTTCGACGAATTCCTAGCATTCCTACAAAACCGTGCCGATTTACTTGAAACGCTAGAATTCTCGTCTATGCAGTCACAACCACTGATAAAAACCGCGCCTAAGGTTAAATCTATGATAACAGTGCACGACAGGCCAGGTAGTAATAACAATAAGCCGTCGCCACCGGTTAAACCATGTCCGAGATGTAAAGGTGATCATTGTTTATCTAATTGCTCGCAATTCCTTGCGTTAAGTAACACAGCGCGTTTACAATTATTACCTAATTATAAGGTTTGTTTCAACTGTTTTCGTGGTGGTCATTACGCTAATCACTGTAAAAAACCTGGTTGTAAGATATGCAAACGTAAACACCATACACTAATTCATGTATCAGATAGCATGCCTCGATCAATCGTAAACAGCGATAATTGCACGGGCGGTCTCAGCAGTGCCGAGCAGCAGACTGCGCGGGTGCATCTCTCTCAACCCGGTCTCGATCAGCCGGCCCAGGTTGCACTGTCAGCAAACGTCGCGCCGCGCGCTTCGGAATCATTTTGACATACTCAAGACGTACTGCTGTCAACTGCATTAATTAAATTATATGATTGCAATAATCAGGAACATATTGCACGTTGTATTCTTGATAGCGGCAGTACGTCTTGTATTTTAACTCAAAAAATGTATGGCAGACTAAACCTGGCGACTGATTTTGTAAATAAAACCGTATTAGGTATAAATAATACATTGTCGCCTATAAATAAAATGTGTCGAGTTGAAATGAAGTCGCTTGATGAGCGCTTCGCAACAAAGTTGCAATGTTTTGTTTTGCCCTCAATTACAGACGCTGTTCCGTCCTGTCATGTTGATCTGTCCAATTTAAACATACCATCAGATATTTGTCTAGCAGACCCATACTTTTATACACCATCGGATGTGGATATGATCATCGGAGCAGATTTATTTTGGGATCTGTTAGGGAATCAAAAAATTAAATTAGGTGATGGGCAGCCGATCCTTTGTGAAAGCAAACTTGGGTTTTTAGTTTCAGGCCCTATTACGAGTCGCCATGGGTTGACAATGCCATCGCATATTAAATGCAATTTATTATCGGTCCATCCTAGCACTAGTGTTACCTCAACTTTTAATGACGACATTCAAAACCAATTAACGCGTTTTTGGCAACTGGAGGAGGTTAGCCATCAGTCAGATCATTATTCTCACGAAGAGAAATTATGCGAGGAACACTTTAACGCCAACACTGTGCGCTTAGACGACGGTAGCTTTTGCGTTAAGTTACCTTTAAAACAAAGTCGGAAGTTGCTAGGAGACTCTTATCAGAGAGCTAAACACTGTTTCATGTCGTTGGAACGGAGATGGAAAAATAGGCCATTATTTAAAAAGATGTACGCTGAGTTCATGTCGGAGTATCACGCTTTAGGCCACATGTCAGAATTTATACCTACTGAGTTAAGTTTAGGTATATACTATATCCCACATCACGGGATATTACGCGAACATAGTTCAACCACAAAATTAAGAGCAGTTTTTAATGCGAGTAGCCCTAGTTCTTCAGGTATATCATTAAATGATTTGCAAATGGTGGGACCTACCCTCCAAGACGACCTACTGTCCATACTTATTCGTTTCCGCCAGCACAAATATATAATATCAGGCGATATCGAAAAGATGTACAGAACCGTGCTGGTACATCCTGCAGACCGTAGTTTGCAGCTTATTCTATGGCGTGAAAACGAGTCTGACACTTTAAAAACCTACCAATTAAATACCGTTAGCTATGGAACGGCCAGTGCTCCATTCTTGGCCACCAGGTGCCTTAAGCAATTAGGTCTTGACTGTACAGACAAAGTTGTAGGTGAAGTTATACTTCATGATTTTTACGTGGACGATTTGCTGAGCGGAGGAGATAACTTTGATGAAGTACTTAGATTGCGACAGGGAGTGACTGATGTCTTAGCTACAGCACGCATGCACTTACGCAAGTGGAGGTCTAATGACCCACGATTAATAAACTGTTGCTCTCACGAACTAGTCAATTTAAATATGGGTTCACTCGAGGCAAGTAAGACTTTAGGTCTAGGCTGGCATCCAAGTGCCGACGATTTGTATTTCCCTGTCGGCACTTCCACTCCTACTGGAACCACGAAGAGGGATGTGCTGTCTACAATTGCACAGATTTTTGACCCGTTGGGCCTTTTAAGTCCCTGGGTGATCAGAATGAAAATTTTGATGCAACATCTTTGGTTGCATAAACTGTCTTGGCACGATCAGCTTCCCTCAGAGCTACTGAAGCAATGGACTGACATAGTCACTAAGCTGCCCATCCTTAACACTATTCGTGTGCCTCGACGAGTTTTGTGTGAGACCTATGAGCGCTTGGAACTGCACGTCTTTACGGACTCGTCAGAGCGCGCTTACGGCGCTTGTGTGTATGCCCGTAGTATTAATGGTGATGGAGAAGTCGTTGTACGGCTGTTAATTGCAAAAAGTCGTGTAGCTCCCATTAAGCCCGTAACTATTCCGAAGCTCGAGCTGTGTGGCGCTTTAGTAGGTGCTCGACTGTATCGGAAAGTTATGAGTTCAATGCGAGCCGAAGTTAGCAATACAACGTTCTGGACCGACTCCACCATTGTGTTAGCATGGCTTAAAATCGTACCAAGCAAATTACAGCCTTTTGTAAGAAATCGTGTAGCCGAGATTCTTGAAATATCAGGCAACTGTTCCTGGCGACACGTTCCTACATCTGAGAATCCTTCTGATCATGTTTCACGTGGCGTCGATTTTGAAGAAGTCCAATCTCTCGACCTGTGGTGGCTAGGGCCTAGTTTTCTAAAAAATGACGCTTCAAGTTGGCCAGCGAATCCAGGCACAATCGATGTCACAAATTTGCCAGAGATTAAACCTCAAATCACATTGTCCACGCAGGTTCGAGATCAAGAGCCTTTCATCGATTTCAATAGATTTTCTAACTTTTCAAGGTTAAAACGCGCAGTCGCATACATGCTACGTTTCATATCAGCTTGTAGGAAAAAGCCAATAACCACTACATATTTAAATGATAACGAGTTAAAGGACGCGTTAAACTTATTGGTCAAAATATCACAAGCTGAATCTTTTCCCGAATATAAATTACTCCAAAGGGCACAAAATTTACCTAAAGGTAGTCCAGTGTTAAATTTGAACCCCTTTTTAGACGAAAATTCGATCATGCGTGTTGGTGGCCGCCTCGTTAACTCGGATTTCTCTTATGAAAAGAAGCATCCTATCATAATACAGTCCAGTCATCGATTTACGAAGCTTCTTTTCGCTTTCGAGCATAAACGGTTGTTGCATGCGCCACCGCAGTTATTGCTAGCCACAATTAAAGATAGGTACTGGCCAATCGGTGGGCGAAATTTGGCTAAGTTTTGTTGTAGGCAGTGCACGCAATGTATCCGAATGAAAGGTCGTGTGCTGAGCCCTCTTATGGGTAACTTACCCAGGTCTCGCTTATCTCCCGAAGGTCACGTGTTCGTCAACGTCGGCGTTGACTATGCTGGTCCGATCAGCTCGGCTAGTCGTCAAGGAAGAGGCTGTAGGGTGGTAAAGGTGTACGTTGCCATTTTCATATGTTTCACTACCAAGGCCATTCATATAGAGTTGGTTGGTGACCTTACAAGTAACAATTACTTAATGGCCCTTAGTAGATTCATGTCACGTAGAGGAAAGCCCGCAAATATATATTCGGATAATGGAACATCGTTTGTTGGTGCATATAATGAACTCTCTAAATTTCTTAAGTCTAATTGCAACTCATTGGCTGAAAGCGCGTCAAACGAAGAAACGAACTTTCATTTTTTGCCAGCCTATGCTCCACATTTTGGGGGTCTGTGGGAAGCGGGTGTGAAGTCAATCAAACATCATTTAAACAGAGTGCTGGGAAATTGTAAACTTACATACGAGGAACTCAATACAACTTTAGTTAAGATTGAGGCAATTTTAAATTCTCGGCCACTCACCGCCCTGTCTTCGGAACCAGAGGATCTCATGCCGTTAACTCCCGGACACTTTCTCATTGGGCGCCCCATGGTCGCACTGCCAACTCCTGACTATCGAGACCACACATACACCTACCTCACACGTTTCCAGCGGGTAGAACAGCTCCGTCAACATTTTTGGACCCGTTGGAGCAAGGAGTACATTTCGGATCTCCAGCAACGCGTAAAGTGGCAGTCCAGCGGAGATTCCTTGTCCCTGGACACTTTGGTTCTTCTGAAGGATGATAACCTTCCGCCACTTAAATGGAAGCTGGGACGTATCGTCGCCGTTCATCCAGGAACCGACGGTATCAACCGAGTGGCTGATGTGAGGACAGCACAGGGGATTGTGCGACGGGCATTCTCCAAGATATGTCCACTGCTGAACGCTGATGCTCCTACATAAATGACCAGCCTTCAGCGCGCGGGGGCATGTTGAAGAACGCGCCTACGCAAACGTACGAGCAACGCGCCGTTCGACGACATCGTCGTCCATTAGATATAGGTGTTATAGATTTAAGTCACTTTTTGTTAAGCTTGTAAGAGAGAGGCAATAAAGTACATGTCTCTAATAATATAATTGCGCTATTTAAATTAATTCTCCCGAAACTCCTAAACAGTCCCAAACTAAAGAATGCAAAATATTCTCCAGTGGGATGGGCGAGTATCATTCAAAAAATTCAAAAAATTCAAAATTCAAAAAAGTTTATTTGGTTTTTTACAATGTTTTTAGCTAGATATAAGGTTGGAACCTTCCATTAAGCATATAGATGCTTGTATCGGAAAGCCCCGCTCTTCCTTCACTCGTTGGATAACAAAACCATTTGAATGTTATCTAAGTTTAAGGTAATACTAATACTAATGAAACTGTTTCCGCTGTAATTATCCAAGCTTGTCGAGCTTAAGATACAAGGTACATGGTTTAATTTTAATTTAACTTACTGTAAGAAAGCACAAGCTTACATAATTACAGCTATACTAAATAATAATAATTATTATATTATGTTACAATGCTAAGATTGAGGTATGTGAGGACAAGTGCATGTGTGCGTGTGTGTATGTGCGTGTGTGTGTGTGTGTGTGTGTGTGTGTGTGTGTGTGTGTGTGTGTGTGTGTGTGTGTGTGTTGTGTGTGTGTGTGTGTGTGTGTGTGTGTGTGTGTGTGTGTGTGTGTGTGTGTGTGTGTGTGTGTGTGTGTGTGTGTGTGTGTGTGTGTGAGAGAATATGTGAGTTTGTGTGTATATAGGTATGCATTTGGAAATGTATGGTTACAATATTATATAATAACGAAGTATTGATTAGTTTGTATTATATATAAGACAATTTTGAATACATTTAAGAATTTAGAAGTAACTCAGTCTCTTCATAGTTTAAGTTCCTTATCCAGCTAGTAATAGTCTTCTTACAGTCATGTAACAGCATTGGGTAAATGTTTATTAAGTCATTAATAGAGTTATACAAGTAGGCAGATTGGACGAAAAATTGTTTTTTAGCATACAAAGAATTACAAACAGGTATAGAGACGGCTTTAGCTCTTCTTCTACGTGTTTCAGCAGGTGGTACATAGCTTAAGGTACGGTGTAATTTTAATATGGTAAGTACAACATACAACCTTCGCATGGATAACAATTCGCATTCTTTCTACAATTCTGTAGTGGGGTATCTGAAGGGTTTGTTAAAAGTGACTTTAAGCAAACATCTCTGTGCCCTCTCCACTTCGAGAAATTTTGTTTTATTAGCCCCTCCCCAAATAGGTATGCAGTATGACATTATTGATTGTGCTAATGCAATGTATAGTTGTTTTAAAAGTAGATTAGATGCAACGTGTTTAAGTATTTTAAATATCCAAATGAGTTTTCTGATACGCCCTGCCACGTGTTCAATATGGTCATACCAGCATAGCCTTTGATCTAATATAATTCCTAGGTATTTTATGGAGGGAACTTTGTCGATTATTAGGCAATTACAATTAACGGCTGGCAACTGGCAATTGTGTAGTTTTAATGCTAGGTTTATTGATGGCTGAGTGTTCTCATATTTTGAGAAGCACATGTATTTTGTCTTGCTGGCATTGAGCGTTAAAAGGTTCTGACTTAGCCATGCGGAGATAACAGCTAGGCCCGTTTCAGCTTTTTGATAGACTGCTTCCCACGAGCTGTCTCTGAAGACCACTGCAGTGTCATCAGCATATGAGTACACACTTCCATCAATAGTAGAGAGATTAATGAGATTATTAATATAAATTAGAAATAGCGTTGGGCCAAGTACACTTCCTTGGGGGACGCCAAATGTGACATTATGTTGACTACTAAAGTGGTTTCCTATTTTAACTCTTTGAGTACGGTTCTGCAAGTAATCCTTAAAGAGTTTCAGAGGGGCTCCCCTTATGCCGATGGATTCAAGCCGTGTTAAAAGGGTGGGTAGAGAGACGGTGTCAAATGCTTTCCGCAAGTCTAGGAAGATAGCAAGGCATTTCTGTCCTTGGTCTACATGCTGTGTTACTTCTGATGTGAGTGCCAGTATCGCATCTTCCGTGGATTTACCCTTGCGGAAACCGAATTGAGATTTAGATATGATGTCAAATTTTTCAAGGTAAGAAACTACGCGATTATTTATTAATTTTTCTAGGATTTTAGAGATAACCGGGAGAACGGAAATAGGTCGGTAGTTATTAACATCGTCCCTCTTTCCACCCTTAAATACAGGTGTTACAATTGCTTGTTTGAGCATTTCCGGGAAAACCCCTTGAGCGAAGCAGGTGTTAGCCAATTTACTTATAACAGGGACCACAAGAGTTCTGGCTAGTTTTAGGAACCTGGTGGGAATGTCATCCCAGCCGGGGGCACTTTCATTTTTGAGACCCATCAAGATATCGTCCACTTCTTCTGGGTAAGTATCGAAAATGACAAATGATGAGGAGATTAATGGGGAGGCGGACGGAGGGTGGACGACATGGTAAGAATTGAGGTTGTGGTTTAAGGTTTCTGCTAGATCCTTTCCTACATTAGCAAAGAAATTGTTTACACTGTTGACAGAAATCTCGGGTGAGGAATGAGTGCTTAACAGTTCTGTACTATTACTAGATTTAGATTTATAGTGTGTTATATTTTTAATAGTGCTCCAAAGTGCTTTAGGGTTTTTTGCAGATTTTTCTAAAAGTTCACTATCATATTTCCTTTTAAGTTTCCTTATTAAATTAGTGCAAAAGTTACGATATCTACGGTAAGTAATCTTGAGAATCTCATTTTCTGGGTCAGAGCGTGCTTGTAGTTGCATTTTATTACGGTTATTTATACACCGAAGAATACCGGGAGTGATCCAGGGTTTGATGATCCGATTTTTACTAGATATTTTAATTAATACTTTACTCTCGTTAAGGCTGTCTTTGATTTTGTATATAAGTTGCTCTAATATGAAATATGGGTTATCGCTATGAAGGAGGTTTTCAAGATTTTTGCCAGCTAGGGACACGAGAGCTTGAGAGTATTTGGGGCGTTCATACGAGATACAGCTTTTTTCTTGTATGCTGTCAGACATAGCTAGGAATATGGTTAAGTGGTCTGTGATAGAAGTTCTTATGATTGCAATAGAAGCTGTGTTTTTACCTAGGTCGTGTTTCAGCATGAAGTGATCAAGGCAGCTTGGACCCCTTGTTGGCAGTGTGTGTCCTGGCAAAAAGCCAAAAGTAGATAACCGGTTTAGATAATAGTTTCTATTTGCTCTTTCATGTGGGGGCTCCTGTACGCGAGGTATGAGATTTATATTAATATCACCCGTTAAAATAATAGTGTTTGCTGTTTTTATGATCTCTAAGTGAGCACAAAGTGAATCAATAAACGGTATGGCATTAACATTTGACGGGGAACGATAAATTCCTAGTACGATAACTTGGTCCAGTTTTAGCTGTACACAAGAGGCTTGAATCAGTTTGATTTCACTTGCTACACAATTTATTTTACAGTTTACGTAGCTGACCACTCCGTCGTTTTGATTGTAGTTATTCATGGTTGCTAGGTGAGTATAATTGGGTATACAAGGTATAGGTTTATAGGAATTTAGCCTACATTCGGTTAGGATCAAGACATGCGCATTAAAATCGAGATGTGACAATGTTACCTTTAGGTCGTCCAGGTTGGAATATATACTGCGTATGTTTTGTGATAATATTGTGAGTTTATTTTTAGTTACAGGAATGTGATTAGTGAGATTCTGAATATCGCACTCGTAAGTTTCCGCTACTTCGGTGAGATCTATGTCATTTAAGGTGGAGAGCTGACTATCCATAATAAAGTTCAAGCTTAACTAGAGTGGATAATAAAAATTGAGTAAAAAACTTTTTAAGTTAAACGGTTTTATTGAAAATCTACTAAAAGTACTCCTACTGTAATTTGTAGGAGATAATGGAGTATATGTACCAGGAGTACATAAATTATAGGTGTAATTTAGTGAAATAAGCGATGAGTACGGTTGGAGAACTATTCCATAGATGAATTCCGTAAAATGACTGGGGCTGCATAAAATATAAAAGCTGTTGTGGTTTGTCACTGTGTGAATGTGTTGTAAGTGTACGTATGAGTAGATGTGTGATGTGTGAATTAAAGTTATTATATAAAAATGTTTTTTATTATTGGGTAACTCATATGGTAATAAGACTAGCCTACTAGGAACACAGAATGAGAAGTGTCTTGGGCTCACCTTAGTTTTTGTTAATATGTTATTTAATTCCAGACGGACCAGATAGCCTGCGGGGGTACCAGGGCAGCATGATTTTAGGTCGATCTTGTTATATAATTTATAGATATTAATAGTCACTTATTTAAATCGCGGGGAACAGCTAGTTATTTTATAAAAAAAACTTGCGACTAGTTAAATTCCTCTTTAAATTACTTCTCTCCTGTACATGCTTTCCGTTTAACAATCCCAAAAACATTAATTCCTCGCGAATTTCATCCGAAACTTTTCAGGATTACCGCATTCAAAAATTTCGTAAATAAATTTTGTTAAAAAAGTTGTTTGGACGCGTTAAGATTTACTGAGGCTATAAAAGAAGATGACGTCAGCTGCGCTCGCTATGTGCTGGTTGTGGGGTTTGTATAACTTTTTTAGGGTTCCGCACGCTAGGGTTCCAAAAGAGTTTGTTCACTAAAAAACTGTATAAGAGTTGATGAGTTGGTACCGCATGTTGTCAAGAAACAAGGCTGGATATACGATTTACGAGCTGCGGCCCGCAATATTAGCCGCTCGTACCACGGGAACGGTATTTATTTTTTGGGATTAAAAGTAGCCCATAAATTAATACAGGGTGTCAGCTATCTTTATACCTGATTTTATCAAAATTTGACCAGCCGCCTGAGCGTGAAGAAGTAACAAACATACAAACACATTCACTAACTTTCGCCTTTATAATATATGAATGTGATTAGTGCGAATTACTACAGTCTCCAGTGGAATCGGCCATTGGTTTATAAAAACCAATAAAATACGTGTTAATATTTAAAAACAATGGCAGCCTAATAAATAATAATAATAATACCTATCCTAAGAAACATGATTAAATGAGTGAATAATAATAAATATCGGACAACCCCACACAAATCGATCTAGTCCCAAATTAAGCTCAAGAAGGCTTGTGTCATGGGTACTAGACGACGATATACGTACTTATATAGATAAATAAATACTTAAATACATAGAAAAACCATGACCCAAGCCCAAATATTCGAGTTCATCTCACAAATATTTGCCCTGGCCGGGATTCGAACCCGGGACCGCCGGCTCAGTAGGCAGGTGTCTACAAACCGAGCCAAACGCGCCGTCAAAAAAGCCTAAGTGAGTCTACTTTTCAAAATATTACCTTCAGTGCATCTTAATCCTCATTGCTGAGGGTCGTGACATCTACCATGGATCAGATTCGTCCGGATGATGTTGGGCAATCTTCCACGGTCCTCGGCCACCTTGTCCCTCGTGGAAGTTGGAGTCAAGTGCAGTGCGGATTTGATCGGAGCAACGCATCGGGCTGCGGCCCCGAGGTCTCCTCCCCTGGAGCTTTCCATTGACCAATAGTTTTTCCAGATTATCGTCTGCTCTTCATGAAATGTACCTAAAGTATTCCAGCACTCTTTGTAAGACGATGGTTGCTAATCTAGAAGTCTCTTTTAGTTTCTTCCTAATATTACACCCACAAAAAAAAAATCTACCATGGATCAGATTCGTCCGGATGATGTTGGGCAATCTTCCACGGTCCTCGGCCACCTTGTCCCTCGTGGAAGTTGGAGTCAAGTGCAGTGCGGATTTGATCGGAGCAACGCATCGGGCTGCGGCCCCGAGGTCTCCTCCCCTGGAGCTTTCCATTGACCAATAGTTTTTCCAGATTATCGTCTGCTCTTCATGAAATGTACCTAAAGTATTCCAGCACTCTTTGTAAGACTATGGTTGCTAATCTAGAAGTCTCTTTTAGTTTCTTCCTAATATTACACCCACAAAAAAAAAACGCCCAAGTGCGAGTCTACCTCGCACACCGAGGGTTCCGTACAAACTTTCACTTAACCCCATCTTAATTGGCCTGGTTGAGTTAAGTTTGCATCTGAAATGTATGGCGCCGGATACAAACGAGGTGCAAACTAAACGCAACCGAGTTCTCCAAATATGATGGTTGAAAAGGACTATATTTTTTGGATTTTATTACAAATGTATAGTTTCCAGATTTTCATAAGTATTTGTAGTATGTGACGATATTGCTTGCCAAACATAGTTCTAAGTCATCGGGAACGCTAAAAATAAGGAATATTTGAATATATATGTAATTTCAAATTCGGTTAAAATTATCCAAGCTTTCGAACGATCAAATGGGAACACGGCTTAACAGATAAGCCGAAGCAAAAAATCCCAATCGAAATTACCTTTTTCACCACGTCAATGCTCAATCCGATTTCTTTCACAAATGAAAATACTTAAGTAGGTATAATAATTGGAGGAGGGCTTACGGCTTAAGAGCCTTAGTTGCGTCCTAATAGCCGTTTCCGATTGATCACTTTTTAATCGGTCCAATCCCTTGGGTTGTAAAGGGAGAAAAGTGAAGTAGGAAAATATATTTTTATTTACTTCTATATTTACTCTAGAAGGTTTTTGCGTAAAGCAGTAAAAAGTTAAAATCATAACTCTCTTTATTTACTTACCGTTGTCAATTAAACTGAATATGGCTTTCCGTGAGCAACTTCACGAGTAAATTAAAAAATACAAGATAACTATAGTGGAATTATTCTTTATTAGCTGTGCCCCGCGGTGTTACCCGCTCATCCCACGGGAACACTAAATTTATTCGGGATGAAAAGTATTCTATGTCCTTCCGCGGGTCTCAAACTATCTCCATACCAAATTTCATCTAAGTCGGTTCAGCGGTTTAAGCGTGAAGAGGTAACAGACAGACAGACACACTGTCGCACATATAATATTAGTATTATGGAAGTATGGATTCTGTAAGCAGTGGCCTGCTTACAGAATAAAGGGGCATTTAAATATAAGTTTGTGTGACTGTAGTTTTTTTTCTTTCTTGGTTTTCACTTCTTGCTGATGTTACAAGAGGTATTTCGCCAATGACGACGTGTAGACTTATCACACGTAAGGAGATTGGTTGTTATATAATCTTGATTTTTGTGGAAGGATATGTCAGGATTCAAACCTAAAACAAATAACATTTGTGTTATGGACGGCACAGACAATACAAGACATTTTTTGCAGTTATTAATAACGAGAGAAAAAGACGAAATAGAAAGACAGTAAGTACCTAAGGCATGCCAACATATACACAGGAAAGAGAAAAGATAATATAATATAATAAATATTTAGAAAATAGGAAACTAAAATAAAATAGTGCGTTACAACGTTGTGGTCTAGTATATTTTATAAGAATAGCAATGAGAGAAGAGTCCGTAGAGGTCAAAAGTAAATGAAATATAATGACTGTAGTTTACCCCCCAAAACTTATTCACGTCTTGTGTCTTGTCAATTTATTGACTAAGCGAGCGAAGCAAGTCGGTCTCAGCTTGGCCCAAATTTAGCATGTATTTCGCAAGTTTGGACGTTCACCTAAAGTGGGAAGGAGCAAAGAAGGAGATTTTTAGATGTTAGGATGTTTGGTTTGATGCTTTCCGGCCGTTTTCGTCTAAAGGTTAAATTGGTGGTCAAAGCCTGACCAGAAATATGAGGATGCGCCATATTGCGGAATTTCATTGGAACTAATTTCTTACACCGGCAATGATTTTATGATGGTTTGTTAAGAATGTCAATTCATAGTTCCAAAACTGAGATGAGATATCGTCGGGAATAGTGCAATACCGCGTAAGTAACAAGTGTAGATACGAATATATCAATATTCAAACAAATGCTAAGTATTTTATTGAAATGAGAACTTTATCTTTAGCTATTATTTACGCGGTATTGCACTATCACCGACGATATGTCACTAGAAGGTCATCGCATTTTGTTAATAAATAATAATAATAATAAACATAATCGCAAGATATACAGGCTGACAGAGCCACAAATATAATTATGTAGATAGTTGTTATAATGTGATGTTTCATTGTTCCAGATCCGGAAATAAGACAAGATGGCGGCGTTCGTAGCCAAGCAGATGGTGGGCAACAAGCTCAGCGCCGTTAAAGGTAAGATTTGTTGTCGTGGTGTTGTGGAGTCGATTCATACCATAGATGCCTTACAATCTATCATAATTAAATATAACAACAATAGTAGGTACGTTGCTGCAGACAGCGGGAAAGAAGAGCTTGCCGGGTGAGTAGATGATAATGATGATGATGATGATGAGTAGATACACGTGATACGAAGCCGGCAAGCCCTTTTCACGACTAAGGCATGTACATAGTGCTTTTCTCCAACATATGCAATGAAATAAAAAAAATACACCACTCAAAAAATATATTATTCAGCTGTTTAACCCTTTTCATGGACAGACGCCATGTTTAAAAAAATTACTTCCCGGCCTAGGCCATCAATTTTGTACGAAATTCCTTTACTCTTGTGTTCCGCCCGAAACTTGATACCTACTTCGAAGCCTGTTGCCGCACGTTATGACGACATTATTTTTGCATGTTTGAGAAAAATAACTTACAATATAACATATATATTTACTCACCCCTTTTATGGAACCTAGTGGTAAATGATCTGATAACAAAACTAAACGAGAGTCATTTCACGACCATAGGATACGCGGACGACCTTGTTATACTTATCAGTGGACTGGTAATAAGCACACTGTGTGATCTTACACAAACAGCACTAAAAATAGTAGAGAAATGGTGCAGGGAGAATGACCTATCGGTAAACCCCAAAAAAACTGACACAATTCTCTTCACGCACAAACGTAAACTGGGGCCATACGAAATGCCAAGCCTTTTTGGTACGAAGCCTACACTCTCCAAACAAGTGAAATATTTAGGGATAACCTTAGATGATAAACTGATCTGGAACAAACATCTTGAGAACAGATTTAACAAAGCCACAGTCGCCTTCTGGCAATGTCGAAGAATGATAGGCAAGAGGTGGGGTCTTGCCCCACGTATTATTTTGTGGCTATACAAGACAGTAATAGTACCTATGATCAGCTACGGAGCAGTAGTATGGTGGCCCAGAACGCAGCTAGCATGTGCGATTGCCGGCCTGCAGAAAATACAAAGATTAGCATGCACGGCAACAACAGGCTGCATGAGGACTACCCCTACAGCAGCACTAGAGATAATGCTAGGTCTCACGCCACTGCACATACACATACAAAGAGAAGCAGCCGTCACGGCGATGCGACTAAAAAGCCAAAATCTATGGACGAATAGCAATACCCAACACACAAAGATCTACAGTGATATGATCACAAAATTCCCAATAATGGAAGCACCAATCGACAAGATACCTAAGACTATAACCTGTAAGAAGGAATACGTCATACTCCTAACTGAAGACCCAAAAGAGGGGCTAAACCTAGATGACCTGAGAATCTTTACAGACGGGTCAAAGACTGAAAATGGAACGGGCTGTGGTGTATTCTCGGAGGATTTGATTATTCACATCTCTAAACCCCTAGGTATACACAACACGGTATTCCAGGCAGAATGCGTAGGAATAATAGAAGCCTGCAACGCTATAAAAAGACGCCAGGTTCAAAACACAAACTTACGTATACTATCAGACAGCAAATCCGTACTACAAGCACTAGACAGTGATAAATGTACCTCTGCTCTAATAGACGAATGTCATCGCAGCATCACAGAGGTGTGCAATGACAAAAATAAGGTAACATTACAGTGGATAAAGGGACACAGTGGCTCGAGAGGCAATGATGCAGCGGACGAACTGGCCCGTAAAGGATCAGAGACATCAACATGCGGACCAGAGCCAATAATACCCCTACCACAATCTTACATATACAATACAATAAACCAATATTCAATATACCAACACCAAAAAATACTGGGAAGACATAGGAACGTGTAGACAGACGAAAGAAATTCTTCCGAATAGGAACCACAAACTCACCACAATCTTACTGAGAATCCACAGGAACCAACTACGCAAAATAGTAGGAATAATAACGGGACATAATACTCTGAACAAACACCTTTTCAATTTAGGGATAACAGATAGCCCTCTATGCAGGGCATGCATGGAAGCAGAAGAAACCACCAAACATATTCTACTAGATTGCAAACAGGTAGAAGTATACAGGACGAAGTACCTAGGATCCCCAAGTACCGTACACGACGCCACAAGCAATATTAAAGCTTTGATAAGGTTTGTCGAGGAGTTGGGGTGGTTGGAGTAGCGCTACCCCCTTTTCACGCAAAATAGGCACGTTTGGATGTCGACTTGCGGAAAATGCCCAGCGCAACTAACTAACTAACTAACATATATATTTATATTAAATACCTACAACAACAAAATAAACTTCACGAATAGGCCACACGGTAACTGCGATGTATAACGCTGTTCGTGGTGTCAGGTAGCCGCGGAAGCGCCGGAACATGACACCTTTCCGCCAAAACTCTTATTTGGAGAAGATCGCTTGCTCGTAAGTAGCTCTCACCACATACGAATTAAAGTTGACAGCTTTAACACGTTTGCTACCAAAATGCACGTAGCTTAATAACATGAACTGAACTAAAGGGTGGAATACAAGGAGCAACCACATAAACCACACTAATACTTATTATATAATAACAGACAATAACAAACAACCTCACACAAATCGATCTAGTCCCAAATTAAGCTCAAGAAGGCTTGTGTTATGGCTACTAAACGACGATATACATTAGGGTGGAGCGTCGATGTATGGAGAAAAAAAAAGTTGTCTGATCGACCTGGAACATTTGTAATATGTTGCCTTTAGATAAGATATGAATGAATATATATATATGTAATTGATTTTAAATATGTTTCAGCCCTCTACTTGAGCTAGAAAAATTTTTTTTTACTAATAATAATTGGTAAAAAAAACTTTTTTTTTTACGTAAATAGTATTAGATTTATAAAGAAGGGTTTCAACTTCAAATGTTTTGAGCTTATTTCATACTTACGGCAACTACTACGTGAACCTGTGACCCAAATTAAAATTCAGTATTTAAAAAAAATTAATATTTTTTATATTGTTATATTTTTATGCAATAATATCTTTTATTTCGAGTATTTTGTGCTTAGATAAAAATCACTTGACTTTCATTAAAAAAAAAACAAGATTTTGATAAAAAAAAAATTTTTCAGTATGGGCTTGATCATAATATTCAAAATGACAGTAGAGGGCTAAAAGTAGTATTGAATATTTTTATTATTATTTTTCTCGTACACCTGGCAGCCTAATGCAACGTTTTAGAGACGTTCTGAGTTGAATTTCCAAAAAAAAAATTTCGCTCCACCCTAATATACATACTTATATAGATAACTATATACTTAAATACATAGAAATACCATGACCCAAGCACATATATTCGAGTTCATCACACAAATATTTGCCTTAGCCGGGATTCGAACCCGGGACCGCCGGCTCAGTAAGCAGGTCTCTACAAACTGAGCCAACCGCGGTGTCAAAAAGCCGAACATTTGTGTGTTTGTGTGTTAATGTATTTGTTTCTTACTTCTTACCGCGCGCTGGTACAATTTTGATACATTTTGCTATGAAGGTTAACACATATTTTATTTTTGTCCCGAAAAAATTTAGTGTTCCCGTTCGATGAGTGGGTAACACCGCGCGGCACAGCTAGTCACACTAATAAATAATATATAACGGCGAAAGTTTGTAAGTTTCTTTATGACTACGTTTGTTACTTCTTCACGCTTAAACGGCTGGACCAATTTAAAAAAAAATGGTATGAGGGTAGCTGACACTCTGGATTAACACATAAGCTACTTTTTTCCCGAAAAATGTAGTGTTCCCGTGGCATTAGTGCGTAACACCGCGAGGCGCTATTAATTCATCATCATCATCATCATCATCTCAGCCATAGGACGTCCACTGCTGAACATAGGCCTCTCCTTTGGACTTCCATATATAACGGTTGGAAGCGACCTGCATCCAGCGCCTTCCGGCGACCTTTATAAGGTCATCTGTCCATCTTGTAGGCGGACGTCCTAAACTAAAATCCACAGACCTACGGACTAAATTGACAAATGACTGACAGGTAAAATGATACCAGGAACAGCAAAATAAACAAAAGTGAAGGGTATATGTCGATAACAATATATCGACAAGTTGTAAAGTACAAATAACAGACTAGTTTAAATCAAAAATAAGTATATTAGTTTCAAATAAGAGGTACAAGTTTTGGTTTGTTTGATTTTCGAGGTAGTGGATGGATAAAACGCGTTTTTACCCACTAGTTTTAAAGCATAAAAAGGTTTCCGAGCCTGTAGGTAAAAAATAAAACACCTTGTCCGACGATAACTAGTCTTTATTATAAAATATTATTCATTCCCAGGCTCCGTTATTTCGTCATCTACATCATCATCATCAGTTACATTTATAATAAAACGATCCGAAAATTGTCCAGTAAATGGTCGAGTTGTAACATTTTGTAAACTTCTCTTGTTCTTTGTATTCTTCCAAAACTTTAAAAACTGCACTTCTTGAAATACCAACGGATGATTTCATGACACACTCGTTTTTATTGTCATGAATGTCCTCTGGGATATCTTGTTCGTCCTGCAATCTGTCTACCATATCATTAGAAATATAAACGTGAACTTTATGAATCGTCTCTTTTTCAATTTCACTAATAGATTTTTTTCTCCTTTATATCGGAGGTGAACATTTTTATGAACATGGCTCTGGTCCCGAATCTTGCGAATCCATAATAACACGTAACAATTTCAATAAACACTCGTAATAGCAATGATAACGTATATCGTTACATACATTAAAGTAGTTTGTAAACAGCGGTCAACTACTTTTGAAGATACCCGCTTTTTTTTGTTAAAAAGATGGACCACATTGTTGGGAATTTGAAAATAAAGAACAATAATTTTATTAATTCATTTAATTAAATCTATATATTCAATAAACTATCAATTATCATAAATATATAATTACATGTTTCATGTAAATTATTGCTGGTTTGACATTAAATTTTTATCTCTAATTAGGGGTCTACAGACCATTTGATCTGTCAAAATCACTGGAAAAGGTTGGTATATAGATTAGCTGATCAAATTGCCAATTTGATTGTCCCGTCTGGGTGGACCTTAAACCTACGATGTAACAATAATTTTAATATCGATGAGAACGACACTGGCCAAACTGTGGCAACATTTGTTCATACTTACTTGTCAATTTAGTAGGTCTGTGGATTTTACTTTACGCTGCGCTTGCTGGTCCGAGGTCTCCACTCGAGCACTTTTCGGCCCCATCGGCCATCTGCTCTGCGTGCTATGTGGCCTGCCCATTGCCACTTCAACTTGCTAATCCGGTGAGCTATATCGGTCACTTTAGTTCGTCTACGGACTTCCTCATTTCTGATTCGATCACGTAGAGACACCCCGAGCATAGCCCTCTCCATTGCTCGTTGAGCGACTTTGAGCTTTGAGATGAGGCCGATAGTGAAAGACCACGTTTCGGTGCCGTAAGTCATCACTGGTAACACACATTGGTTGAAGACTTTCGTCTTGAGGCACTGAGGTATGTCGGACGAAAAGACATTGCGTAGTTTCCCGAAGGGCAGCGCAGCCGAGTTGGATTCGGCGGTCGACCTCTTTCTCGAAGTTGGACCTACCTAATTGGACCACTTGCCCTAGGTAGATGTATGAGTCAACAACTTCGAGTACCGAGTTTTCAACAGAGACTGGGATGGGCACAACCTTGGCATTTGACATGAGTTTTGTCTTGTCCATGTTCATTTTTAAGCCCACCCGTTGAGAAACTCGATTGAGGTCATCGAGCATCATTCTGAGTTCCTCCATCGACTTTGCCATGACTACGATGTCGTCGATGTGTTATTAAATAATATGTATAGTATAAATAGGCTACAATGATATATTATGTAAATTTACAACTGTACAATAAATTAATGACTTAATAATTAATAACTAAATTATAAAAATAATAAGGTTCAAAAAACACCGCTCCCTGTCATTTCTGGTCCAAAGGTGCCCATAACGCTCGCAGCATTTCCATGTTGATGAACTCGATTATTTGTGCTTGGGTCATGGTTGTTCTATGTATTTAAGTATATATTTATCTATATAGGTAAGTATAATATATAATAATATAGTAGAAACATTTTTACTAAACGCTTTCTCAGTTAAGGGTTGCCAGTTCTACAAACTTCCTTAAAACACCTCTTTTAGTATTTCTTACGATCGCCACGTGACGATACCACGATTTGGCCAATGATATCAAATCGCAAGTTTCTGTAACTTATCTCTTCAGTTTCCTTCGTTATTTTGCGGATTTTATATTGTATTTTTAGCGATTTTGATTTTCTGGCTTACTCTCTTATATTCGCGGGGAAATTTCTGCTTATGTTTTTCACCATTTACTTGTCATTCTCGTGAAAATGAAAACGTTTCAAAAAGTTATTATTGTCTACTAAGGCGGCGGTCCTGGGTTTGAGTCCCGGCAATGGCAAATATTGTGTAATTGACTCGAATTTAGTGGGTCGTGGATGTTTTCTTGGTACTTATATTATTATATCTATATAATTACCTAAACACAAGCCTTTTAGTGCTTACTGTGGGACTAGATCGATTTGTGTGGGTTCATTCAATATTTACAATAATATTAATTTAATTAAAGTATCTAATGGTTAACCTGATGTTTCGTATTCCGACATTTTTAAGTACCTTATGTTGTTACGTTCAACATATTTCCATATCAGTCTAGACCTTCAAATTAAATTAAAATTCAAACAAATAAATAAATATCAGACAACCTCACACAAATCAATCTAGTCCCAAATTAAGCTCAAGAAGGCTTGTGTTATGGCTACGAGATGACGATATACATACTTATATAGATAAATATATACTTAAATACATAGAACAACCATGACCCAAGCACAAATATTCGAGTTCATCACACAAATATTTGCCATGGCCAGGATTCGAACCCGGGACCGCAGGCTCAGTAGGCAAATGCTTACAAACTGAGCCAACCGCGTCGTCAAATAGATAAGGGTTTGAAAACTGTATTTCGGACCATTTTCTTTTCTGCCTACCTTTCCCTATGCTATACATAATGTATGACGTATGTAAATTGTAAATGTTAAAAAAGCCATGACATTAGAAAATTATTATAACATCCGTTTGAAATTACTTCCAAATGGTCATGTCGCGTTGAATATCTTTATATCCGAGTTTTTCGTATACCTATATCGAAACAAAACGTCACAAACAACTCCGTTTTCAAGTGATTTATGCCCTTACGATACTAGGGCAGTGTGATGTGCTTGGTGGAAGTGTGACGAAAGCGACACTTCTTTTAAGAGAGTTATGCCTTTATGTTACTAGAGTATTTTTAACGTGTTCGGCATTGCATCCAAAATGCCGCAACCGACACCATTTTCAAGTGAGTTATGCTCTTATGTTATTAAAGGTTTCTAACGCGTTTGGCATTCATCTCTGCTTTATGTTCTCATCTCGGCGTATATTTCAATATTATGTCCACATTTATATACAATGGATGCGGAAATATTTCATGTATTTTGTCTTTAGACATAACATAAAAATGGAGCAAAATTCTGCGTGCCAGTTAACCAACGCGTTCACATTATTTTATAATACGTACCTAGTAGCTGCCTCCCGCGGTGTTACTCGCTCATCCAACAGGAACGCTAAAGTTTGTCGGGGTAAAAAGTAACCTTGTGTCTATCCAGTGTCAGGTACTTTCATGCCAAATTTTATCAACATTGGTCCTGCCGTTTGAGCGTGAAGAACTAACAAACATACACAAACTTTCGCCTTTATAATAATATTAGTGTGACTAGCTGCCTCCCGCGGTGTTACCCGCTCATCCAAAGGAACGATAAAGTTTTTCGGGATAAAAAGTAGCCTGTATTTATCCAGAGTTTCAGCTATTTCCATACCACGTTTACTGACTTTTAGAGCAGTCTAAGGGTAGGTAGTCCCATATATACATTTTGATCCCAATAAGAAATAGAATCGACTGATATCCAAAAAAAAATTTGTCTCCACGCCTATTGGAGGGAGTCATTAGTCCGATTACCACATTGAATCATTCGGCGGGACAACTCTTGAAACTATCCCGCGGGAAATCTACCCGGGATGCCGGGACACAAAGCTTTAAAGCTTTGTTAACACAAAACAGCTTTTTCATTATTCGCGTGTCTTTAGGGAGCTTTTGAGCTACTTAGCTTTATAACTATGACAAAGGCTGCTGATTTCCATACAGTTACTGGTTATTTGGAAGTCTGCCTACCAATTACGTAAATGTAAGACTAGCTTTTCCCCCAAGGCTTCGCTCGCGCAGAAGAATGAAATGTACCTACCTACTACATAATATACTTTCAACTCAGTTTTAGTCTCTGATTAATTATGATAGTAAATGAATATTCTAATTATTGTATTAAACGGTTTACCCTCACATGAAATTGTCAGGAACGGCCCGACATGTTTAGAACTCGTACGGAGCTGTTTATCAGGGCCCTACCCGTACTGCGGCGCGATAGTTTTTAAAATAGGAGTCGTAGTACAATCAATATTTTTTCCATATTCTTTGGTATTCAAGATTGCCGTCTAGATAAAAATATCCAGGTTTTCAGACATTATAATTATCGAACCTTTTTATAGTAATCGAGAATTTTCAATGAGCATAAAATGTAAATATATATTGAATAATACGAACAGTTATAAATAAATTTCATTTTATTTGCTCACACATTTTATTTGCAGATAATAAGTATTCATACGAAAAATCCATTTTATTATGAAGATATATTCTATTATTCTTAAGAGTAACTTAAATTTACAAAACTATATAGACTAATTTTCCTTGGGGTGCTTCCTCACCGCAATGTAACAAATTCCGGCTTTTTCTGCCGCCAGGTTTTCATATCATTTTTATTACATTTCAAGCGTATGCTCGCGGTGACGGAGCACCCTTACGGTATACGTTAATACGTTTGTGCACTATTAACGTCTGCCCTGTTCAATAATATCACATTTCACTTAGCCTAAAAGCGTATACTTAATCCTATAATATCATGTCGTTCTCGTATTGGCTTACATAGCCATGAAAAACGTTTTTCTACATACACTGGAAAGGCCTTTGGCGATTAATTATAATAATTTATTTAAATGGAAGCACAGATTATGAAAACTAGCTGAGATATACACTGTCACTCAATAACTCCGAAATATTGTTTACCATCTGTAACGTCTCGCTAAATTTTCATTTATAAAGAAAGTATTTTATTCCTAAAAACCCGTAATATTTTTAGGATTTTATAAACATCGTTTTAAAGAACCCATTACTTAAGTTGGGTTTGTTTTATAATTATTCTGAAAAAATAGCAGGCTTTCGGAAAAATTAACATTTGGTGAAGCGTTACAGGATGTGAAACAAAAATTAGTGTTTCAGATAGGTAACCACAGTAAAATAATAGATATTTACCTATACCTACTAATTATAGCACTACAAAGAAAGAAACAAAGGAAATTAGAAATTAAAAACAATAAACTTGGCTTAAAGATATAGTAAGCTTGGGGAAAGTGCTCCCAGATCTTGGAGTCTGAAAACCTTTGAGCTTAGAGTTTCAGCCTAATAGAATTGGAGAAAAAAAAACAGTTTAAAGATTGAGTTCCATGAGTTCTCCGGGGAGGGGAGCGAGAGTGTTCAAAGGTTGTGCATGGTGTTATACCCTTACAACGGTATTGTTCGGAATAAGTTTCAAACTCCAAACTTTGAGTGCAATTTCCAAGGCTAACCTGAAGCATGAAGATAGCGCAAGATTTAAAGATATAAGTAGATTTATATTATAATCACAAAGATGCATTTTAATTGTTAAATGCATCACGCGATATAAAATGGTATGAAAACTCATAAGAACAAAGACTTCCAAGAGACTTTCAAATCTCAACATCCATAGAATACTCCTTATTATGGAACAAACTGATCAACACCTTCTTCCGCATCCCCCCCTCCTCGCCAAACTCATCCTCGCACTGGATATATGCCCTTTTGAACCTCTCGTTTCCATCCGGGATGAGGAACTGTTTTCTCTTCCTGCTCCTTCTAGAACGATCCTCTGGGTGCCGTGTGGCGTGGAGCTCAGAGTCTGATGACTGCATTGGAGAATGGAATAACTTCTTGCTGATTGGTTGGAGGTTTTTGCTGCGGACTGGGGAGTCTGTTTCCATCTGAAATAGATGCTTGTCTTTAATACAGGATAAACAGTGTAAATGATTCAACGAGTACTAGAATTCTGTCCATCGTATGACAATGACCTTATAAAACCATCATTAAAATGAAACACTTACATTTGTAAATGATTCAAAATGATGAAACGTTGTTTAACGACGTGGTTGGCGCAGGACTATAATAATTAGGTCAGCTGCTTACGAACTGATGGTTCTAAGGTCGAATCCCAGCAAGGGCAAAAATTTGTGTGATGACCTCGAATATTGGATGTTTTCTATGTACATATATATATCTTCGCCTTTGCCCAGCAGTGGGACACCATTTTAGGCTAGTAAAAAAAATACGACTATATACCCGTCCAAATTTTTTGTCCCCGGCCCCCTTTGCTATTGCCTAACCAACATACATTTCGTCAGGGATAGTGCAATACCGCGTACATAACAGCTGTCGATAAAGTTCTCATTTCAATAAAATACTTAGCATTTGTTTGAATATTGATTCGTATCTATATGACGACGCGTTTGGCTCGGTTTGTAGACACCTGCCTACTGAGCCGGCGCTCCCGGGTTCGAATCCCAGCCGCAGCAGCAAATATTTGTGTGACGAACTCGAATATTTGTGCTTGGGTCATTGTTGTTCTATGTATTTAAGTATATATTTATCTATATAAGTACGTATATCGTCGTCTAGTACCCATAACACACGCCTTCTTGAGGTTAATTTGGGACTAGATCGATTTGTGTGAGGTTGTCCGATATTTATATTTATATTTATCTACACTTGTTACTTACGCGGTATTGCACTATCCCCGACGATTTAGCACATAGAATATAGGTATTAAGTAGTAAGGACCGTTATTGTTACTTACGAGAATGTTTATAGCGACTGAATTCAAACTCACCATATCATTATCGGACGCGAACTCCACAGAGTCGTCCAATATGTTGTTTCTTATCAACACGGTGAGATTGTCTCGTGTTATTTTGTTGATCGGGGTCGACATACTCGCTGTCGCCATGTTTTGGTCTTTAAAATTGTGCTCCAGTTAAAATATGATCAATCTTTTACGTTACTTTCTAGTTCAAAAAATATAACTGCTTCAACTACGTTAATACAAATTGTAATTTAACAGTTGTGTGATAATTTATGGCAGTATTTATGTATGTTTCTTCACTCGTAACTTTTTACACACAAATACAATAAACAGGATGGTTATGCCAACGCCGTGGCTCTTTATTCTGTATGTACCTACTTTAAATAAAATTAAAGACACATATGACAGTCTTCTATAGAATTGCAATTTCAAAATGTATTTTACTGCATCTTTTCTACATTGATTCTTAATCTGTTTGGAGTTGTATGTCGTTTATAATATCACACTGCATTCCTTTCTTTTGTTATCACTCTTCACTATTATTGTATTATTCACTGTATGTTCAACATTTGTACATTAAAACACAATTTAAATTAAAATAGCCACTTGTTTACACTTCGTTGCGTCTCGCATTGTGAAGCCAACCTGATATTAATCGCTACGGTTGGTATTTGAGAACAGGTCCGGCGCAACCGAGTCACTCGGGCGCAGGTATACTTACTTATGGCGGCAGTAGGGATGCGCGTGAGTGGATATCGATAAGATGAGACCCAAACCAATAGTAATAATATTTTGTATCTACTTAACTGTATTATAATTCCGGATGGGAGGGGCGGGACTATACCAAATAAATATTTTATTTTTCATTATTTTTAAACCACAGTTTCATGTAAGGGGCCGCTGCAGCGTGTTAATAACTTGCTTTTAGAAGAGATAAGGAGGGTTTAGGATTAATTTCAACGCGCTCTGTTAGATAATCGCAATTATGGCAATAGAATGTCGTTTTTAAGATTTAATTAATTTATAACAGTTAACAACGCTTCATATAATTGTCAGATTTGTACAGGAATCTATAGATCTTTTCGTCACCACAGGTGTTCACATCTTTATAAAAAAAATTACACTTTTTAGCGTTAATTTCTTGAACGAGTCAGATTATGAAAGCAATACCTATTGGTCGTTTTCGTTGGTTGGTCTCAACTTCACATAGTCGATAAGCAGAAAAATCGATAAAGTCTACAAAGGTATCGACTGCGTTACGTCACTATTTTACCGTTCGGTTTTATACAAAAAAATCAAACTGCTCTTGGAACTATTAGTATATTGGAATAAAATACATATTTTGCAAGCACCTTTTACGACGAGAAAGGCATTAGTAACCCTCTTTTTACATAAGCGAGGCTGGTTAAAAGGTATTAAATAGCCATAACTAGGGGTTCTTTCGGATAACATGGCAACACTGAATTGATAAAAAAAAATTACCTGCTCACAAACGTCCACGAAAACCGATTGGGAGAGGCGACCTGTAGGAGAGAACAGCCGGAAATCCAGACCAAACAAATTAACGAAATATTTTTTGCGCTTTGCTTGCTCGCTCAACTACAATGGGATGGAATATTAATGAATAAACCAGACAATTGTATATCTCGTTTATTAAAAATAGATTTGAATATTTTAGTATTAAAGAATATTTGAATTATTCAAGAACAAAAAATGTAATTATATTTTGACGGTGATTTCATTATTAATGAAATGAATGATTTTCGTTTTCTTTCGTTAACGTATTTTTATTTGGAATATTACACTGGCCAATGTATAATTCATTTTCTGTCGCTTAAAATAATCATAAAATATGTTGTATTATTTTAATTCAAATATTTAGTAGAAGATCTACAGTCAAATTAGGCGTTTTAATGTACAACTTAAAACATAATATAATATCTACCTACTTACTAAATATGTCCATTATTTCCTATAATATTTTCTAATATATCTATTTTAATATAAACGTCTACAAGTAGTGTAGTTAAAATGGCATGACTTTTGAAATTGGTAAACATTCAGATTACGGTGAATCAACTTTTTGACTAACAGTTTTGAGGGTATCTTAAGTTACTCAAAATATCTCTAGAGTTACCATGAAAATAGGCTTCTAATAACAGTGCATAGTTTCTTTTTATTAGGTTTCATAATTGGTCTTGATCCTTTTAACGTACAGTAAAGGAAATTACCTTTTTAATCCTTATTGGCATTGAGATAAAAGCAAGAAAGGTTCCTGTTTCAATTTCCTTAACTGTACACCACTTACACATAAAGAAGTAATTTTTATAGGTGAAATTTTACAAATAAGTTTAAAATATGTATACTGATTTGTGTTGGTCGAAAAGTTGATTTTGATATTAATAATTGAAGTAAAATTCCAAATGAACACTCACAAGAACAATTCCGACTTAAGACCACCGCAATTTCACCAGAACAGTTTTATAAGCAAAATAGATCACGATATGATATCGTATCGTGATACGTCGGGACATTGTGCCACGGTACGATGTGTTTTCGTGGAAATCAATGTTTCGAAAACCAGCTAGATCTGTCTTATAAGAATTAAAATCTACTACTAAATTCATGGAATCGTAACGTGGTCCGATGTCGCGTTGTACCACGATAAGTCGTAGATCCAGTCGAGTCCAGTATTAAAGTTTTTTCATTAAATTTTTAATGAGCTTTCTAAGTTTTTATGCTTTATTTTAACTGGACTTCTAGTGAGAAAGAAAATCTATTCACCTGTAGCAGTCTTATTTTACCTATAACAACATTATGACTAGTTACTTCTACGATACTGTTAACTCTTTTTTAAACTTCTGTCTAAGTACATTAATATGTTCTAAATTTAACCTAGTCTGTTCTGGTTTAGTCGTGACAAGTTTTGGCACGATCTGTTTCTGACTAACTTTCTTAGCAAATACGTTCCTGGTGCTCAATACTTTATGTTTTAAATGCTCGTTGCTCCAAGGATCTGCGTCCATTAGAATTGTTGGTGACAGACTGATATTGTCTAACAATCTCCTTTTGTTCCAGAAATTAGTAGGCTCCTCATCAGTTACACAATCATCTTCAAGAAAACTAAACGTTCTTGGACAGTTTGCAATCATCGTGATTTCTTCTTTGACCATCTTCCTCTTTATATAGAACGCTAAATTCTGAACGCTATCCTTCAATTCGCATTTTGTCGCGTATTCCTTAAACTCGATCAGGAATTTCTTCAATGTGATCGAGTGGCTGTAGCAGTATTTTCTAATTAGCAGACTTGATTCTACTATCTCTTGTTTTGTGGCTCCGTTCTTTGGGCCAATTTCGTTGAAGCCTTCCAGTTTGAACACACATTTTTCGTTTCTGATGGCTTCTAGCTTGGTGACGTAGTAGTTTTCGAGTTGCGTTTGACTGTAGAGCTTCGGGTGGTTGGTATTGAGATAAGGGGAGGAAGGTGGGGGGTTGGTGAAGAGGTCGAATTCGTATCGGCGGCTGATTGCTCGGTTTTCTACGGTCAGCTTATCTTCCTGTTAAAGAGAGAAATTATTTAATGTTTTATTTTATAAAATGCACTAAAGACGTTTGTAAGACAGTGATGATGATGAATGGTGACTCGGATGGTGATTCCATGATTTTGATGATGATTCCAATGGTAATAATAAAAATAATCGTGATGATGTTGATGTATGCGCCGATGCAGAATAATAACGGTGATAGTAACGATGATGATTCTCATGGTAATGGTGAAGATAATCGTGATGATGTTGTGATATCAGCGCCGGTGAAGAATAATAATGATGACATTGATGACAATGATACTTCTGACAGTAACGATGATGATAGATAGATAACTCACCAAGCCCTCCAGAAAGTGGAAGTAGTTGCACACATCCTTGAACTTGTTGGTCTGTCCGCAATGTAGCCAGACTATAAAGGCCCTCCGAACGGTGACATTTGTGTAGGCGGGTGAGGGCGGCTCCAGCAGAGTATGCTCGGTGCGGCTCATGGCTGAAAGTTTAAATAAAATATTGAATTATGTTTATAAGATCTTTTATTCTCCTAAAACTCTTAATTTTACTAATAATTCTTTATTTTAGAATTCTTGATTCCATAGTTTGTTATTTACAACCTTATAACTACGTTAAGAGGCCTGATTCCTTTTAAAATTTATTTTTCTCATGTTATGACAAATATATTTATACTTACTTTCAACCAACTTTGTGAATAATAATTTTTCACGAGTTCTAGGTATTAACGTAGCTATTTCATGCTTTTATTGCGTGCAGTCGAAAATAAGATGGAAAAACTAATTTATCGCGTGAATTTTGTCAATTTCGAGTACTTTTTGAAACAAAAATTATCAATGACAAATTCAAACAATAGGTTTCAAATATATATCAATAAACCCCAATAGCCCTGTTTTAGGTAGTAACATCAATAATATGTTAAGAAACATGTTTGATAATAGAGAAAAATGTCTAAAACAATTAGCATTTTAAAAGGAATAAGGCCTCTTAATACATATTACTATTAAAACTTAACAAACAAAACTAATCTAATCTACAGAGCGTGTTATATCTGTCTATCACAACTAGGCTTCGCGACTCTTGTCGCGCGACATAGTTTCGCCCGTCACTCTCTCACAGTACTGTGAAGAAAAAGACAGGTAACATTTCTCGCGTGAGAAAGAGTCGCGTGTCACAATTGTGCTAGAGGTGAAATTATTAATATAATAGTCAAAATAGCTAAATATCAAAATAGCCGATAATCAGGATAGCAGAACGTCATGATAGAAGGATGTCTATTCTATCACATAAATATGTTCACTTATAATATAAGTCTTATAACACTAAAACAAAAGACAAAATAAATAATATGTAAGAGGTCAATTCAAATTGACAAGATTCGGTTTACTATCCAGGAATCGAATCCGAGTCCACTCGTACACTCCCCCGAGTCTTACATAATTTGTAAACAAAAAGCCTACCCTAGTTTTATAACCATCTTGCGAATTCTTAAAACCTACAATCTGTTTTACAACTTAGTAAAAGCTTTTACAGACGACCACAATACCTGACCCGTGGACCGATACAAATTTACAGCCGATAAGGTTCAAGTTACATTGGATTCTACTTTTTACCTACATTTTCTCATGGAAGTTTGACAAAAGGGACTAAAAGGGTCTCCTTGTAATCGTAAAATGGATTATTCCAATATTTCGAAAATTAGATAACATTTACAAAGGCGCGAATTGAAGGTTACTTTTAGAAATGTTGCTTAAATTGTTTGTTATTTATGTTTATTCCAAGAGCTTATACAGCCTTTATTCAGCTTATCAAAGCACCATACCTGTGCTAACTCGGGGCACTGATACTAAAGTAATGTAGTTAAATATTTTATCGACCAATAAATGTAACGATGTTACTGTTCTATGTATTTAAGTATATATTTATCTATACGTACGTATATCGTCGTCTAGTAGGTTTCCCTCCGTTAGCCCGAAAAACTTTCATCCTAATTTCATTGGCCCTAATTTTGGTAACCCGAAAATCACTAACCCGAATTTTCATTCATCCTAATTAATGAATAGTCCTAATTTCAGGATTCTGAATTTTCATAATGCCTAATTACTTAATACCGAATTCTCACTAGCCCTAATTTGCACTTGGCCATTTTTTTAGGCTCCTAATATTATAATACCTAATAATGCCAAAACCTACATTTTATTAAACCTAATCATCCATAAACCTAGGGCGAGGGATGCTCTCCCTCCGCGCCTCCGGTTTTGGAATAACACTCTAAGGGTAGGACAGACAAGACCACGGGGAGTCGGGATTGACATAGACTCTGGATGTAACATGAGAATCTTTTGACGCTTCGCTCGCTCCGCTATACGTGGTCACAATACAAACCTAACCTACAGTTTTCGGGGTTCAGCCAGTTCGATATTTGTCCAAATCCGTTATTTTTTTGTTTTAACGTAAAAAATAGGTTAAATAATCTTTAGTACTCTTGACATTTAGTGTCAGTAATGAATGATTAGGTCTAATAATCATTAGGTGTGGTAATTATTAGGTTATTTCATATTAGTATTGTTGATTATTAGTACAAATCATTATTAGAGTATTCGATTATTAGGTCAACTAATTAGGGTATAAAAATTAGGTGAAATGACATTAGGGCTAATGAAAATTAGAGCCAACGTTGATAGGTGTAATAATATTAGCACTTGCGTTATTAGGTCAAGTAGGGGAGTACCCGTCTGGTACCCATAACACAAGCCTTCTTGAGCTTAATTTGGGACTAGATCGATTTGTGTGAGGTTGTCCGATATTTATTTATTTATTTACCGTCGACATCTAAATGTTAATCAACATAAAAAAAATCTCTTCATTTCAGAATGAAAAGAATAAACAAATTAAAACGTGTATTTATTTGTTTACTTTAAATCATTCTCATAGTAAGTACTTATACAATCAATATATTTTCCATATTCGACGGTATTAAAAATTGCCGTCTAGATGAAAATATTCACTTCATAAGACATGATATCGCACCGTTTTATAATCGAGAACTTTCAATGAGACATGTATTAAAAGATATCGACATCTTTTTTATCGATGTCAAATCCCTAGAGTTTGCTCCGAGTTAGCACAGGTATGATAAGCACCACAGACCATAAGAATACTCCGTGATAAGTACTTATACAGCCTGTGTTCTACGTGGGATTAATCTCTTGACAGCCACAGCCTTAAAAAAATAACACTTTCAGTGCCAACAACTGTATGGAATAAAGAAAAAAACAGCATTAAATAACAGACACAGAGGGCGCTATCACCGCAGGTTTACTATGAAAATCGTCCCATTGTTTGATATTTTCAGCAATATGGTATTTGATGATAGCTCAAATCAGCTACTCTTTATAATAAATAAATAAATAAATAACAGACAACCTCACACAAATCAACCTAGTCCCAAATTAAGCTCAAGAAGGCTTGTGTTATGGGTGCTAGGCGACGATATACATACTTATATAGATAAATACATACTTAAATACATAGAACATCCATGACCCAGGCACAAATATTCGTGTTCATCACACAAATATTTGCCCTTGCCGGGATTCGAACCCGAGCTACTCTTTATGAAAGGTCAAAAACGATCTGTTAGTATGAAGCTTCTATGATGATACAGGCATGTGACGTCATAAAAAGCAGTAGTCAAAACACGTCTTCTTAGTTATAATGTCCAAAAGTTAGTGATAGTTTATTTGGTTCCACGTATTTTTTAATGGCATGTATTTAAATCGATATCTGTATATTCCCTTTTTTCGATCAAAATATTTGAAAGTTTCACCAAAAATACTGACTTGCACACTAATTATGCACACTAAATAATGCGAATTAAATATACTATTTAAAGGTATTTGCAAAACTGTTTTACTGGATATAAAAAAAAACTAACCTAACCCGGCCGAGTCGG
The DNA here is from genome assembly GCA_947623375.1 of Apotomis capreana. Lineage (NCBI taxonomy): Eukaryota > Metazoa > Arthropoda > Insecta > Lepidoptera > Tortricidae > Apotomis > Apotomis capreana. Next base: position 3,743,094 of record OX392519.1, read on the forward strand.
ATCTTACTGTGCAGTGCGAGGATAATTAGTGTGCAAGTCAGTATTTTTGGTGAAACTTCCAAATTATATATCCGATGTACGAACCATATTTTTGGTGTGAATTCGGTTCAAAAGGTCATCTCGTTTTGTATGATGTTTAAGTTTTTTTGTAGGACATGTTCAGTTAATCAATTGTTTTTTTTTGCACAGCATTAGTTTTTCTGGTATGCATTCAGTTAATTAGTGGAGATACCTAATGAGCTGAAAAATACAGATGTGCATTTAATAATAATTATCCCTTTTTTAATGTGTGTTTAGTGGTTTCAATGCCACAATTTATATTCACTATAGTCAAATAGCGTATTGGGATATACTTAAAAATAAGGATCCCATTTTTAGCGCAATTATTATAGGCCAATATAAGATGATAACTTCATGCGTTTGCCAATTAGATACGTTTAATTGTACCTTCTTACGTATTTTGTGGTAACGGCTTGATTATTGACTTGACTAATACAAACCGGCAAGGACAAGCGAAAGTTGATAAATTATAAAGGAATAGCGTTTCACATAATCTGTCGTTTCACATAATCTGAATCCATAATCAGAAATAATTTCTGAATTAATATAGGTTAGGTTAGGTCACAAAAGTTGGTTTACGTATCCCAATTGACAGTCTGTATGTCACCTCTATTGCACAGAACAAAGATTGACTGGGAAACATCAATAACTGGGACATTTACCTTAAGGAGCTTCTAAACGCCAAGCCATGTTTTGCTGTAATTTGTGGCCGGCCATTATTTGCATCTTGCTCTAACGTAGGGTGTCAGAGAGGGACAGCCATAGTTGCCGGCCACAAATTGCAGTAAAATATGGCCCGTTTAGAAGCCCCATCAGATTACAGGGATTCATTTCATGTGATACCTAAATCGATCTTAAGAAAAACACATGATTTGGTTATAAGTTAGTAACAAATGTTGTAACTAACTTATAACCAAAGTTTAGGATCTCTGGTCAAAACTCAAACCCCTAAAACTAGATTTAAGTATATTTTTAGGATCTCTTGTCAAAATTCAAACCCCTAAAACTAGATTTAAGTATATTTTCCATTCTATCTTCTAAAAAGGAGCGTTTTAAAATAAATTATATGAAAATAACATGACATTTTAAGCTCGCGGTGGTACCGCTCTCTTAGGGTACACATAATGATAAATGTGGTTAGGCCTTATGTGAGTATGCTCATGTGTATGTTTGTTACTTCACGGTATAAATAAATAAAAAATAAATATTAAGGGACAATTATACACAAATCGACCTAGTCCCAAACTAAGCAAAGCTTGTACTATGGGTACTAGACGACGATATATATAATATATAAAATACATATATAGATAACATCCATGACCCAAGCACAAATATTTTGCACAAATATTTGCCCCGGCCGGGATTCGAACCCGGGACCGCCGACTCAGTAGGCAGGTGTCTACAAACCGAGCCAAACGCGTCGTCGTATGAAGGTAGCTGACACCGTGTATGAACATATAGGCTATTTTTTATCCCAAAAAGTGTTGTGTATTTATTTTATTAATTCTTGTTTCAGGTATGTACACAACACACATCGGTCTACAAGGTGCCATACATAGATGCTTAAAACCGTTACTTAACATCAGGTAACGTTTAAGTCAAATATTTGCCTATGCTGTTTGAATTATAGGTACATAAAATATATTTAATTACAATACAGAAATTATAATTCTAACTATAAACTAAGAACTTATCTACATAACTAAAATATATGATTAAACGGAGTAAATTGTACGTTACAAAGGCTTAAAACATCGGACCCCATTTATTACAAATTACGTAAAAGTATTACTTTTATTTCTTGATGTCAAAATGGTGGGTGAATTGATTTTTGTTTTATATACAAATAAATGTGTTTAATTCATGTAACAAAAGTATGCTACCTTAAAAATCACTATAGTGAAAACATAGTGTTTTCAAAACTAGCATTATATAGTTTCAATAGCGGGGACAAACGTTTTTTAACGAGAATCATATGAACTTATTTTGCGACGGTAAAACGAGACAACCGAAATAAATAAATACGCGATAAAAGTTTTAAGACATAATATTGTGACAATTGTATTGTGTAATGTTGTGACATACTTAGTTACTCATTACCGCTTACACATGTACATGACTTAAGTTTAAAATTAATAATATAATCTCAAATCCTTACCTTTTTTTCTCAGGACTCTTTTTAAGCACCACTTTATATTTCTCCTAAACTTTTACACTGGATATCTAATTTTTATTATATTATTTAATTAATGTCATAAAGAATTGTATAATGTCAAAAATAATAACCTTTTTCAATAATTTTGAGTAATTTTAAGAATAAAATTTGGCCGCTGCGCGTACGCGAGCGTTGTCGGTGGTCAAGTGAACGGATTTATTTAAATCGCATGATTGATATTTAGAATTACCCACATTTCATAGTATAAGAAAATGAGATGTACGAGTATTCCGCCACAGATAACGATTATTAAAGCGATCAGCGTATCTATTATCATATGTCCATGGTAACTGTTTAGTTATTTTATAAATTTAGATTTTTTGTAGGTACAATTTTTTTATTTAATTAATGATTATATCTAGCTGAAACGATCGCTCGGTCCATTAGGTATTTAAAATCAGTGAATATCATAGGATAAGTAATTAATTACAGTCAAATGTTTACACAAGTAAACTATGTCCGATATGGAATGGGACTTATGGCTGCGACTCGCACTTGGCCGGTTTTTATACAATTAAGTTAAGTATCTGGTTTAATTAAATTAAAGTTTAATAATTATTAAACCAAATATAATATATTTTTTTGCGCCACTATCCCAGGAAAAAAACCGCAACGTATTAGTCTATAACATAGAAATCGTGACGAACTGATGCGCCATCTTTCTCGTGGTCCTGACACTTGCTGCAAAGCAATGGGGACTGGGCAGGGGATCGTGCGTGTAAAGCGCACATCCTAGGGTTTGGCTAATGCGCATAAGTATCTTAAACACATATGACGCCAAGGGCGCTTCAGTAGCGTAGAACTATATAGAATCAATCATTTGGTGTGATTGACGTAACAATGTGATAGCTCAGTTGGGAGAGCACTACCCCGGAAACGTAGGGTCGCAGGTTCGAGTCCTGCTTACATTGCAACTGATCCCATTACATTTTTCTTTCATCATTTTATTTGCGTTTGGGGCAATATAGATAAATTAAAAAAATGTGGTATTTCCACATTAAAACAGAATCGATAATCTATAAAAAGATTCTAATTTAAAAAAAAAAACGTTAGAATAGCACGGGTAACTTTCATCTTTGCCTGTCTGTCGCAGCACATGCTGAGTCCGCTCCTTTTGTCACACGGAATAATTTGGGTGGACAATAAAATGACAATGTTGTTATTGTTTAAAATATGTACCTATTTTATTTTCTTGGTGCGGCAATAAATTGTTCGTTCTTTCTCATACGTTACTGTACCTACTAAAGTATATAATTTTATGACGCTAAGTGTACCTAGTCGATTTATTTGCTGCTAAATCGATTTCCACTGTGTTGAACATAACTGCTTACACTTTGCACCATATCGAGCGTAGTGATATATTAAGTTAGTTTGAAATTACTTACATCTTTTGAACACTCCATGTAAAACCAACTTTAAACCTTAAAAACAGGGCACGCTTTTAACTTACCACCTAAATGGGAGTAGGTAAGGTGAGTAGGTAACCTTTAAGAGTTTTATGTTGCTCTCTGCTGTTTAAAAAGTATTTATGTAACAGAAAAGTAGGAATATGAAAAACAGCTTTCGTTTTAGCACCAATTTAATTTTTCATAATTACACTTAAATATGTTTTTTAATAGTCCAGCCTTTGTGGCTTTTTTAGGAGCCTTCATAGTTTTTTTAGAAGCACATGATATAAAATTCTAGCTTAGTGCTGTTGGTGACTCGTACACATTTTAGTAAAATCGAAATTAAAAAAAAACATACTTATTTTAGTTACTTACTATTAATAATGCATATTTTAAATTATATTGAGTAACAAAATAGTTAAATGGTTGTTTTAGAATATATTTTAAAATATGTTGACAGTAGGTATATTATTATTGCAAAACCTTTTTTTATTTTTTTTTGTCATTTTTAGTAGGTATTTTTTTTATGTTTTACATAATCTTAACACGAATTAATAATGACACCATTTTTGATAAAAAGGCCTATTAACTGCTTTTTGTGAATACTTCCACAAATAACCTTCCAAGTGAACATTATTTTAATCTCTCTGTTATCAATGTTGACCTTGAATCACCTCTCAATTAATATTATGGGCTTTTTTGCCGAAATAGTTTAATTCAATCCATTTTAATAATAGAAACAATACACAAAAATTACATACAATATACAATAGAGACAAGTGGTGCATAAGACGGGACGCTTTTGCTCAGCAGTGGGACAGAAGTATAGATAATGCAAAAAATGATAATTAAATACAAAATATATATAAACACAAGATAAATAAACTAAAAAAAAAAACATTGAACTTCTGATTGGGTGTGATTGTCATATTGTATGTGATCTACGTCAATATTCTAGACTTTTGCGATGTACAGTCAAGGAATTTGAAACACATTATTCACTCTTGTCACAATGACGTACCTACGTGTTTCAATGTCCTTGAAACTCGTATGTCACCTACAGATTGAACCATATCTGTTGAGAAGACAAAATTCACTAAAAAGATATCAATACTCTTTTAGACCTCTTTCAACTTAGTGACCTTTCGTAATCAGCATAATTATGATATAGAATTATACAATATGTACAAATGGTCAAAAATCATTAATTACATCCTTTTCATTATAAATTCACAAATAAACAATACATATACCTATTGTGTATGTGATAGCATATTTCTTACAGACTATAATTTTATTTATTTAGACATGTTTAAATAAACAAAATATGAATTACATCATTATAAATTGGCAAATACACAATATAGCCTATTTCTTACAGACTATAATTTTATTTATTCAGAAAGGTTCAAATGGACAAAATCATTGTATAAATTCACAAATACACAATATAGTCTATTTTTTTTATTCATAAACTGACCAGCGACTACGGGGTCATGTAGCTCGCTGGTTCAGTAACAGCCTATTCACTCTTTTCAGCCTACTTCCTACAGACTACAATTCTATTAGTTTTTTTTTACCAGCGAGTATGGAATTCATAATAATATTATCATCTAAAAAAACCAGTTTGTTAACGGCATCTAATAAGGCAACTATTTTAAAGGTAGGTATACATATTTCTTAGTCTATCAAACAATATTATGTCGAGTACCTACTCTGCGCATTTTCCAGAAACCGACATGGTTGATAAACTTTTACTTGACGATTTTTTGCTTTAACAAACTTAAATTTAATTCAAATTATGAAAATATTTCAATTTGCTGACAAAAATATTTCATAATTGAATTTCATCAGTGAACAAACTGGATCATTGGGCATTAATTTGCACGATCTGTTTTCTTATTTTCAATGGCACACCTTATCTATCTAATCTATTTTATTTTCAATGGTTATTATAGGAAATTAAGTACCACCGTGAAACTGTCCAACTTTGCCCTAGCGGGTAAATGTCCCCATGGGATATGGAGCATGGAGAAAATCAAAATGTAAAAATTATTTCATTAGCAAATAGGTCAACGTACGTATTAATTTTTAGCTTAAAAATTAATCCTTACCCTATTTCAACATAATTATACTTATAACCACGGGGATATTAACCCGCTGGGGCCAAGTTGGACGGTTTTTCGGTACCAAAAATGTTAGATCTTTTAGCACTAAACTATTATATATTTTGTGGCTTGGTAGAAGGTTATGCCTTATATGCCACCGCCGTAATAATTACTTTCGTAAAAATAATTCACATTACAACTTATTTTACCTTAAAACTATCACAAAAATAATTCAATCAATTTAGGTATATTTTAAAACTATCGTGAAACATCTTTAATAATTATAAAAACGGTTGGAACTCACGTTAAAATTGTCAGGAACGGCCCGACATGTTTTGAACTCATATGGAGTGGGCCGCGAGTTGAATAGCAGCATCTGTCCTTGATGAAGAGCTCCATATGAGTTATAAATATTTCGAAATTTCCGTTTCTGTCAATTTTTATTTGAGTTTAAACTGCTTTTATTAAATTAACCAAAATTTTAAATAAACAAACTGATTTACAAAAAGTTGTTACCATAATTGTTATGATTTATGTTATTTAAAAACGAATGCTTTTCTAATAAGAAGATATAATCATGATCATCCGCTGCCATATTGCCTTAAAAAGGAAATGTTAATGATACAGCGAAATATAAAAAAAAAACAATGAATCGAACGGGATTCGAACCCGCACGAAAAATGTATAACCAAAATGCTAGAGGGTTAAATTTCATAGCTTATAATATTTTTTTGGCTTTTTATTACTTTTTTTTTAAAGAAACACTTAAAATAATTATTGTATGGTGATTATTTTAGCGTTTAACCGTTTTAGTTTGGATTTAGCTCAACTTTTATTTCAAGAATAACACTTACACTAGGATACTAAATGTCAAACAAGTATGGGGTTTTGACATTACTGTCCGAGGGTAAGCGTTATTTTTGGAATAAAACTTGGGTTAAATGCAGCCTTAATAACTTAATATTTTTTTGTGGGCTCATATAGTTCTACCGAAAATAATATCATTCAAACACTTTTACATTATCTTTTGCGAGCACAAAGCAGTCCCTGTTGGAGAAAAATGTGAATCTCAATGTTAAAGGGTTAAATTTCATAACTTATAATATAGCTCGTTTTTTGGAACGAAGCACCTAAAATAATAATTTCATGGTGATTATTTAAGCGTTTTAAATACATAATATCATTCAAACACATCTTTTGGGTGCTCACAAATGGTCCCATGTTGGGAGAAAAGTTTCGCCCAGGGTTTTCATTATGTTCAATTTTACACATATTTAAGCGTGTTATAGATGTAAGCGTTTCTGGGTGAATACCAATTGTTTAGATAGAAATTTAGATATTTTTAATGCTAGCAATGCTATCTTAATATTATTTTTTCCATTTATAATAAAAAGTCATTACTAAGTTTTTTATTTTGGAAATAATTTTATTTTGATATTGCCCTGGGCCATATTTTTTTTTATTGTTTATTTGAGCATAAAGATAGGTACTACATTTATATCAAGGACACATATATTGTAATACACACATATATTTTATCCATATCATGATCATCGAGGAAAAAGTGCCTTATTTTCAACATCGTCTCTTTCATTTGTGGCTTGCACAAAAAACATCTAACATATTAATATTTTGCAAATTAAATAATGTCACCTGAACGTTACAAACTCAAAACTCAAAAAATAACGCATTCACAGCCACGCCATAATTTTATGAACTTACATTATGAACGTGTTTAAGTCTCCAAATCAAAAGTAGGTATACTCAGCCTTCTTCTGAGCTTGCTGTCTCTCTGCCATAAGTTTCAGCTGCTGCATCAGGAGACGATTCTTCTCATACGCATCCCTGTTCGCGGTAGCGTATATATTCGCTCTGAACGGCCGGAAAAACTCCTCGACATTACTAGCTTGACTTACTGTAGCTGTATTGATCTCTGGCTTGATTAATTTGTACCCGTTCCATATGGATTTAGGGGCTGGTGGCCAGCTGAGCTGGTCGATGTGACCAATGGGCTTGCAGCCCGGGGAGTCTGTCTTCTCAGGGTTTGGAGTGCTGGCGCGCACCCAGGATTCCACGTCCTTTGAAGGCGGATAGTTTTCTTCGCTGCTGTTTTTGAACTCTGGGCGAGGAAGGTCCGTAGCTGGGGAAGAAATTATAGGTTAGAACCAGTCCTATGGAAAATAATCTTTTATAATATGACATATTAGGGGGACATTACTATAAAATTCGATCTAATGCGTAACAAATAACATCCATGACCCAGGTACCAATATTCGAGGTCATCACACAAATATTTATCCCTGCCGGGATTCGAACCCGTACCGTCGCGCGGGCTCAGTTGGCAGCTACACAACCACTTTCCAACCGCGTTTCGTGCATCTTAGAAACGTTTTAAAGGGATCAAAACCAACGTAACTGACTAGACTGGTTGACACTTAGAGAAACATATTCATTTACAGTAGGCGTTAACCGGCTTAGTCAATTAAATTATTTTTGTAAATATTCCCTCATTGATATCTCCACGGGCCAGAAGGAAGGAATACCACTGGCAACGAAGACTCGGATTATGGTTTATTTTTTCTTTTGAACCGTATTAACCAGTCAGGATACGTTCGAGTGACATTTAATACAAAATCAAAATATATAACTAGGGTCAGGAGACATTTGGTAGCATACCGTGGTTCTAAAATTCATGAGTCGCTAATTGTTTTTTTTTTCTAAGTCAAAGTCGAATGCTAAAAAACATATTATATGGCGATATATTAGATACCATGATTTATGTTATTACATAATTACTAAGCTCATTTAAATACAAAAAAAAACATCATAAAGGCAAGACTTTTTAATTTTCTCCATCTAGATACAACGAGTACAGGCGGCAAAGATTGACTATGTTTAAAGCCATTTGTTTAAAAAGTCTAATTTTGTACGATAGTTTTAATAATAATATTATATTTTATATAATTTTAAATACTAAAATAAATTATGCTCAGGGATAAATTAATTTAGTAATAATAGCATAAAATATCACGGTATCTAATATTGATATCGCTGTAAATATTCAGACTTCGACTTTGACTTCGAAAAAATTGCAATTAGCGACTCCATGGATTTTAGAACCACGGTATGCTACCAAATGTCTTAAACCCAGTAACCAATCAAAATTAAAACCCTTTTAGAAGAGAGAACTAGTAATACAGATATCAGCATGTTACCTGGGGGTGCTGTCAGTTTATTATCGGAGCCCGATTCGCTGCTGGTCGTCGACCGGGGCGGGGTCAGATCAGACTGGTCGCAGCGGCATTTGAGGAGTAGGCAGCGCGTGCAATCCTCAGCCTCGAAGTCGTCCAGCATCTGGATCAAAGCGCGCCGAACGTTCTGGAGTCCCAACTCCTGAAAATAGATATATTTTGCGTTATTGTATTATGCGAAAACTCACGTAGATTGTCAGTAACGGTCCGACATGTTTCGAACTCGTATGGAGCTCTTCATCAGGGCCTGCTGCCCGTAATTTGGAGAAAAAGTGTCCCGATATTCTTACGTTCTATTCAATTACCATTTCAACATACAGGCAGCTACAATAACGGTAACGGAATGGAAAAACAAAAAATATACACAACATTTTACACTTCTTGGTCCCAATAAGATCAAAAGAGCTCGTCATTCTGAGTAGAAAATAGCTAAAATATCCAAAATCTAAAGAAAACGTGGGGTGTACAGCAAAATAAAAATCCGGCCAAATGCAAGTCGAATTCGCGCACCGACGGTTCCGTACAAACACTTATCCAATCTTAACTGGCCGTGTTAAGTTAAGTTTGCACCTGGTATGTATGGCGCCGGATACAAATGAGGTGCAATTAACACAAACGATCACGTTTTATTTTATGGGCCCCTTTAAATTTTTATTTTATTCTGTTTTGTAGTATTTGTTGTTATAGCGGCAACAGAATCTGTGAAAATGTGAACTGTCTAACTATCACGGTTCATGAGATACAGCCTGGTGACAGACAGACAGACGGATAGCGGAGTCTTAGTAATAGCCCAGCAGTGAAGCAAATCGTTTGTCATGTTTGAACTGCGTATTTTTTGGGATAACAAGTAAACTAAATATCTCTTTTTCAAAACGAGTCCTACCAAAGTCGATTACTTTATACATTTCATATTACATACATTATAGTCCTCCTTGTCGCATCCGACAACGGCGACTCTTACTATCCGTTCATGTGCGCGGATGTGATTTGCAACTTGGTTTTGAATGTCCGGTCACACTGTCACATTTTATAAGTAGGTGTGGGTGTGTATAAATATACCTTATACTGCACTTACTGGTTTTTTGCCTGTATGTTTAATTCGTTACAAAAATCTTAAACAAACATTGACATAACCACTAAAACACTTAATGCCTAAAGTTATATCAGTTTACCCCATTTCATGGATTTTAGGAGACAAATTATTTATCCAATCACCAAAATATAAAAAAAAATTAAAACATCAAAAACAAACAACTGAATGATACCGCTACCACCAATAGTAGACATTCATTTCATAATTTTCAATTTCACGTTTTTTCTCTCATGGCGTTATTTATAGGTAGGTATGTATGTTTTCCGTTCTTAAAAATCAAACAATTTAAGTAGTTACTACATAAAAAAACTCACCATTTCATATTCACAATCATGATCATATTTACACACACTTACACTCCACATTTTGACACCAAAAACAGAACAGTGTAATATTTAATATTTTTTAAGACAGTAATGTAATGATATGTTTCCCGGCCTGTTGCAAGGCCAGTAATGATTTTAACGTCAACAAAAATTTACCTGCTAAACTCTTGAACGGTAAATACTAGGAATAGTAGGATTAGGCTTTTGTTCTAAAGGGTCACTTTCTACACCACGAAAATGGGAAGCAGCGGCCTTAAAGCAGGCATTTTCAACCTTATTACAAGGCAGTAATTGTTGCCAATTAGCCAGGGATTACTGGCCTTATTAAGGAGTTTAAGAAGTTCTGTGAAACTGTAGTTACCATTAGATAATGAGAATCTTTAGGCGTGTTATTTAATGACACATGTGTTGTTAGTTTAATCGCTTAGTATTAAATGTTGTCCACGCTTACTAGGTTTTAGTTAGTTAGTTGCTGTAGTTAGTTTAGTTTCAAGGCCCTAATAAAATGGGAAAATACTGAGTGATCTTTTTTTTGTAATCTAGTACATAGACTCATACGTTGAATTAATATTTTATTTTTATTTTTGTTTATAATTATCTAAATGGCCTGAAATCAGAACAAATTGAGAAGGAAATGATTAGTGTGGAAAAACATCTTATTAGAAAAGGAAAAAATATGGACAACATATGTTTATTATTTTATGTCATAAAGGTTTATATAATAATAATAACACTGGTATATTATGATGATTGCCTATATCACCCGATGAATAAATAAAGCACACCGCTTGGAAGATATACCTATTAAACGTATTACGATGCTATTAAATAAAAAAAAAAACACCACACAAAATAAAAAAATGTTTCAGCTGTTTAGCCCGATCAAAAACACAGACGGTATGTTAAAAAAAATATACTTCCCGGCTTAGGTGTTCTATTTTGTATGAAATTCCTTTAGAGTTCTCTCGAGTTCCTCGTCCCGAAACGTGATACTTCGAAGCCTATTGTAACTATAACGCACGTTATTGAAGACATTTCATTGCATGTTTGAGAAAAGTTAATTACTTCATTATTGTATTTACATTACATACCTAAATGCGACGTAGCCAGTTTAGGAAAGGAGCTGTTTAAAACAACACGTGCTTTATTGAACAGTTGGGTGAATTTGCGAACCAAACAGTGCACAGCTTAACAATGTCGGATAGTACAAACGAAAAATGTGCAGTAAAATCTTTTGTGTTCACGTAAAACAATGGTACCAAGGTTGGGAATTATTTGGGAAACTATGCGGGTCTACCAGCTGAGAGTTGTAAACTTAACAGTATTCTATTAAGTTTATTGTTTGGAATGTGGTGATTTTCACATCTGGGGATTTGTGTGAATTTCTTGGTTGCTTGGTTGCTGTAAGGTTTTGACCTTCGATATAACAGATATTATTGAGTTGTAGTTATGCCATATAAACCTTGGGCCTTAAGACTCCTTAATCATTAAAAAATGCTGATTCTTTTAGACATTTTTCTCTATGATCATGATGATATTAAGCCATCGCCCAAAGGAAACAAAAAACTACGCGAATGCTAACATATTATATTATTATCAATATGAAATTTATTGAAAACTTACAGTTTGAATTTTTCGTTGATAATTCTTGTTTCAAAAACTCGCAGAAAACTGTTTTTTGTTTTTCAACTTATTCTCGACTGCACGCAATGAAAGCATGAAATAGCTATGTTACTTCCTAGAACTTAGGGAAAAATGTTATTCACTTTCAAAAGTTGGTTGAAATTATTGTCATAATAAGAAAAATAATAATAAAAGGAATAAGGCCTCTTAAACCGAGGCAACCAAAGCTGTGTACCTACCGCAAGATTGTTTTTAACATATAGGTAATATATAATAAATAAATCGCCCTGCTGAGGAGATCAAGCTACTTCAAGAATTATTTTAATAACCAAACTCACCGTTTGGCTTGTTGAAAAACGCTTAATTATACTGTTACTAGCTATTTAGCGTTCCTGAAATTTAATTCTTTTTATAAGTATTTTTAATTTTTTGACATTGTGTTTTTTTTTGTGTAATTAATTTGTATTGTTTTGATCGCGCTCAAATGTTTGCAGAGTACACGATGAAGGAACGTTTGTACTATAATAATCTATCTAGAACTATAAGATTAAATTATGTCAAACTGTCGTAATTGAAAAACGACCCTAAACTTACACATAGACGGTTGTTTGTACCTTGTGCCGAAGTGACTTGATTTTATCTTAGAGATTGGACAGGCTATAACTTTACTATATTCATGCAAATAAACAATTTTGATTTGATTTGATCCAATTTAGTAGTTTCCTGGGTAACAAAATGTAATTATAATTCGTCCGTCAGTTGGATTATCAAAAATGTTGTTCAATAAAACAAAAAATAACAAAAATAAAACGCATCATAGTTCAGGTGTGGAGGCGTGTGACGTCACAAGGTATTTAATAAACTTCGTTATTTTTTTCTTGATTGATAAAATAAAAAATACCTACGTCTACGTTTTTTTGACAATCTTACTGATGGAGGAATTGTATTTTTTAGGAAACTATAATTAGTCTATTATAAAAATACCTGTCTGCTTGTTATCATTATTGGCATGGAACACACAAGCTGTAATGTTCATATATTCTCATATAGTAGGTAGGCTGAAACGGCTGGACAGATTTTAACCAATTTTGGAACAGAGTTAACGGGTAGGCAGCAGGAAGTTTAGTTAAAGTTTTGTGGAAGCCTTTAATTTTCAGATCAAGGTATTTAAAATGTAATGAAGAAGACGAGAAATAAAAGAATTTTTTTTTTTTAGTACAGTATTTATTTTGTCAAATATTTATTTTTAGTATGAACTATAATGTTAGGTAGTATGAATTATAAAATATCCCGCCTATCAACCTTCCCTTTCCCTTTTTCTTGATAGAAATAGATTGAGATAACAATAAATACATAAGGGCTATTTTAAAAATTCTTAGGCGGTATTTTGTACTATCATTTATTGTTACATACAAGATCATACATTTTCTTAGACTCATTGACAGCATAATTATTAATAACCTTATAACTACGTTTGAACCAAAACCCAATTTGTAAAGTATATTGTTTGAATTCTTATACCTACAAGTATAAACGATGACACAGTTAAGTAAACACCCATAGACCTTAACACGTTGTACTAAGGTTCATATTAGATTACAAATGTGCAGTTATCAGTATCTTCGATAGTAGCATTACATTTAATTCAGATAACAATAAAAATACTTACAATAAAACTAATCCTTAAAAAAATAGGACACAAAGTTAAACTAAATCTAAAAATGACTCTTACATGTCAAAACATTAAATTGTATGTATGTGCTAGCTGCAGAATTCCATGGCTTTTTTTATGAATGAACTCATTCATGAATAGGCGATACAAATCTGCAGCTCGTGTTACATATTAGAGATATTATTTTGATAAATAAGAATATTAAGAAATTCATCAATTCGTCATAATTTCACAAATACACAAAATAATCCATTGGTTAAATATTATTCCGACTCCCTTAAATATTATGGCGAACTCTTTTCATCTGTGTGCAAAAGGTCAGCAGGCATAAATAGATTTGCACCCGCCTTTAGAAACACATCTCTGGGCTCTGGTTCACCCAGGCTAGCCACAACTCCACTTGTCACACTAATCATAATCATCATCATCATCACCAACCATCTTTCTCACTCGCGTGTCACAGTTGTATGCTGGTCGCTGATCCTGCAGCTTAGATCCGAACACTCCGTATAAATTGTAAACTTTACAAAATTATTGCCTCTTCTAAAACCTTCAAAACCGAATTCGGTCTTGTGCTACCCAATCCGGTAAATCACCGGTTTAAAATCTAGTAATTTCATCCTCTAATCTGGACACGATGACGAATCTTCGGAGTCCTCTTTCCGCGTCTCAACCATGACCTTCAGTTGCTGCATCAGAATCTGATTCTGTTCATACGCCATGTTACCCGAGACAAACATCCTCGCACTGAAAGACCTGAAGAACTCCTCAACATTCCCGGTCAAACTCACGGATGACGTATTAACCTTAGGTTTGGTTTTCTTGTAGTCATTCCAGATGGATTTGGGAACTGGTGGGCTGAGTTGGTTAATATGATCTATCGGTTTGCAGCATCGAGACTCTGTCTTCTCAGGGTTAGGGGTGCTGGTGCGTAACCAGGATTCAACGTCGTTGGTTGGTTGAGGATTGAGTCCGGTGAAACGGGGACTTGTGTTAGTGGGCAGGACACTGACCCTGGTGGGTCTGGGACGAGCTACTGGAAAAAAAGATCAGTACTGTAAAAACAATCTATGGATCAGTGTTGTACCGCATTTTATGTTATATCTGGATGGAATAATGTTCGAAATGTTCGTAACCAAATTAATAAGTAAATAATCTTTTTAAAACTTTCGTGGGACATGTTTAATTATTGTATTAAGCGCTTTACACTCACGTGAAAATGTCATGAACGGCCCGACATGTTTCGAACTCGTACGGAGTGACAAAGTTGCCGCACCGGTGTACGGGTAGCAGTCCCTGATGAAGAGCTCTGTACGAGTTCGAAACATGTTGGACCGTTTCTGACAATTTCACGTGAGCGTAAACCGCTTAATACAACAATTAATTAGTAAATGTAGTTTTTCCTACCTGGTCGTGCTATCACTCTGTAGTCATAGACCGTTTCACTGGTCGATGAGCGGGCCAGTCTGGCTTGATCACAGCCGCATCTGAAGAGTCGACAGCACGTGCAGTACCGAGGCTCGGAGTTCAGCATCTGGATCAGACTGCAGCGAATATTTGGAAGGCTCAGCTCCTGGCAAAAAAAACGTATTTTCCTGTAGAGTAGACAGTATTGTTTAGTGGGTATCCTCTTAACCGCCCAGTTTCTTGACGGAATACTATGACTCACACGACAAGGTGGCAGCAGTAGTATGAACAAATGACGTCATGGCGCATGGGGCACAGCGTTCTGTCGACGTGATTTGCTGCCTTTGGCGTTCAAAAGGGTAGGCATTCAGAATATATGATAGCATAATTATCTATAGCTTGTACAATATAAACTTAAATTATTATTACAAGTAACAAGAATAAAACAAACTTTACCCCTTAGATAATGGCAGCACTTACTATATCGCAATGCTAATATGTAATGCATTGTGCGAGGAAGCTCTTCATACATAAGTATAATTAATTATCATAACATTGGGGTTACTATTTAAGGAATGGATAAATTATGTTTGTCAAGTTGTTTAAGCTACTCAATGTAATATTGGAAAAACTGTAATTGTAAAGCTAAGATGTTGCAATTGGAATTCTTTATTGTATAAATTATCATGCAAATGAACTTATATCTGCACAATAGGTAAGTAAATGTCTTAAATGTACACTATGTTTTTTTGCACACGAGTTACATTAATATTTTTTATTTTAACTATCCCCTAATAATTATGTGGTTATTCAAATTATTAGAGATCTTATCATGCTTTGACTTTAAATTTGACTTACAAAACTCGCCTAAATCTTACGACTTTTTCAGATTAGCTCTTTTCTGTTCTCAAAAGTATAGAAGTGTAAGATTATCAAAGCTTTATTCTTGATTTTAATTTTATTGAACCAGACTTAAAACTGCATGTATATTGTTAATCGATAGGCATAAAATAATTCATAATAAAAATCAATAAACTCCATAGAAACATAAATAAAAACTTACAAATTCAAATTGGCAATCGTAATCATCTTCACAATAAAGACACATTTTCACACTCGACACTTTTCTTCGTGACCAAAACTAAAACTCGGCAGTAAAGATATGCTTCCTGGCCGACAGCAAAATCAGTAATGACTTTAGTTCCAACATTAATTTACCTGCTAAACTTTCTTGACTAGTAAATACTAAGAAAAATATTTGGGTTTTTCTGCTAAAGGGTCATTTGATACAAAAATATTAAACAAGTGTAAGGACATTTTGAAGTTTATCACAAGCAGATAAGGCCCCGATTGGATTGAGGCTTATCCATTGAGATTAGCATGGGAGTTTACGACTTTCTATGAAAGGATAGTGTAACAATTAGATAATGAAGATATTTAAGGCGTCTTATTAACCCTTTGACCGCCAAAGACGGCAAATCACGTCATCGGGAATTCGTGCCACTGACGCCAACGACGCCTATTGACGTCAAAAATTTCAATGGTCAAAAACATGTACACTGTACTCCAGAAGGTAAACACGTTACCTAAGGATATGACTCTGAGGTTGCAGTGGGTTCCTTCACACATAGGACTAAGAGGCAATGAGGAGGCGGACATTCTTGCTAAAGCTGCCAGCGCGGGAGGTACACCTGTTTATGTTCCTCCAGACTTTACCGAAATAGTGCATAAATACAGAAAGAAGATTCACTGCATCTGGAAAGAACATTTTGACGAACGCTGCAAAACTAAAGGTGTGTGGTACAAAACAATGCAATGTGAGCCTCCTCATATCCCTTGGTTTACAAATATAAAGTTAAGTAGAAATTTTATAAAGATAAGTTTAAGATTACGTTCCGGGCACATTCCGTTACGTAAGTTTGCTTACATGATAAAAAAAAAACAAAAACATGCTAATTCAAACCACTATCTGTGTTTTTACATCTCTGTTGATTTTGGAGCAACTTTTTTTTTTTTGGTTTGGCGTCAGTGGCACGGTGAATTGCCTTGCCGCTTGGCGCTCAAAGGGTTTGGTTTGAATTTTTAAGTGTCGTGGTGTTATTTTTAAAAGAAGTTGTTGGTACGTGATGGTCATATTATTTCAAACGTAACGAGTAATGTAACAATCAAACAATTAATTATTTAAAATGTCAAAAATTTTATAAATTTCAGTATACAAAATTGAAAATAAGAAATGAGGAAAAATTAAATTCAGTCATTTTTAACTCATGAAATTCACTAGAAAAAATAAAAGTTATATAAGGGATCTTCTAATAAGATACCTAAATGATTGGATTTTATTTTACAGTCGAGGAATAAAAAGATTCGTCACTTAACCTTAACACCGTTTCAAAAAGTCGAAAAATTACGAAACTTTTCTTAATATAACAGTCAATTTCTTCAAAGGAAACCGGCTTATTGATTATTGTTTTATTAGTTTATTACGTAGTAAGGTATATCACAATGACATACGAGTATTCCTTCAATATATTTATATTATCTTATCTATCTGCATACCGGGTGTTGCCTGTAATAGGAGCAATACATTTAAAACATAGATTACTTATCAGTTTTCAGATCATTATTTTCCGCCCAACATTGACATTCCCTTAGCATTTACATAGCTGTCACTGTACTAATGTTATACAAAATGATAATTTAAAATACTTTATTTTCATCACACTTGCCCGTAAACAAAGGTTAACATGCTAGAAAAGCGGGCGGTAAGTCTTAAATTACGCCCTAGGGCGGTAAGTAATTTATATCACACTTCAAGAGTTTACATGCTGAAAAACCGGGTGGTAAGTCTTATATTACGCCCCTTGGGCGGTAAGTAATTTTGGTATTGACTACTATTACTTTTGTTTTATTTCCTCCAAAGTGTGATGAAAAACGTCGTACGTGACTCTGGTGGTAAAGGAATTCCAAACTTGTGTCATTAAAGCCCTCGCCTTCGGCTTCGGGCTTCTAATAGACACTCATTTGTAATTTCTCGTTTACCACCCTTGTTACGTAATGTGCTATTTCAGAAGTTGTTTAACAAGGTGTTGTTTAGTTTAAAGGGTTGAATCTATGTTTTAATTTATTGCTTCTATTACAGAAAATACCCGGCATACCATATTTTCTCTATAGTATGCGTTACTTGACCTCAAAATTGTATGCATAAGGTGGAAGTACTAGTACTCGACATTGCAAGGGATATTTATTTTATGTTTCGTAATAGTACGTTAATTTACACGTCTATCGCAAATTTATTCATCCCTTATGAGAGGTATGACTCTTACCTTTATTAAATGGTATTTATATCATATAATGATCATATAAAAATGGTCGTAATGTAATGAAATGTAAGTCAATAGGATTGTCCCAGTACATGTCACGTGCTTTTGCAGGCAGTCAGGTTGTATATTTTATTATTTTGCGTGTAAAATTCGATAGCTACAAACATTTCTCATGTATTCATTCTATTTGCTATGAAAGTAACGATCTTATTTATCACAGTTGAAAGTATGGTGACGCGTATTAGTACCGCGTCGAGTACTAGTACTTCCACCTTAATAGTATTTACATACAGCTCAAGAATATCTTACTATTTCTAAATACTTTTAATCAGCTTAAAATATCCAGCCTCAATAAAAATTAATAGATAAAAAAAAAATCTCAAGATGTGACTGCCTAAGAATTAAGAGCTAATAGCTATGGAAAGAGACACATACATAAAAAATTACTCCACCGACTAGACCCTAGCTCTTAGGTCTATGTTGTATGAACTAGAAAACAAATACATGTCTCCAAATATCGAAATCACCACATTGTAAACAATTTATCTTAATAAAATACTGTTTATGCTCAGCTGGTAAAGCCCTAATGATTCTCGTCGTTAATACTATTGTTTTACTGGACAAAAAAGGTTTTACTGCATTTTTGTTAAGCTTAACCTTTTGGAAAGTTCATAAAATCAACCAGCTGTTTAGTAAAATACCTGCTAATTAAAACTTAATAAACCGGGTCTATCGAGACATTTTTGATTTACCTTCATTGCCTGATCACCAGAGATGGGCATTAATCGATTAATTGATACATAAAAAAAATTAACCACGACAGTCTTCGATTAAGGATTAAGTAATCGTCATTTGAATGGATTAAATTTCACGATTAATTTTCGATTAAAAGTTGGAGCACGCTCATTTGTGCATTTTACAAAAATACATTATGCCTTGTCATGTGTAAACTAGGAAAAACATTCTAGTGTGCTGTGTGAAATAAACTTGTACAGTAATACAAGGTGGTTTTATAGTGCAGTACTCTAAGATCTCCTAGGCAGGGACTAAGACTTACAAAAAAAATCTTATTTCTTCTTAATATTTATCGAAAGAAAATTAATCTAATTAATTAATCGATTAATTTTTTTATTGCTGGATATTAATCTACGATTAACTTAATCGGGATTACATTAATCTGAACTCGTACGATTAGATTAACTAATCGTAATTTTTAATCGTTAATCGCGATTAAGTAGGTTATTAATCTTAATCGTTAATCGGTAAATTTTTGCCCATCTCTGCTGACCACCACCATGACTGACCACGGCAAGTGAAACCGTGTCGAAATGTCAGGAAATAAAGGTAAATCAAAAATATCGCGATAGACCCGGTTCAATAAGTTTGCGTTACCTATGTGTACAAACCGCGAAAGTATAAAGTGTTAATACACCTGGTACAAATACAAATACTCTTTATTGCAGACCTCAAACATCAAGGAACACATAACACAACATGAGATACATTGGCAGAGTCTTATCGCTAAATAGCGATCTCTTTCAGACAACCTTTAGGTAGCGGAGTACTTGAAAATTAACTTTTGAAATTAGTAGGTGTTGCAGAATAATAATATTACTAAATAAACGACTACCATAAAAAACAAAAGTGATAAACATAAATAAATAAAAATATAGGTACAACTGGTGCTTTTATGGGACGCGTATTTTTGCATAATAGCTGCAAAATCATCAGACATAGTAAGTAATTATGCTGTACGATTCCTATGATCAGATACTAGAACTGAATACATTATATATGCCCGTATTAAATACCCACGCTGTCGGAGTCAGTGTCAAAAGCGAGTTGTAGGCATTTGGTGAGTTGGCAAATGGAGGACACCGTACGATAGGGTTGGGACAGGACAAAATGTATCGACTATCGTACTGAATTATTAAATCGGCAATCTACAGCCGAACCATTTACGGCCACTTAAACATAACAAGCAAAGATTCGCAAGAAAACCAAGGTCGATATTAAAAGTTCCATTTGTTAAACCAATGGTCGTTGAGTTAGTACGGTTTAAAGTAGCCATAGATAATGAAACACTTTACTTTAGATAATTAAACGGTTTCCTACTGTAAAACTGAAGAAAATATTATTTAAAATAATTTTGGTGGTAAAAATCGTGACCTACGCGTGTCATTATGTATTTTTAATATTGTGTACATACAATAAGAGACTAAAGTGTAAAGAAAACTGACAAAAGTAAATCAAAAATAACCCTTTAAACCAATACAAAAATCAACAATATAAAAGGCTTATTAAATGGAATAATTTTCTTTTAATCATATTATATATAGTACTAACGTACGGTTTAAAGTAGCCATAGGTAATTAAACACTTTACTTTAGATAATTAAATGGTTTCCTACTGTAAAACTGAAGAAAATATTATTTAAAATAATTTTGGTGGTAAAAATCGTGACCTACGCGTATTATTATGTATGTCTAATATTGTGTACATACAATAAGAGACTAAAGTGTAAAGAAAACTGACAAAAGTAAATCAAAAATAACCTTTTAAAGCAATACAAAAATCATCAATATAAAAGGCTTATAAAATTGAATAATTTTCTTTTAATCATATTATATTTTTTATTTCGTTAAACGTATAACCTATCAAACTAAATTTCAGCGCTTGAGTTATAACTAATATGATTTATTAAATGGATTGTCATAAAACACGTTTTGTAATATACACTTCTACAACATTAGACGCCAACCTGTCACTAGCTCAAAACCGAAAAATACCGCCGCCCCAATTTCTAAATTCCCCAACCCTTGCTAAGTATTCCGCATTGTTCTTAGATATCGGCGCGCGGAGATATGCCAATATACCCGGGTGATATATCCGGATATACATATAGGTATATCCGGGTGTATGCCGTGAGGAATGTGGTGTGCGACCGAGGCGCGATGATGGGCATTTTTTAGATGTCTTTTAGTTGAGGTTAATTTATCGATGTCGATTGTTTGGCATTTTGTTACGTCACTTTTTCATTTCATATTGATTCGTGTTATTTTCAATTTCACAGTACTTCGTATGTAATACACAATTATCTTACCATAACGATAACCTGATAATGTCTTTTATACAATGAAAGTTGTGACGGTAATGGTTATATTTTCTTTTTTTATTATGCCATTAACACTTAAGTTTATACTGTACTACCATTTTCCCGCAGCTTCTACCAGTTTCATTGTTATGTAACTATTTTTTTTGCGAACTTTTCTGTTTGTACTTTTTTAACTGAATCCGTTCAAAAACAAAAAAATACCCAATCATAATTATATTATTATGGCATTATTACAACATCAACGATATTTTTTAACTTCATTCCAATACGAGTATAGGTACTTAACTGCATTTGTGTGGCATTTGATTCATAAAAATATATTATGTATTTAAAATCAGCAACAAAATATATTTCTGAGAGAGAGAGAGAGTGATAGTATTTAAATGTATTTATAATTGTGTATGTATTGCTTTTATATTTTCTATTAACTAGCTTTAGGTAATTGAACATATGGTAATAATTATAATCCTTTCTTTAATTTTTGTCTCTAGTGTTAAGTATTGTAAAATATGTTTGTTTTTATTAAAAAATAAACTTGTCTTTATTTCATCAAGGTCCACAGACGCATAAACATGTAATTTTAAATATCTCCCGTTTTTAACCTGATTACGTTGAGGAATGTATTTAGTCCCGGTATCGGGGCGGCACGCGGCGCAATATCAAAGGAATGCGAGCGTGCGGCGATGCGGTGGCATTTTTTACATTCAACTCAATTTAGACGAATTCGCCTATCGATAATGTCGATGTCATTTAATTTGATTCATTCATTTCATTCAGCGAAATTCTTCGGGACCATGCCGTGGCGACACAGTTTTTTTATTGAGTTAATTTCTAGTTCTCTTTTCGGTACTTAGTTGTATTCTTTTTTTTAATGAGATTTTATAAATATTGAATTGTTAATAAAATTAAAGTGAATAAAATTTTATATTAGCTTGCTTTTGGTGCGAAATAAATTATAATTATGTATATTTTTTAAACGTAATATATGTATGTGTTAAAGGAATTTAATCGTGCGGCGATGCGGCGGCATTTTTTACATTCCACTCAATTTAGACGAAGTCGCTTATCGATAATTTTGATGTCATTTAATTTGATTTATTCATTAATTGAGTGAGGAAATGCTGCCAGCGTCTTCGGAAGCATGACGCGGAGGCACAGTTATTTTAGGTGTTAATTTCTTTTAGTTTCTAGTTCTTTACTTTTTATCTTTTAGATAAGTACTTAAAGCATTCACTGCCAGCAATTCATATATGCGTTCACCGTTATACAAATTTGTTCCTAGGCCACACCCCTTTAGCAGTGAGTGCGTTCAGTTTTATTTTTTCGTTGTGTAGGTATTTTTATTGCAATAAGTTGTAATATAATTAATATTATTAAGTTGTATAAGATTTTAAATTGTTTTTGATGCGATTTAAATTGGATTTTATTGTAGCATACTTATTTTTTATATAAATATGTGTAAAAATAATTCAAGCGTGCGGATTTTTTTTCATTCAACTAAATTTAGACCAATTCGCTTACAGATAATATCAATGTAATATAATTTGATATACTTTATTTCAATACCATACAAAACAAAAGAGTAATATAAACGTTATTAAACCAATTAAACGATAAACAAGTATAAATAAAATAAATAAATATTGGACAACCTCACACAAATCAATGTATTTCCACAGTAAGCTCTAGTAGGCTTATCTTATGGGCAGTAGTCGACAATAAACATACTTTTATAGATAAATAAATAAATAAATATTAAATAAATATTAAGGGACACTCATACACAAATCGACCTAGTCCCAAACTAAGCAAAGCTTGTACTATGGGTACTAGACGACGATATACATAATATATAAATACATTTATATAGATAACATCCATCAATACTTATTTGAATAAAAAAACATCCATGACCCAGGCACAAATATTCGAGTTCATCACACAAATATTTGCCCTTGCCGGGATTCGAACCCAGGACTGTCGGCTCAGTAAGCAGCTGCTTTACCATTGCACCAACCGCTTTGTTCCTAATACGAAACGTTGCCTATTTTCTCATTTACTCGCTTAAAATAAGTTTTTCTTGGTCTTCTTCTATGTCTTTTTTACATACATATTTATATATGTATGAAAGTAATGCGGGCGTGCGGCAAAACGGTTAATTTTTTTTATATTGAAGTCAATTTAGACGAATTCGCTTATCGATATAGGTATCGATAGCACATAATCATACCGAATTTTTAGATTGTTGATGTTAGATTGATTTTGCTGTGAATGTTTTTGATGCTATTATTGTTTATTACGGTATTGTGTATCAAAGTATTTTGTATGTACACACCTAGAATAATGTTACTTTAAATAGGTACTTAACACATGTGAAGTGTGTGATTTTTAAATATGTAATTTATATTGATTAAAAAAACGGTCGCCTACTATATCGTCGGGGACGGGGATAGTGCAATTACCGCGTAAATAACAGCTGTCGATAGTGATGATGGCATTTGTTTGAATATTGATTCGTATCTACACTTGTTTCTTACGCTATCTTGCACTATCCCCGACGATATATCAATCCACAATACCTTTTAACTGTAACATCTACCTACCTTTTTAAGCATGAGTTGAAATCAACCTTTAAGTGCAGCTGCCTCAATAGCTATATCGATATTTTTCACTTCGTACTCTATTGATACCATTTTATCGATACGTCTCCCATCCCTAGGCCATAACGAGCGACGTGCCGTTGCCGGGCGACGGAATGAAGCGCGAACGTGCGCTCCCGACGTCGCGCCAAATGGGAATTTTATTATTTTTATTTTATTTTATTCCATTGTCGATGATGGTGGCGCTGCACTAACTTTTGATCACTTGGATGGCCTTAGATTCGTACGGATTCTTCAACAATGTAATAACAACAACCTCTTTTGTTGAAGGTAGTTACTTGATTATCAGTGATCGGTGTTTTGGTTGCCAATTATAATCGACGTTAAATATTAATTGACCGAGCTAGCGAAGTGACGCTTGGCCAAAAATTCTTTCGTATGCCCGAATTTCGTATGTTCGGATGTCCAGTCATCCGGCTATGTTTGTTTTGAAATGGTTGAAATTTGTAATTTTTTCGTTTTCAACCCCCATAATGATCTCCGCCATTTGAAAAAATGAAAAACTGGAAGACAAGAAAATTCTACGAGTCACAATTTTATGAGAACCGGTTGATAAATGTGACCTCTAGGCGAGAACAGCCGGAAATCCGGAGAAACGGACATCCGGACACACGAAAAAAAATTAGGCCAAGCTGAAACTCGATTCGCTTGCTCAGTTAATAATATTCTAAGTACTAAGATGAACTTAAGTAAAAACACGAGTATTTTTTTTTAGAAAGGGGTTTATTTCCGGCGCGTGTGGAGAATTTAATAACTACACGAGTCCTACAAAATAAGTTTCTGTAAAAAAATATATTTTTGTAACAAGCTTTTAAATAAATAATTTATTTAAAAGCTTGTTACAAAAATATATTATACATGATCCTAATTTTGCAATAATGTGTTATCTGAAAAATCTTATTTAAATTCATACTAGCATTTTATTTACTAAAAATGTACACTTAAAATAAGTTACGACCAACTAGATGCAGTAATTATTCTGATACTTGTTTGTGTAAATCGTATATGTTAGCTTACTTTTGCCATAACTCTGGGGTACAATAGCCACAACAGATTTATCACTAAAAAACAACAATAAAACTAAAAATATAAACTCACCTTAATTATAGCACGCTGGTCCCTTATGTATTTTTCGTTTTTCATCCAATTTATGCTGAATTTAACAATTTATTTAATTTTAATTGATTTTAAAGTCGATCTCTAATGTTAACACACGCGATAATAACCTCACAGCAAGTATTTTTAATTAAGCAATAACGTGTTATTAAGCAAAAACTTATGTTATGGTACTTAACACACTATTGCAGTTTGTCATAATGATGATTGTTGTTATGCATTAACGGTTTTCGTGAATTTCAGGCTACATGAAAGTTGCAACTAGAATATATTCTCTTGAAAAATGTTCTTTATCATCAAAGAAATCGTTTGGTATCATTATCTCAGTTTTGGCATTTTTGAGGGTTGACACAGTATTGCATAACAGTGTCCTTATAGCCGACTGTACTTTTCATTGCTCAAATTCTTAAGACCCACAGACAACCTCCACTAGACGGATCATGTAAGGCGACCCGCGCGCACCAACGATATGGTACGGCAGAACATTAAAGTATCAAATCAACACGGTGGCCACCGTTTAGTTGCGTCCTTGTTTACGATCCATGCGTACGTCAACGAAAAAAGAAATTAAATAAATAACATGGTAAATTGTAGTGTTAAGTGGTGTAGAGAGACCTCATAAACAAGGACGCAACTAAACGGTGGCCGCCATGTTGATACTTTAATGTTCTGCCGTACCATATCGTTGGTGCGCGCGGGTCGCCTTACATGCTCCGTCTAGTGGGGGTGGTCTGTGTTAAGACCCCAAACTCGGTTTGCTTTCTCCATTAGGTACAAAGTTTCTAGGGCCACCTTACGGCTCCATCATCAGACCAGCCCCATAGTACCATCATCAGCATCATTTCAGCCATAGGACGTCCACTGCTGGACACAGGCCTCCTCAATTGACTTCCACATGGGCCGGATAGAAGCGACCCGCATCCAGCGAGTCCCCGCAACCCTGACCAGGTCGTCCGACCACCTTGCGGGTGGCCGTCCTACGCTGCGCTCGCCGGTACGTGGTCTCCACTCGAGAACCTTTCTGCCCCAACGGCCATCGGTTCTTCGAGCTATGTGCCCTGCCCATTGCCACTTCAGTTTGCTAACCCTGTTTGCTATGTCGGTGACATTAGTTCGTCTACGAATCTCATCATTTCTGATTCGATCACATAGTATGCAAAATTTCAGGTCATTCAGCTAAAGATATCTGCTTCAAAGTTGAGTTGCAAGATTCCACTTAAACAAAGATAGTTAGGTACATACATACTATGGGCTGCACAATCGCATGGCCTATTTATGAATGAACTCATTTATAAATAGGTATATAATGAATGAATTCATTCATAAATAGGCCATGTAATTGTGCAACTCACTTGTACTTAAAACTTTTCTTGAAAATGGTAGCTTTCTTGATGTCCTGAGGGAAAAAGTTTTTTTAGTTAGGAACGTGCAGGAAATATAGATGGCAGTACTTTCAACGTCAATGTCAGCTTAAAACATTCGGATTGGAACCATTAGTTGGCAGCACCATCGTTGTGCAACAGAACATGCAGGATCATGTATAGATGGCAGCACTATCATCTTCAATGTCAACTTAACACGTTCGCTGCGGGACCGAAACTGACGTTTTTTCGTATGGTGCGTTAAAAGGCCGATTGGCCTGTTACTTAAACTATCCAGCAGTGCGTTGTAGGGCTCATAGGCCTGGTAAGGTATTGACGGATATTAAAGGCTGTAACTATGCGAAAACTTAAAATGTTAGATAACTACCTATCAATATCAGTAGTAGACGAGTTGGTTATCTTAGTGTTTGCCTCGCCCCGGGTTCCTGTTATTTACTTAAGAGGAATAAATATGTAAAGGTGTAAGGTCTTACAACCCGAAACCGCACTGAATGACAGGAAAAAATAGAGAGTTATTAGTGATGGGCAACAACTTATCGACATATTATTTATTATATCGTTTGATAAAAAAATAGATATGGGCCTTATAGAAATATAACAAGCATTAATCGTTTCTTACATTCCACACAGAAAGGTTATTTTTTACATTTTTATTTGTTTCTCGGCTGGTGAGTGCCCCACGCAGCTTTAACATCGCTTACATCATTTATTTGGTCGAGACATATTAACGGCTTTAAGCCACATCGAAACGTACACAGACACTAGGAGATATTGAATTATGTACTATCGTAATATACGTCCAATCGCGATAATAACGTCACAGTCACAACACTAATCGGAAGTAAACAATGCAATCACCTGCAACCAGTGCGGGAGGGGGCGGAATGACCTTGTAATCTATGTCAGGCCTTTCGACCCGATATCCGCAAGGAATCGAAAAAAATATCACCCAGTGCGTTATCGGGCCGAAAAGCCTTAGCACAATGTTAATGCTTTATAATGCTGCCCTTAAAGTCCTAAATTCAAACCTATACTTGTCTCTTTTGTACATGCAGAAATACTCATATTACAGCCGCCGCAACAGAGGAAATTCACCGTTTCTCACCTCCGCACAGAGTGAGAGCACATGCATCGGGTCTTTCGACCTTATATCGCAGCGAACGTGTTAAAGGATTTTGATTGGTACCAGCTGGCAGTTGGCAGCACTTTCGTCGCGCGCAAAAACCCGTTGATTTCATGTAGACATGAAGGTAACCTAAACGTAACCCAGGGGATCAATTCGATAAATATTTGAGTGATTTTTCCTCGATTGAGTAATAATTTTGAGTTTTTCTTGGAAGCATTTGCAATGCTGACACAAAAACACATACAAATTGTATACTTTTGACCACAGAATAAACGAATCTTGTATTTTCGACTATACGTTTTACAGACCGTATCGCAAGGAATCAATAACAAAAAAATACGCAATTCGGCCCTATCGCATTCTGTGAATTATGCCCCCGATATCCTATAAGCCGTCTTTATGACCTTGGATCGGAGTATAAACGTTATACCTCCAGATCCGCTGTATATTGAACCGGAGGCTATCCGTGGATTTTCGCGTATCCTGAATGTGCTGGCGAAGATTTGTCAGATTTGGCAATACGGAAGGCGGATTTGAAACGATTTTTGTAGCTAGTTTATCGTTCCAGCACGCAGCTAGAAACGGAGGTGGTGGTATGACGATAAAAAAAAATAGTATCAAAATGTCTGTACCTACTGACTTACTACACTTAGACTGCTCTAAAAGTCAGAACGACCGTCGCAGTTCAACATTCCTACGGAGCGCTAAAACGCTCGATACAAATGGCCACCTAATCTTGACGTCATTATTATGTTCTGGGTAGGTACCAATATTTGTATGGAGACAATAAGTAATTTGCCATTTTCACCGTGAAAAATGCGTTTAAGTTCAGGGTTGTCGAACAACTATTGTTTTGCTAAATTATGAGGATTCTGAGTCGCGCCTAGTTTTGTTAAGCCAAAGAATGCGTGCCATTTTGACATTTATGTTACTTACCACTATTAAAGGTTCCGTAGCCAAGCTAGTACCCGTGTAATTTCACCATAGTGGCAATAAAGCCGCTGTTCACGGGCGAGGAGGCCGGGGCCGGCTGCGCGCGGCGATAGCACGCCCCGCCGCCCAACAATGGGAACCACCGACCAAGCATAATACTGCCTCATGTTCTTTAGTAAAATTACATGATTGTCCCTTAATATTTATTATTTATTATATATTTACTAGAAAATGCGTGCGACATTGTCCGCGTATAGTTTTTTCTTAGCCGTAGTTGGGTAAAAAATATCCTATACCACTTTTTAGATGTAAATGTCTTAGGCTCTTCATTAAATGATCTTACACAAATCGACCTAGTCCCAAACTAAGCAATGCTAAAACCATTGATAGTACAAAGATCAAAGCAAAATTTAAATGCGTAACCTGATGGACGTACCTCCCGGATTCCCGGATTCCCGGTTCATATTTATATATTATGTATATCGTCATACAACCTATAAAACAAGCTTTGCTTAGTTTAGGACTAGGTAAATTTGTTAAGATTGACCCTTTTTTTATTTATTTATTCAAACAAGATACAAGAGTATCTACCCGGTCAAGGTAAGTTCGCGCCTGATATGTATGGCTTCGCATAGAAATGAAATACAACCCTAATGCAACCAGGTTTCTAATTCTAATTTTAAAATATGGCTTCCATCAGGTTAATGATGATTTCGCCAATTTCAAGTTTGCTCGTAGAGCATGCCGTTGTTCGGTGAGGTTTTGCTTTTTGTAAATTGATAGCGATTTACAAAAAACCACGCGGTCTACCGGGCCTTGACCCAAGAAGGGCTATGTACGCTTCAAGTTGAATTCTTCATTAACCATTCACTCATACGTTAGTTCACTGCACAATAGGCTATCAATACTACACATTGAACAACCAACATGAATAAATAACGAACAACTAAACTTAAAGGCATGCGGCCATCTTAAGTCACAAACCGGAAGCCGCAACCAGGTTTGGAGAAATCTTTGAGATGTAAGAGAGATATAACGTAAGGTAAGACCAACATAGTTTATTGTCTAATGGGGGTAAGACTGACAGTTAGTTATTTATTGGACTAAACCAGTCTTCTTCAGGCGAAAACTGGCGAGAAACTGCGCAGTATCAGGACAAGTGGCTTGCTCTCGTTTCGGAGTGTAAGATCCTGTTTGGGTCACTGAGCCAATAAGTTAGTTAGTTAGTGGCAGTCTTCTCCCGGTGAATAGTCTTACCTTACCTTACGGCATTTGCGCCCACGTTAGTTGGTCCGTAATCAATTTAAATTCTGATGCACGCCTGGCAATGGGTTCCTAAACTCGTGATTAGTAGTTAATCTAGTCTCACGTTTTGTTGTGTCTTGAGAAAAAAAATCTACAGGAGGGGAGAAATATCTATTACTTACCTATATAAAAAAAATATATTAAGATTAATATGATCCATATGAATATTCCAAAATTGTAATAAAAAATATAAAAATATGTATATTTTAGTGTAGTTCCAAAAAAATACTGAATGAGAAAAACGTGTGCTGAAAAACACGTATTTATTAAATTGGCGCACAGTGTCAACGACGTTGATTTAAATAACCATGTCGAAATTGAACGTTTCATTTGCTATAACTGAAATAGTAGTACTAGTAAATATACTGCTACTACTAGAACTAAATAGTACTAAACATTTTTCGATTTAAAACAGTGGCATCTTTCATACAAAATATGATGGATAGGTATTATTGATTTTTTTTGTCGGCACTGTATACTGACGTAGTAGTCCACACTTATCTACATCTAAAGCACAAACATTCAAAGACCGGACCCTCATCTGAATCATAAAAAACCTCAGTGAAGCCCTTACAGCCCGATAATTTGGCCTGTTCCGGTCCACAGTGAGATGGCGGGGCAATTTCCGGATCGCACTTTGCGGGCGTGCGGGTGACGCGTCTTCTGCGGCCCTTGCGGGGTAATTGGTTGGATCGCTTGGCTCGAGAGCTTGTGGAATATGTTTTCGCATTGTGATGATATTGATTTGCGATTGTTTTGATGTTGGATGGAAATAATTTGCTTTTTCTTTGCACAGATCATAAATGGAGCCAGGGTTGTCATCTTCAGCTTTCGGACTTTTCATAGGACGATAGAGAGCTATACAGCCGACATTAACATAGAATAAAACTCATACTTATACTTACTCATAAGTGTATTTAATTTGCGGGTTTCCATAACGTAGCTTTGACAGGTTATGAGTATAAAAATGAAAACTTTCGTCTTTATGGAAACCTGAACTAACTTTCAACCCTAAGTTGTGATATGCCTTCACGTCGACATTGGCGAAATACATCTTGCTAACCCAGCAAGAAGTGAAAGCGACATAGGAAAAAAAAAAATCATTTACTTAAAACACATTATATGCGTTAAAATGAATTGTAAATAGGGCTTCCGGTTCGTGACTCAAGATGGCTACATGCGTTTAAGTTTTGTTGTTCGTTATTCATTTTATTTTTGTTTATCATTGTGTAGTATTGATAGCGTATTTGTGCAGTGATCAAACGAATGTGTGAATAGCTAATGAAGAATTCAACTTGCGTACATAGCCCTTCCTGGGTCAAGGCCCGATTGTCCATATGGTTTTTTGTAAATCGCTATCACTACAATAAGCACGATTTTCTCAACTCACCGTACAACGTGGTATCAATCCTCTATCTAGTCGCTGTGTGCGATTGGCAACGAGACATTAGCAGTAATGGTCGCTTAACTGTGACCGGTTGCCATCTTTAAAAAAAATAGAATTGTAAATAGTTAAGCAACCTGATGGGACACCAGCTCAGTCCAGAAAAGCCAGTTTTATAAAGACAACCGCGCGAGTCTTACCCGAATATCCTGGAATGGTCGGGATCCTGGAACTCCGAAATCACTTCCAAAAGTCGTCGACAAAGAATCTACTAGGTTTTCTGCCCAAATAGCACACAGGATTTATAAACGCTAATACAGCCCTTAGGTACACAGCTGTAATAAGCTGAATGTGTACTACGTGGGTGTTAGAGCCGTGTTATCAAAAGTAAGGTGTGTCAAATAAGTGCAATGTAAGACAGCTAGGCGTCTTTTTTCCTACTGGGCGCTTCCCAATGGCCCTCAATCAGACACGACGCACCGAAAAACATAGAGTAAGACGAGTTCCTTAATAATCCTTATGGAGTATTTCGTCGAATTTTTAATTTCGCAGACTTTTCATTCCTTTTTGGATCATTGTCAGATTTAGGTGCGCGTCTTTCCGGTGGACATTTGCGAAATTAAGGATTCCAGGGCCTAATTTTCTGATTAAATGCCTGTGAGAATAAAGAACGTTCCCTCTTCTATAATCTGATGTAATAGCAACATAACCTAGATTCATACAAGCTCTTAACTTTTGACCACCGAAGGGACAAATTTTGTTTTTTCAAATTCAAATTCAAAATTGTTTATTGTTTGAATGTGAGTGGTTATAAATGGTGGTAGGGTTAGTATTTGGTTACATCACAATCAGCCAGAATTTGGCGTACAATACTTTGACTCTCAATATGCATGTCATTAAAAGCAATGGAAAATAATCAAATTATAGCAAATAACAATGTCGGACTAAAAATACGTATTGAAAAGATTAAAAATATATAAATAGTAATAAATTAATGTCATGCATACAGTAAATAGCCAATTACAATAATTAATAATTCTAAAATGTCTAGACGATACCAAAACAAAAAAAAAAAAACATGTAAAACAATGATAATAATTATAATAAAATGGAATAAATTCATAGGGC
Organism: Apotomis capreana; assembly: GCA_947623375.1. Lineage (NCBI taxonomy): Eukaryota > Metazoa > Arthropoda > Insecta > Lepidoptera > Tortricidae > Apotomis > Apotomis capreana. Next base: position 3,775,709 of record OX392519.1, read on the forward strand.
GTCAATTGGTGGTTGCAAAGTGTTCATTGACAGAGTAGAACATTTGAACTGACAATGACCCCTTTAGTCACACAATTTTCATAATTCTTGCAAATATCATGCTATGGATTAGGTTAGGTTAGGTTTTTTTAACAATCTCTAATAGTTTACGTTTGCAAAGAAAAATGTTTCTACGAAATTATTTTTCGGTGAAATTAAATATTCGACGAAAAATAATCCTAGGTGTCAATATAGACCCCCGCAAGTTTCCGGCTTAGAAGTGGCCTTAGTAAGACGAGCGTGAACCAGTCCACGTAAACCTATGACAACTGCTAGCAGATAGGGATCGCCTACATCGATGAAGCCAATTAGCGATGCTGTGATCGTTCCAAGTTTTGTATCTTAATTAATACAAAAGAGACAAAATAGCAACATAACTGTTTTTCCTTTATTTAAAAAGGATTTTTGAACTTTTACTTATATTTTTTTCCTTATTCCCACAACAATGACAATTAGTACTATTTCATAAACGCGTCTATGTATGTAGGTTAAGCAATTTCTATTTAATTATTTAAAGAGGTTTCATAAAACAAATAATAACCGTTTCATAGTGCAATGCAATGGTATTCACAACCTAGTGATCATTAAAAATATGCTCTGTGTGAACTTTATGATCGTCTCCAACATGGTACATACATGGGATAAGTTCGCCCTTGTACACATGTATGGTTCTTGAGTTTTTGTCAATATTGTTTTATGTGCAATAAAGTTTTTACTTACATACATACAAAATAACACACTCACAAACTGGCCCGTAAAGGATCAGAGACATCAACATGCGGACCAGAGCCAATAATACCCCTACCACAATCTTACATATACAATACAATAAACCAATATTCAATATACCAACACCAAAAATACTGGGAAGACATAGGAACGTGTAGACAGACGAAAGAAATTCTTCCGAATAGGAACCACAAACTCACCACAATCTTACTGAGAATCCACAGGAACCAACTACGCAAAATAGTAGGAATAATAACGGGACATAATACTCTGAACAAACACCTTTTCAATTTAGGGATAACAGATAGCCCTCTATGCAGGGCATGCATGGAAGCAGAAGAAACCACCAAACATATTCTACTAGATTGCAAACAGGTAGAAGTATACAGGACGAAGTACCTAGGATCCCCAAGTACCGTACACGACGCCACAAGCAACATTAAAGCTTTGATAAGGTTTGTCGAGGAGTTGGGGTGGTTGGAGTAGCGCTACCCCCTTTTCACGCAAAATAGGCACGTTTGGATGTCGACTTGCGGAAAATGCCCAGCGCAACTAACTAACTAACTAACACACTCACAAAACATGCTAGGCGCGATCACTAGTACATATATGGAAAAAGTGTCGATAGTTGAATTTATCGATATAGGCGATCCCTAGCAGGAGTCATTAAATTCTGCCCCGTATATTCCGAGTGCATATAAACCAGTGTAACGTTCGCCACGCTGTTACGCCCCTCGTCCAATTATTGCAAAACGTTTTTCTTTTAAATAAAAAAAGCATTTAGTCTCAAACCCCACACAACGGCAAATCGGATCAGCCGCTCTTTGATTACGCAAATCAGAGCTTCTTAAGGCGGCGGGCGCGGCTAATTTCATTATTTAGCGCCCGTGCTGCCTTTGGAACGAGCGAGTTACTCGACTGGCGAATTACATCTCAAATAAATATTAGGATAGAATTTTACACAAAAGTGTCTGGTTCCAGTCTAAAAAATGTTTATCTATACGTACTAGAGGACGATCGCAATGTGCAGTATTATGTCGGTGTTGAGGTTTTATTACCATCAAGTGGACATCGTTCTCCGTAAGATAAATAATCTAACCATATCTATTTAACATCAAAAATTATTATTAGGTACGTCGAGTTTTAATTTCACCAAAACCGCGTAGAATTCCATATCGCTGAGGGTCGTGATTCTCCCATAGCATCGCTGGATCATCATATGTCTGACAGTGGTTCGCCACTTGGATCTGTTCTTGGCTAATCACTACATAGTATAAAACGAAGTCGCTTCCTGCTGTCTGTCCCTATGTATGCTTAGATCTTTAAAACTACGCAACGGATTTTGATGCGGTTTTTTAATAGATATAGTGATTCAATAGGAAGGTTTATATGTATAATACATTCATAATGAATCAGCATTGCACCCGTGTGAAGCCGGGGCAGGTCGCTAGTACAATATAATAAAACAAATCATACGATATAACAAATACATAGAATAATTTATTATGCCACTAAAGCGCGTACTAACATTAGATGCGCAACTACTAAACGCGTTCGAAATAAGGCCAGTCGGGACAAGAGCACCGCGGGGTAATATCGAAATTTAGAAAAAAACTGTTATACTACTAACGCCATATTAGTTTTGGCAACTAACTATAGATGATAGTACAGAGTTTAACATCTGTACTTTTTTATATGTAGATACTTAGATACCTAGGTAACTTGCGCACAACTTGTTCCTACTAACCTCAGATTGCGTGGATTTCGGTTGTAAAGAGCAAATATTATGAATAAACAAATCTTATATTCGAATTAGGTAATCTATTGTTAAAGTCAAAGTTTCTATCTGCTAAATAATTTGTCTTGTAAACATTTTCAAATAATTATTCTTGTAAACATTTTCTAAGGAAGCACTAACTAAGCACTTTGATTCGGTTGAAACATCGAGTAAAGACTCTTGGCAGGTTCCGAAGTTTGTTTGTTTTACACAAAAAGTTACTGAGACCAGCAAATGTTTTACTTGGCCGATTGACAAGTAATAATTGTAGTCCCGGTCTATATCTTATTTATTTTGCCCTAGTCTTATAATTAGGTATCTGTTTTTAATCAAAGTTCTGTCCTTTTTCAGGTAAACAACGTTACAAGTCACCATGAAGATTACAGGGCAAGTTAATTATTAATAATAGGGTTCCCGAAAAACAAATGAAGCGAGGCTTGAATATGATATAAGCAACATCGACATTCTAACGGGCGTCTACGATTACGCGCGAACAGCAACAGCGGCCAGCAGTAAGAACCAAATCATAGCGATTTACACGCCACAAGCCGTTGCGCGCAATCGTCGCTCTATCCCCACGCCGCACCGCTCGCCGCTAAGACCGAATTCGTGGCCGTTCCGTAAGAGCAGGGTTGCCATCCGTCCGGGTTTGAATTTGTCCTAAAGAAAGAAAGAAATGCATGTCCTAGTTTAAAGGGCGTCTGGGGAGCGTCCGGGCGGGGTTTTATTTGTAGTCCAGGTTTAACATTTTCACGCACTGTACGTCGAGAAACGTAAATTAGGTCGCTCATGATACGGGACCACGTTTGTGCGCGACTTTCATCTTCATGAAACTACCAATCCGTACTACCGTCTAATAAATTTTAATTTCTTCCTTACAAGGATGTATGAAGGTTGATTTTTAATTTTACTCAGTAAGTACAAAAAAATGGCATGTATTTAACGCGGCGACAAATTAATCTCATTTAGGGATTTATAAAAAATTAAAGGGGGTAGCAAAAATAATAAGTTGGCGACTAATTGCGGAGACTAGTATAAAGTAAAAAGTAGCAGCTAAGTAATCAATTTTCGGCTTTGTTTCAATATAAACTAGCATCGAGTTTGGCGACTGAATTAACTAATCAAGCGGAAACATGACAGCGGATAAAAAGTTGAAAATGGCCTACTCTAATTGTTCAATGGAGATTGCATATAAAATAAATCAAGGTCATAAAAAAAATAAAAGGAGCGCTTTTTAGGGATATAAAAAAAAACCAACCTAACCTAACCCGGCCGAGTCGGATCTTCTGCTAATATTAGTCGCCAAGTCATTATTTATAGTACCTCGCCTATGATTTCAGTAATCTTGTTTATTATTTCTGCTACCTTAAAGTAGCTGCCATTATTTGAATTTTAAAATATCCTTCGTTTAAAGCTCATTTAATATAAATGATTGCCAAAATATTTAATCGCTGACAAGTTATTATTTTAGTTGCAAATAGTTTGCTGCTCTTTAATTTTTCTGTCGCCGCGAAAATAATCAGCCCAAAAAAATTACGGACATGTCCGCCCGTCAGGGTTCTGAGCTCCAAAATCCGGAGGTTTCATGTTTTTATCCTGGTAGCCAGATTTTAGAAATAGCAATCCTACGTAAGAGATATTTCTCGTTCACATCCAAATTAAACTTCGTGTGAGGTTTCACTGGAACCAAGTAACTGGTACGGTTACTTGCTTAATCCAAACGCAGCATCACTACTCAAGTAGATTTATCAGGGCTAATGAAAACGAAAACCGAACCTTTGTGCGCTTTCAAACGCTGATTCAGTTACCGGCGCGAACAAGTTTTAACCGGTTCAAACCAGTTGTATTCAGCTGCTTGCAGTTGGGGTTAATTGGCCTGATGGGAAGTGAAAAGGAGCCAAGATGCCGAGTGAATAGAAGTTCTTTGAAGGTCTTAAGCTTAAGACTAAAGTAAATGAATGTCGCATTTTACAAGTACAAACGTTGATCTAGTGGCAAAGATAACATTTAAAGGCATTTAGCTGCCTGTTTACTGAAGCGAAGCAGACAAAATATACCAATCAAACTGCGTTTTTATTATGTTCAAAAGCAGTGCAATCAAGAGGAAATGCAATTTACAATACAACAACAATACAACAATAGTTTATTGCACACCAATCAAAGTTTATAAAAGGAAACAAAACAAATACAATTTATAAATAACGGGCAACACACCCAGCAGGACAACAGGCGGTCTTATTAATGTACCCATCTTTCCTTACTGTCCGTTTACGTTAAGTTTGCACTTGGCACCTTAACTGTGGTGTCGCATACAAATGAGGTTCGAACTTTACGTAACTGGGTTGAAGAAATCGAGGTATCGTTCTAGACTGTTTCCATCTTCAAAACTTAACCAATTCGACAGAAGGACAGTTTCTGTGTTGGACCGTTTCGATTTTTGCGCTTATTATTATAGAAGTTATGTATTCGGCGTCGTTTTGGAGCGAAAGTTTAGCCAAACTTTGTACACAATATGTATAATAATAAGCGCAGAAATTGACACGGTCCGACACAGAACATTTGCTTGTATAAAAAAATTAGCAGTGATATATTCTCTTAAATGTGATTGGTATATTTGACACAGCTCCGTTCAAGTAATCAGGCTGCCTAAAACTTGGAAACTGTACTCTTGTACTAAAGCCAGCTCGTAATGTACAGTTAGCAGCTTAAGCTACTTTTACTGTTTTTCACTGAAGCGGTTAATGAAAAATTAATTATTTTATTAGTACCTAATAGATGTCGGAATACAAATCACCAAGGGAGTATATATTGACTGCCATTGGGATTATGGAGTAGAAATGGGAATTGTTTCAAATAACTTTGAATTAAAAGTAGCAGAAATGCAACCCAAACAACGCCACATAAAAAAACCTGAGCCTGAGCCTGAGCCTTTCTTAAGATATAAAAAACATTATGACTACATGAAACAATAAAAAATTTAACTTATTTAACTTTCTATACCGGAAACGCGGTGGAACCTCTTGAACCGCAAATCCAATAACTAAGAAAAAGTTCAGGCGAAACTGAAAGTTCGTTCGGAACTTGTCGAAAACTTTGATTCTTTTTTGCCAACCCTGACCATGCACCGTTCAGCCGTCAACCAATCAACAGGCAGCATTTTATAAAAACAATTGAGAATCAATCAGTGCCCCGCCCACCCGGGCCAGGGCTGCCCCTACCCGTCGTCTTTGATTAATAGTGTCAGTAATTAATGAGATCTGAGCTGGGGCGTCTTATAATTGAGGTTGGAACGGACTAGGTTTAGCTTGATGGGAATAAAATGTTAGTTTTGATGGATGTGATTTAGGATCGAGTGTAACTGAATCCTGCTGAAAAGCTGGCGTAACTTTTTCTACATCTAGAGTCTCTCTTGGCGCTATGACGTCACAATGTTTAGGGAGTAAATGGAATTAATAGGGAAAACTTAAGTCTATTGTGTATAGTTCAACATAAAAAATACAATAGGCACATTCTTGATAAAATTTAAGGCAATCCAACTTTGGGCAAAGCAGAAAAATCTATAGTAGGTACCTATGTTGTATGTAACTACTAATTTTATATTTTTTGATACTATTAATAAAAGACGTTATATACAGAAACAGAGCAGTTCGTCTCGTAATCCACAAAGTCGAAGATAATCAGATTACGGGATTGTCAAAGAAAAAGTCGTATTAGCAAAGCGGAAAGCTTCAGCTTTGCAAGTTGCTCGGGGAAAGCATTTAAACGTAAGGAAAAAGTACATTTCCGCCCACGGGCACTACGGCATTTTTTTTAGCTACATATAAAAGATAACCTTATGCTGTTTAAAGTATAGAATGTTCAAGAAGTGATGTGTGTGATATGATGATATCACAATATTATTTAAAATCAGGACTAAATCTACATAATTATATGTAAAAAAAATATAACCACCCATAACTAACTAAAATATGGGCTAAAATGGTAAACTACAAACTAAAAAACTTTTGGCATGGTCCTGACGACGCTGGTAGCAATTTCTCGCTGAATAGCAACGCTAATACGTTGAGCGAGGAACCTTTAGTTATCTGCCAGCTGCATCACGCGGTGTTACCCGCTCATCCCGCGGGAACACTACATTTTTTCGGAATAAAAAGTAGCCTATGTATTAATCCAGAGCGTTGGCTACCTTCATACCATAATTTGTAAAAATTGGTCAAGCCAAATACACTCACAAACGTTTGCCTTTTTAAAGTGTGATTATGTAAAATGAAATCTTATTCAGAGTATAGGGCACAAGGCCAGTTTACAAGTCTGATTGTGAATGTACCGGCATTTTCCAAGAGTAGACCGCTGTTGAGATGAAAGCCGAAAGAACCACAACAGTCATTGAAGTCACACAGAATAGAGATGTAACATTTATTATAATATTCCGCTTGAAATTTTGAGACGCAAAAAGGTACGGCAAGGAGCAAATATTGGACACAAACATTTTTGAGCTTTGGATTTTTTTAAAATAAAGAGTTAACATTATATACCGGTATTTTAAAACATAAAGCATTGCAAAATTCATATCGAACGTGCAGAACATTATTTCAAAGTGAGACTTATTCCACTTGAATGGTACAGAAAAAAAACTAATACAAGAGCTTCGTCTGAAACACTCGCGAAAATATTACAGAGCTTAGTCTCGCAATAATGCCCATCCCACTACCCCCACTCTATTCTGCTCACTATTATTAGGAAAATTCTGACTTATTGCCTCAATGCGACTGCTCTTAGTTGACTTGAGGGTGTGGTGCAAAGGACAAGATTCAGCGACTGTGAAAAAAACATAAATAAGAAAACAAAAAAATAGGAAATTTTGATTAGTAATTAAGTCAGCATTTGTACAACACAATAAAGATGAAAACAAAAAAAAAACTGTTTTTTTTACCATAAAGTTCTAATCACGCTAGTTAGCATAAAAAGAATATTTAAAAACAGACGGAAAAAAATCATTTTAGCCTAGAAGGTCATAAAAGTAAAACAAGGTGCCAATCATTAAATAATATACATATATAAATAAAGAAATATCGGACACTATATAATCCCACAAAAACCATGGGACTTTTAATAAAGCGTTGTCTATTTTCTGGACCATTCTATCCTAGTGTCCTATCAAGAGGGTTAGAGTGTTGTTCATTAAATACAGGACACCGTGTATAATGACGGCCATCCGTCCGATCTGTGGCTACAAGCGAAGCGAATGAAGAGTAGTGTCAAAGTAGGCAAATTTACACGTCATGGGTGCAGGCCAGCCCAACCCTATCCTATTTTCAATTGGGGACAGGTTTGATTGTCATGTCCCTACATAAGACACTGCTGTGAACAGCATGTGTCAAAAAGAGTGTATGCCGTGTAAGTTCTTATAATGTCTTTACTAACACTTTAGATATAGATAGGCCCTAATCCTAACAAATACTATGATGTTTTACTCGAAATAAACTATTTCCGTGGTATTGTTTTTAGGTCCTAAACCGCTGTCGCTTGTGCCTCGCGCGGGAGTCGAACCCACGTCCGCGTAATGCAGTGTGAAAGGGTAGACAGGAACGTGCCGCGGCCAAATCCGCGCCAAATGGCACCTTCCGGCTGACACGTAATAGTACACACTAATGTGCCCGAAAGTTTTCTGGAAGCGATCGCTATTTAGCGATAAGACCACAAGTTTGGGTGTTGAGGCTTTATCGCTAAAATAATCAAATCATGACTTAGTTTTTGTAGTATAGAATATGACTGGATCGAAATTGTTGTAGAAAAAAAATGTGAGATTGAGTGCGATATTTTGTTTATTACCTAGGTATTTTTATGTGTAAGTATATGTGGTTTTTTTTTATTAATATAAACTGAATGTAAACCAACAAATAAATTATTTTAATGGCAATCTGTTTATTACTTATACTCTAATATAATAATTATATATGTATAAGATAAGGTTTTGGCTAACGAATCAAATAGTAGAGTTGCTAAGCCGCGAAATTGTGCGCATCGGGTTACAAGCATGAAAGGCCGTTTCCGATTAAGGGAAGCAAAAATGCCCTTTAATATTATGACTTAGTTTTTTTTTACTACAGTCAGTTACGTCTAGTAGAGTAACTGTGTCAAGTTTGGTTGAAAAATTCTTTGCGGTTCCGCAGAAAAAAAATAAAAACGGAAATAATGAAATATGGTTTTTCTCCAAAAATATTTAACTTTAATGAACTATTATTTTTTCATTCTGTAAAGCTTAGTCAAGTTCATGTTTTAAGTGAAAATGGTATCTCTATATCTAACGATTATGTAAAAAATAGATAAGTGAAAATTTTAATATATATATTTTTTTATTTTTGTGAGAGATACCACTCTAATTGATATTTCTAAATAAGCCTTAGTTAACGTCCTGTAACACATATTAATTTGATGGATAAAATCGGAAAGCAACTGTGTCAAAATGAAATAAATAACTGGGTTGGATTACATTTTATTAGTAAGCTATTCTAATACTTCCAAATAACCAACGCCAAATGTCAAATCTTGTTCATTTGTAAAGAGGATGTATTCTTTACAAATGAACAAGATTTGACAGTTAGTGACATTTGCCTTTTATTGTTATTGAAAATGTCATTATTTTTCTAATAACATAAACTATGCATATATTAATCATTTTTGCTATTTGGTATATAAGCTTTACTTAACATTATACCAGATTATCAATTTAAAGGTTTTAATCGGACACTAGCTGTAAAATGGAAATAAAAGACTTTTCGGGTATGACTTCATTATCTTGAAATTGTAATTACAAACTATTCTTTTTTCGCCACGCAATAATCCTCTTTCTACCGAAATTAAAATAAATACATGTTATGACAGTAATAAAGATGATTGAAGATTGTTTTTTTAAATGTAACATGACATTTCAGGGACATTAGAAAAATAACTCGTCTTTACAAAATGAATTCTAAAGCGAATGCAATCAAAAAATTATTAAGAAAGAAACCTACATCATTATAATATCACCTCGCAATGATATAAGTAGCGATTTCGTATCCATCAGAAATACTTAATGAAGATGGTTCGTTGAATTTGGAATATGTGAAGGAAAATTCTAATATACTGAAACTGAAAGTCCAATCTCGCCATATTTCAAAAAATATTTACAGATGCTTTATCGAATATGTCCCAAACAGCATTGGTGTTGGATCCATAAGGCGGCATTATTGTGGATGTGCCAACGGAATGCGAACAGTAGGGTGTTGTTCACACATTGTTGCTATTGTTTATTATTTATCGCACGCAAGATATTTGTCCAAAATCGTTCGGCCTGCGGAAACTTTAAGCGGACTTTTTGTGAATCACGGAATTCACGTTACTGTCAATGAAGATAGCGATGAGGATTAGAAAAAGTAGTGTACCAGTGTACCGCCAAACAGCAATGTTCGCATTGTTGTGTTCCGGTGTGGGGGTAAGATAGCCGGTGAAATTACTAGCATAGAGGCATTCTATCTTCGTCCTCCGGGTAGGCAAGCACTTGTGACTCCTCTGGTGTTGCAGGTATTTATGGGCGACGGTAATCGCTTTCCATCAGGCGATACGTTTGCTCGTTTGCCCCCTATGACATTAAAAAAAAAAAAGTGTATTTTTTTTCATTACGTAACTAAAAAGGTGACTTTTCTAGCAAATGTCACTGTAACTGTCAAATCTTGTTTATTTGTAAAGAGGATATTATGTTTTGGTTATTTAGCAGTGTTAGAGTAGTTTACTTATTAAATAGTAATGAATTCCAGCCCAGTTATTTATTTCATTTTGACACAGTTGCTTTCCGATTTTATCCATCAAATTAATATGTGTTACAGGACGTTAACTAAGGCTTATTTAGAAATATCAATTAGAGTGGTATCTCTCACAAAAATAAAAAAATATATATATTAAAATTTTCACTTATCTATTTTTTACATAATCGTTAGATATAGAGATACCATTTTCACTTAAAACATGAACTTGACTAAGCTTTACAGAATGAAAAAATAATAGTACATTAAAGTTAAATATTTTTGGAGAAAAACCATATTTCATTATTTCCGTTTTTATTTTTTTTCTGCGGAACCGCAAAGAATTTTTCAACCAAACTTGACACAGTTACTCTACTAGACGTAACTGACTGTAGAAAAAAAAATCTGTCCATTATCACGAAAGGGCATATTTTCTTCCCTTAATCGGAAACGGCCTTTCTACCACACGTATATAGTAAATATTTTATGTAAAAGCATGTTAATAATCATTATTTAATGTATTTAATGAAGCGAAATAGGATGCGTTCGGAGATTTACGTTGGTTACGCCGACGTAAATATATATTTTCAGCTACTGTTTGTATGAGAAGTGCCCAACATTAATATATTTTTAGAAACCAGATTAAATGAACTTTTTAAAATAATAATAATAATTTGAAAATGTTCACGAAATTGAACTAATTTACCTCACTGAATAAAAAAACTTGTTGTAATTTTTACCTTTTCGGCCATTACACCCATATTTTTATATAGAACTATACGAAAATAACATAAAAAATGAATTTCTGATATTTGTTTTACACGGAAACGATACCAAACACGTCCTGGTAGACTTAACTGACCAGCAATAAAGAAAGAAAAGAGGGATACTTGGCCGTATTCACTCCGCTCTCCCGCCTCACAGGGGACGAATCTGACTTCCTTCCACATCTGAAAATGATCACCGTGGAACACTATATCTGTGGTAGAAATTTCATGCTTGTAACCCGATGCGCACAATTATGTTAGAAAACAGCGGCTTAGCAACTCTACTAAAATACAAGTCAGAAAAATAAACGCCAATAAATTGCTCACCAAAACCGTCCCTCGCTGTATAGGTATGCAATCAGGCTAACCCAACCCCAACAATGACAGGGCAAGCCGCGATATTATACAAGTCTACCTCCATATGTATGAGGTACCTTCGATTAATATGTATGGACCTGCAAATGTAAGTAGCTCTCATTAGATAAAAGGCTAGGGTATGTTAAAGTGTAAGTACCCAAGCAGCACATTAGTGAATTTTGCAGCTTATCTTATAGCTTTAAGTTCTAAATGAGTGGTTTAACAGTGTTTGATACAACTTATAGCTTTAAACACCATTCAAAACTGTATATGAGTTCATCCTATCACTTGTAGTTGCATAGGAACGTTTTTTGTTTCTACTTTATTACTTATGGTGGGATAAAGTCGATTTTGCTACTTAAAGTTGCATGCAGGTTCAAATTGTCACTCAATAAGAAGCAATAGTGCTATATAAGGCCTTAAAATCACTTATAAGCAATTTTTACATATAAGTGGGAACATACCCTTATTTGGAACTAAAAGTTCCAAATGACTAGTACAATAGCGAATTATATCACCAATAGTGGCTAAAGGGATAATTTTACGGCTCTTTTGGAACCAAAAAATATTGCAACTTTAAGGCCTAAGAAGTACCTTATTGCCACTCCAACGCATAAATAGGTGTCAGTAGGAGGTTCTTGGAACCAAAAGCAGTTATTTTCACTTATTTCGAACCACTAACGAACTAAAAGTTCTATTATTGTTCCTATTTGCGCCTTGTCAAAATATATTTAATAGTCGCGCTTTTTTAATAGTCTACAAAAGAGCAAATAATTACTATTGGTAATATCATTCACTGCTTTGCCACTCGCAAGATACAAATAAGTGATTATTAGACTTGATAGTTCCAAATAAGGAACAAATAAGTGAAAATAAACACTGTAGGATCTTTTTTAGGGTTCCGTAGTCAACTAGGAACCCTTATAGTTTCGCCATGTCCGTCTGTCCGTCTGTCCGTCCGCGGCTTAGCTCCGTGATCATAAGTGCTAGAAAGCTGAAGTTTGGTATGTGTATGTATCACGCCGACATAACGGTAAAATAAAAACTAAAAAAATAACTTTTTTTCGGGTACCTCCCATACACCTAAAGTGGGGGTGATTTTTTTTTTCGTTCTAACACTAGCGTGTGGGGTGTCGTTGAATAGGTCTTTTAAAAACAATAGGGGCCTTCAAAGATCATTTTTTGATAAAGTCAGCAGTTTTGTAAATATTCGCTCGGTACATCCAAAAAATAGTGTCCCCCCCCTCTAACTTCTCAACCACGGGTCAAAAAATTATGGAAAAATTCATGAAAATAAGGCCCTATTAGTACTTTCAATCAAAACTATATTGAATAAAATCGGTCGAGCCGTTTTTGAGTTATCGCAAAAATTCATAATTTTCTTGCCCCGCGGTGTTCTTATACTTCGAACGTTACACATATTAGTTAAGTGCCATACTGCATTAAAACATTTCGCTCAATCTGGTGCGTATAATCGATAACTTCTAGAAGGTAATAAGTAATTACAGTTACTTTGGCGTTTACGACCTTTTATAGAGCTTGAAATCTTTGTCGTAATTTAAATTCGATTTTATTGTCTATTGTGAAGGATGGCCAACTACGGAACCCTACACTGAGCGTGGCCGACATGCTCTTGAGACGGTTTTTGTTTCGCCATGTTTACAAATGGAAGCCTATGAAAATTGATTATTTTAACCAGAATTTTATCACACTGACGCATAATCACAGACTTTTGATAGTTGTGACGATGTTACTTTAACATTGTACGTAACCTACAATCATTAGGTCAGGTTTTTAACAGTTTTATTTCTTATCAGTATCTATTCCTTATTTAATTTAGCACTCTCTTTTTTAATATTCCTGATCAAATGAAGGGCGCGTCGAAATTTAAAAAGAAAACATACTATAGTTTCACAGTAAAAAAAGATTCGCAAGAATTTCGTGCTTATTTCGATGCTTGTATAACGTAAAGTTTTAATCACTCATCAAACAGACATATAAATCCAAAATGAATATGGCAGATCACGTATTACTTCAATTTGACAGTTGCCTCGCCACTCAAAGATAATTTTGGCGACTCATTTATCACTCATTGACCGAACTGAAATGTTTTCATTCGTTCACTGCGCATAACTTTTACCCTTAGTTCTAATTGCCACTTAAGGTTATTGTGAGATCTCTTATGGACGCATAACTTTCACCCATAGTTCTAATTTCCACTTAAGGTTATTGTGAGATCTCTTATGGATTCTATTTAGCACCAAAAATAGGCTGCAATTTTTCTCCTTTTGGTTCTATACTGGTGGCATAAGGGTTCTTGCCACCTATATAGCACTTAGTCATGGTGGTAAATTTCACTTAAGCATCTAATTAGATATGATATACGAGCTATTTAGACCCAATTGTGCTACTTGGGTATTGGCACGTTGAATAGTCCTTGTTTATTTTTTAGTTGACACAATAAACAGTCAACATTTAAGAGGCCTTAATCATTTTTTTTTATAATTAAGACAAATAATTTCATAATTTCAACCAACTTTTTAAAGTAAATAATACTTCTCCTTGAGTTCTAGAAAGTAACATAGCTAATTCATACTTTCGTTGCATGAAGTTGAAACTAAGTTAAAAACCACAGACACAATAACAACACAAATAACAAGCAAGATACCTATGCATAATCCATAGATAATTAAAACTATATTGAATAAAATCGGTCGAGCCGTTTTTGAGTTATCGCAAAAATTCATAATTTTCTTGCCCCGCGGTGTTCTTATACTTCGAACGTTACACATATTAGTTAAGTGCCATACTGCATTAAAACATTTCGCTCAATCTGGTGCGTATAATCGATAACTTCTAGAAGGTAATAAGTAATTACAGTTACTTTGGCGTTTACGACCTTTTATAGAGCTTGAAATCTTTGTCGTAATTTAAATTCGATTTTATTGTCTATTGTGAAGGATGGCCAACTACGGAACCCTACACTGAGCGTGGCCGACATGCTCTTGAGACGGTTTTTGTTTCGCCATGTTTACAAATGGAAGCCTATGAAAATTGATTATTTTAACCAGAATTTTATCACACTGACGCATAATCACAGACTTTTGATAGTTGTGACGATGTTACTTTAACATTGTACGTAACCTACAATCATTAGGTCAGGTTTTTAACAGTTTTATTTCTTATCAGTATCTATTCCTTATTTAATTTAGCACTCTCTTTTTTAATATTCCTGATCAAATGAAGGGCGCGTCGAAATTTAAAAAGAAAACATACTATAGTTTCACAGTAAAAAAAGATTCGCAAGAATTTCGTGCTTATTTCGATGCTTGTATAACGTAAAGTTTTAATCACTCATCAAACAGACATATAAATCCAAAATGAATATGGCAGATCACGTATTACTTCAATTTGACAGTTGCCTCGCCACTCAAAGATAATTTTGGCGACTCATTTATCACTCATTGACCGAACTGAAATGTTTTCATTCGTTCACTGCGCATAACTTTTACCCTTAGTTCTAATTGCCACTTAAGGTTATTGTGAGATCTCTTATGGACGCATAACTTTCACCCATAGTTCTAATTTCCACTTAAGGTTATTGTGAGATCTCTTATGGATTCTATTTAGCACCAAAAATAGGCTGCAATTTTTCTCCTTTTGGTTCTATACTGGTGGCATAAGGGTTCTTGCCACCTATATAGCACTTAGTCATGGTGGTAAATTTCACTTAAGCATCTAATTAGATATGATATACGAGCTATTTAGACCCAATTGTGCTACTTGGGTATTGGCACGTTGAATAGTCCTTGTTTATTTTTTAGTTGACACAATAAACAGTCAACATTTAAGAGGCCTTAATCATTTTTTTTTATAATTAAGACAAATAATTTCATAATTTCAACCAACTTTTTAAAGTAAATAATACTTCTCCTTGAGTTCTAGAAAGTAACATAGCTAATTCATACTTTCGTTGCATGAAGTTGAAACTAAGTTAAAAACCACAGACACAATAACAACACAAATAACAAGCAAGATACAACGCACTATAAGACAAATTCTTCAAAAAACATCAAACGACAAACGCTTTAAAAAGAAAAGATTCGTATACTAAACTCCGCACAGAGGTGTCGAGTGCCGATCTCCGCTTCCGGTCAAAACGAAGATGGCGGTCTGTCAATTTCCGGAAAATGGCCGCCGTTATTTAGCGCGCCTGAAGCTTGGACTCCTTGAAGGAGCTTTTAAGTTTACTTTAATATACTGTGCTCTGTAGAACTCTGTACGTATTGGACACTGTCGTTCTAAAATCCATGGAGTTGCTAATTAATTTAAAATAATTTCAGTCAAAATCTAAAAAATATAATTATATTTATGTTGTTTTATTGATTTCGATATCATGATTAATGATGTCACATCGTTACTATTCTATGCTGTTACCTATAACTTTAAATACATTTTAAATATTAAGGGACAATTTTTACGGTAATAAAATATTGTTAAAATGTATATATTTTTTAAATTTAAATGGATTTAGTAGGTAATTATTTAATAAACACTTTATGAATATAAATAAATAATTATTAAGGGACAATCATACACAAATCGACCTAGTCCCAAACTAAGCAAAAGCTTGTACTATGGGTACTAGACGACGATATACATAATATATAAATACATATATAGATAACATCCATGACCCAAGAACAAATATTTGCACAAATATTTGCCCCGGCCGGAAACGAACCCGGGACCGCCGACTCAGTAGGCAGGTGTCTACAAACCGAAACAAACGCGTCGTCAAATAGAATAGAATAGGTATTTATTTGCTTAGAATAAGTAGGTACAAATGTGTCATAGTATAGTATGTGACCACTATGTGACAAAAGGTAGCTAATAGGTATGTAATTAATATTTATTAATTTAATAAATACTTTTTGAACGCATTAAGCCCCGTTTTGTTACGTTTGAAAATTGTGGCCACTAGATAGCGCTACGAGTAACAACCAAATGATTAGATTATTTTGATATAATTTTGTATTTTAACAGGTTGTTCACATAGGATATGGCCCTGATATTTCTTTATTTGTACAAAAGTAACAAGCACTCAGAGACCCCGGTACCAGGATAGCGGTGATGGGGTGTAATTAATAACCGGGTATTAAGACGCATGGGGCCATCCATCTCACGACCAACCCTTTGGTGGCTTGCTCCTATAATTCTTATTGTTGAGTGTTAATCAATCAGGGCTACCTTTATTATCTTTCTATACTCGTATATAGGATATAAAAGAAAGTCGTGTTAGTTAAACTATTTATAACTCAAGAACGGCTGAACTGATTTGGCTGAAAATTGGTGGGGAGGTAGCTTAGAACCAGGAGAAGGACATAGGATACTTTTTATCTTTTTTTTTTCTCTAAATTTATCGACTTTCAGGCGGTACAAAGCTCGCCGGATCAGCTAGTTGTGGATAAATGAGTGTAAATTGCAAGAGGGCCTGCGTATGTGCGGCCCGTAACTGCACATCGGATATGTGTCCCAACCTGTGAGAAGTAGGGACAAAAGATTTGCAAGAGGAGATGCCAGACATCCGAGGGATTGGACTTTGGTTCCTCTCAATAGTTTCTATAGTTAGCTGTCATGAGATGAAAGGGCAGCCCTAGGAGGCTGATAGTCTAAGGAGGGGGAGAGAGTGTAAAAGTCGGACAAATAAACATCTATACCATTGTCACAAAAATCAAAGCACAAAGAAGAATCGAACCCGTTACCTCTGGGCTACCGGTCCAATCCAGAGGTACCGGGTTTGATTCCAGGTTTCTTCCGTCAGGTTACGCATTTAATTTTTTTTTGTGCTTTGAGCTTTGTATCAATAGTACAATATAAAAAAATGTGGTGTACCCATTACATGTTTAATTTTTTTTCTATTCTTCTTCAATTTAAGAGCCACGCTCTTGTCGATGTAGCAATTGCCAGCCGTTTCTTTCTTGGGCTTTCTCCTCTACTTTTTGGTAAAACATGACTTTAACCTTTTATTTGATTAGCTGCAATTAATTTGTCTTGGCCTTCCTCTACCTCGCTTTCCATAGATTTTTCCTTCTATGATATTTTTGAGTTAAAAGTCATGAAGTAAAGTAAGTAAGTAAACACTTTATTGTACACAAAAACAGTAAAAAAATACATCTATTACAAATAACATATGGGTAAAAAGGCGAACTTATCCCTATAAGGGATCTCTTCCAGTTAACCTTTGAGCAGTTGAGTGCGTACGAGAAGAAGATAGACAAACTAACACCGTGTACAAAAAGGTATTAAAAATAATAAGACTACTAATAATTACACATATAAACTATTAAAACATACATACATACATATATGTAACATATAATGTAATATAAATATACACATAAATATAAATGCATTGCAGATCCAATTCACAAGTCATTGGAAATCATGTCTTAGCAGATGCCCTATCATATTTCCTCTCACTTACTTACTATGGTAAATGTAAAAAAAGTATTTTGGCCATGACCTATGTGCACAGTTTCCATCATATTTTTACATCAACCTAGGCCGTAACTGGGACTTCCTGGACAAGGCAAGACGTAAAACTCCAGCCAAACTACGGGCGGTAATTCGTAAAGCCCCAGATCGCATATTTATGACCCTCACCTTCAGTTTGGGCCAAAAATATCTGCAATATGGGACACTCACAAATTAACCGCTCTAGGTATGCAATGTACAATCAACCAATTTGATTCCTAGTCCATTTCGAACCTTGTCACAATGAACGTCAATATGAAAGCCGCTTGAAATCTCATATCATTGTCATTGTGACAAGGTTAGTGGCCTAGAAATCAAATTAGTTGGTATTACTCGTATTACAATTTAAATATTTGCTTCTTGCTGTTAGTGTAAGTTAAGTCGCTTGTCATTTAAATGACCGTAAATGTGCATCTACTTGCGCATGAAAATGCATTGTTAAACCACTGACAAGATAAATTACCATGTCTTCATAAACAACAATGTCCGGTGATAGATGATCTAAGATGAATCATGATCTAAGATCACTAAATTCATTAGAATCCGACGATTCACGGAAGACTATTTAATCATTCATTAACCTTCTGAACGCCTTGGAAAATATCTATAGATCTCACACTATCATATCTGCACTATGAAATGTAATTTAGAAATAAATCACATGGCAAAATTTTGAAAATTTCGTTTCCGGCTTTGCGCGTACGGAACCTGCCACCGCCTACATTTTTTAAGATGCCTACATAAGATGGTTCAAACTGTAGCCTTATTCAATCCCGAGACACAATTGTTTTTTTTTTATTTGGTATGTAAATCTTTCGTTTACTTTAAGATTTTTTTTCGTTGTTTTGTACTTTTTTTTTCATTACAATGTAGATGTAATAACTCGATAATTTAATTCATTGGAAAGCAAAAACACTGTACATAAAATATTTAATAAAAAAACATTAGTATAAAACCTTAATCTAAATAACCTATAATACCTATACTTATATTGTAGTATGTTGTATAATTCAACATCTTTCTACACTCCTATTCACACCTCAGGATAGATTCTAATGAAAAAACGCCTGTATCCATTCCCAGAGACAAAGACAAAACGCACCACCGAAATGTTATTCAACGGTTCAAAATCGACTTGCAAACACTACCGAAGTTAAATAAATGCTTACAAAATACGAGCGTGTTTGAGTGAAATACGCGCCACATAAATCACTCCTCGGAAACGGACTACGGCGGAGAGGCATCGAACTTGAATGCAAATGGCCGCTGATGGATACCGGGCAGGTTACCCAATGCTCCTTTTATATTAGATGGAACGTTTGACCTGCGTGCGGTGATGTAATTTTTAAGAGCATAGTTAAACCAACATACCTCAGTGCTTGAAGACGAAAGTCTTCAACCAGTGCGTATTACCGGTGATGATCTACGGAGCCGAAACGTGGTCTCTAACTATGGGCCTTTTAAGGAAGCTCAGAGTCACTCAGCGAGCTATGGAAAGAGCTATGCTCGCAATTGGTCTACGAGATCGAATCAAAAATGAGGATATTCGTAAACGAACCAAGGTCATCGACATAGCAAACCGGGTAAGCAAGCTGAAGTGGCAATGGGCGGGGCACGTAGCATGGAGGACCGATGGCCGTTGGGGCAGAAAGGTTCTCAAGTGGAGACCACGTACCTGCAAGCGCAGTGTAGAACGACCACCCGCAAGGTGGTCAGACGACCTGGTTAGAGTTGCGGGGACTCGCTGGATGCGGGTCGCTGCTATCCGGCCCATGTGGAAGTCTATTGAGAAGGCCTGTGTCCAGCAGTGCTGCCGTCATATCGAAAAAGGGCGCATCTAACATTTTTGTCAAAAATGAGTTCTATACATATTCGGAATCAGCAAAAAAAGACGGATCTACCAGTATTTTTAAATTTGACTAAAGATGAACAGAACCCTGTGAAACCTACAATCAAAAAGGACGTATCTGCGGGATACCGCGTATAAAACGAATGAGAAAAGGCATTTCTGATGTATGCTAAAATAAAAAGACACATCTGAGCAAAAGCGTTTTATTATTTTAGAAAAAAATGGACATTTTCATAAAAAGAAATGGCACTTGTACACGAAAATATGAAGAAAAGACGGTTCTGCGTAGTTGCGCCTTTTCATCTTAGTGAAATCACCATTTAAGTCGCAATAAGTCAGGCGCAAGTGCCAGTACCGTCTTTTCTACGTAGTATAGTTAAGCGTGCGGGGTAAAGGGGGCTCGCGGTTGGATATCAATTCAATCAGATGCGTCCAGGCAGTTAAAGAAAATTTTAAGGTTTTCTTTAAATTATCATCATAAATCTAAGACTCAAACTCCTGTCGGTGTAGCTGATATAGTATGTTATGTATACTCTAACAGGGTGTTTTTTAACCCACGCCATAATGCGGATTTTTAGTGGTACTACTTTACTGGCAACGACACATTTTTGGTAACTAACGTTGAAAGTCAGTGAATTTCACTGATATAAACAAAGAGGAAACAGGACTAGATATTCCATTTTAGTATTTTTAATAATAAAGCCAAAACTGTTCATAGTGATAAAAGTCAAGTTTTTTCAATAGAATTCAGTAATTATTTCGCAAGAAGAACGAAGGATTGAGCAGCATTCCGGTTTCAATGTTTTCAGTTTAGTCTGTGATAAATCGGTACTGACGTTTAATAATATAACGTATGCACATTATTGCCATATGAAAGCTGTTTGTAGCGCCACTATCCCTGGACCGGACCGGACTTATGGTGTTCAACCATTTACTGTTAAATGCTTCGCCAACACCATCGAAGGCTTTCAGTACCTTCCTGTACCTTTGCGTCATGATCGATTTTCACACCCATAGAAAACTATGCACCCCATAAAAAGTTTTCTTTTGTTATTTTTTTTATTTTCTGGGATATATTTGCAGTCATTAAATTATTTCTATTTTTAACAGTCACGTTTGCTAAACATATTCTTGCTTTGAAATCTGGTGTACATTTTGAGTCTACTGTAAGTAATAAATATACATAAATATATTAGTTTGCTTTTCTTTAAATTTAAAGGGTTGTCGTATTAAAATATAGGTACATTTTCTTCAAAGGAGACAGGTACAACTATTAAAAAAAATTAGGCAAGTGCGAGTCCGACTCGCGCATGAACGGTTCCGTACCATAATCTATAAAAAGTTTGTCGTAGGGAAGCCCCCCTTAAATATTTATTTTATTTTATTTTTAGTATTTGTTGTTATAGCGGCAATAGAAATACATCATCTGTGAAAATTTCAAGTGTCTAGCTATCACCGTTCTTGAGATACAGCTTGGTGATAGACGGACGGACAGCCAAGTCTCAGTAATAGGGTCCCGTTTTTACCCTTTGGGTACGGAACCCTAAAAACGGCCATATAGAAAATGCATAGCATAAGCTAAAATCAGTTGCTTCAAATGGCATTTGACGTTTTCGGAAAACAAATACACTTGTACTTTTTTATTGAAACAAATAAAAAGTCAATGCAAGAATTCCGTTCTGACATTTATAAAGCGGTAAAACTAAAACTTATTTGTAGGTAACGTTATAAAATAAAAGCATTTGCCTACTTCCTTCACTTCAACAATAATGTACCAAGTGTTAGGGCTGGTCAAAAATCGAAAATCAAAATGCGTTACAGACGTATCTGCTTTTTTCTTTTTAAGTAGGTCGATGTTTTACTTACAACCTACGTTAAAAAGCAGTAAATGGCTAAATGCGTCCTTTTTTATTTCGTTAACTAAAATGCGCTATGCGTATTATTACTAAGTAAAAAAGACGTTTTAATAAATTACTACGCTGAAAAGACGTTTCTAGCCAGACACGTCTTTTTACTGTAGTATAAAAGTATTTATTTGTATTTTTTTTACTAAGAGAAAAGATAAAATATCATTTATTTATTATTAAATGTTATCCAAATTGGATTTTGCATATCAACCCCTAAAGCTCAAATGCTTTTACACGTTTTTGCATTAAAACAGTATCAATTTTTTTATTTTCTTTCACGCAGCGAATTTTTTAATTTCAAATTTACAAAATATTTTTTTTCTCCGTTTTCAAGTTTATGTAGAAGCGCCCTATTTCGGTATGACGGCAGAGTGGACGTCCTATGGCTGAAATGATGATGATGATGATAGTTAAACCATATTTAGGTTCCCAAATATAATGGGTGACTTTAGTTTAGGATGAGGGATGATCGTATCAGGAGAGCATATCTGGGTCGACCGACTGGACGACGGCCCGTCGGCCGCCCCAGACATCGCTGGAGAGATGCAGTGGAGTCTCTTATCGGAGGCCAAGACTCACTTTGAGTCACTGAGTCATCGGAGTAATTAAATATAGTTCAACTATATGTCAACCTGAACGTTATCTAGGTATCATATTATTATCCAGGGTTCGTAAAATGCGAGAAAAATTCTTTGAAGTGCTAGGGCCGTCACTTCACCCGGTTTTGCGATTTACGATTCCTGATCATATCTCTATAATATAAGTGTCCGGCGACCGAGACTCCGTCAATTATTCTTGTCCGGGTTATGAAAAGCTCTTATGTGACAAAACCAAACTTGTTTCAAACCCAGGACCACCGGCTAAATGGGCAGCTGCACTACCACTGCACTGCGCTAACCGCATCGTCAAACAGAACAACGAAGTCAGAGT
The DNA here is from genome assembly GCA_947623375.1 of Apotomis capreana. Taxonomy (NCBI): domain Eukaryota; kingdom Metazoa; phylum Arthropoda; class Insecta; order Lepidoptera; family Tortricidae; genus Apotomis; species Apotomis capreana. The sequence goes on from OX392519.1 coordinate 3,798,385, forward strand.
CCCAGTAATTCATACATGCCAAAAAAACAGACTATAATATATAATGCCGTAAAAAAAACCCCTACGCAACTCACCTGCCAATACAACCTGTGTTTTTGAACACAAATATCCCTTTCACAAGATCCGACCCGGATAACCCCGTGACGGATGTCGTGACACCCCTTGTTCCCAGGTAATTTCAAAAACAAAATGTATTAACCGCCAGGAAATTTCCACTAACTTACGCTCTTCTCATCTTCTACCTGGTCGAAGTCTACCCTTTAAAAAAGGACGTAACTACCGGGGTTTTGATAAAATATGTGCCCCTTTTCAACCGTGTATTATCATGATTAACCGCGATTTTTGACCGGGTTGAACGTGAGTTTTCATGTCGAGTATGCTTTACGTTTTTGGGCTGTTGGGTTTTTTGCTTGATAAATACAATTAATCTGTCGGCGTTTGACATTTTTAGGGTTCCGTACCCAAAGGGTAAAAACGGGACCCTATTACTGAGACTTCGCCGTCCGTCCGTCCGTCCGTCCGTCCGTCCGTCCGTCCGTCTGTCACCAGGCTGTATCTCAACAACGGTGATAGCTAGACAGTTGAAATTTTCACAGATGATGTATTTCTATTGCCGCTATAACAACAAATACTAAAAATAAAATAAAATAAATATTTAAGGGGGGCTCCCATACATCAACCTTGTTATAGATTATATATATGTATATTAGGTACGGAACCCTTCATGCGCGAGTCGGGCTCGCACTTGCCCAATTTTTTTAAGATCATTTCGAGTTGAATCCGCCGTGTCACTTTTGTTAACCCGGAAAAAAAGAAGGGATATTGTAAATGTTTATGTTTATTTCTGTGTCAGTGTATCTGTGTGTAAAGTCTGTATCCGGCATGATTTTGATTCGGTTATTTGGGTGTTTGGTACTTTAACCTGACTACGGCAATGGAAAAGGTTTTGACTTTGTCTTCCCGATGTCAAGGAAGTTGCAGGTATTTTCTAGCAGTTTTAAAAGGAACGCTAATCTATGATTGATATGATTATAAACCAGGTAGCATTTCCAGTTCCGATAACTTTTTCATCTGTTGCATAAGTAGGTATTTCTTTATTGAAAAGTACTTTTGCCACAAACACGGTATACTTAGTAAATCTATGATTGATACGATTATAAACCAGGTAGCATTTCCAGTTCCGATAACTTTTTCATCTGTTGCATAAGTAGGTATTTCTTTATTGAAAAGTACTTTTGCCACAAACACGGTATACTTAGTAATCATCTGATTATTCGTGTGTTAATGCATTGAGTCGAAGCAAAGTGCAATAATTATTTTTTCTGCGTTTAAGAGGATTCAGTCAGTTTCAGTTTGCGCCTGGTATCTCTGGCGTCGGATACAAATGAGTTCCAAACTTAACGTAACCGGGTTATACAAATCGTGGCTTTCGTTCTCGTCGGTTTCCTCCTCCAAAACTTAACCAATCTTTACGTTTTTTTTTTATACTCGCTCTGTCAATTATAATTTCACACACAAAATTACAATAACGCTCTTTTTAATCCTGTACCAAATTCTATACTCTATGGTACCCGTTTCATTCTATGGTACTATTTTAATATTCATAAGACATCTCTCTACTCAACTCTAATAATTTCAAAAAGAGAACCAACATCAGCATATTTGTTAAAAAAAAGCATGCTACTGTTCACTGATTGGTTGAAATTACTTACCAATCACGAGGCACCCGCCATGACCATCACGATCATATTTTTTTTAATAGGTCAGTTTTAGTTCAACGAAGTGGGAAATGACGATTAAAGTCAAAAATGTTTTTCTGTGTTTTGCTCGTATAAAAAGTATTGTATGCAATAGTTACACAATTAGGTCTTAAAATCTCGTACCTTACTTAGGCCACTCGGCAAGCCTCGTGACCTAAACGCGGTACTCGACTTTAAGAACCTTCACTGTGCAACGATTGCCGTGAGTGCCGGTATCGCGCCGGGGTTAGTGCTCATATTATAATTATGTTAAACTAGAAGTCTGCCATGCTACGGTAAAAGGACGTATCTTACTATGTCATCCGTATAAAGATACGACCTTTTACCTTAGCACGGCAGAAGTCTTGTAGGTACATGTATGTTCTTGCAGTTTTGTGACTCCAAAATATTAAGGGACAATCTTACACACATCGACCTAAGCAAAGCTTGTACTATGGGCACTAGACGAGAAAATTTTGAGTTTCTTTCGGCTTTCTTCTCAACAGCGGTCTCCTCTTGGGAAATGCCGATAGATTCATAATCTGACTTGTAAAAGTGCCCTTGTGGCCTTACATACTGAATATTCCATTTCATTTCATTTCGAATACATATCACAGTGTCACGTTAAGACAGTGATAACGTTACAGCCGTCACGGCCACAAGCGCCCGCGGGAACTTTGTCGGGTGCCGGTATCGCGCCGGGGATAAAGTGTAATTATATGTTAAACTAAAAGTCGTGTATGAATGAATTGCAGCTTTGTGACGCCAAAATGTTTAAATACACAGACAGCTTAGTAATATCGTAAAAAATACCTTTTTCTGCACATGTACTTTTATTTTTCATTAATATAGTAACCAACTGTAATAATATAGTAATAAACTGATGAACTGATGAACTCTTAATAAAAAGACATAATACATTATTATCCTCTTGATTAGGTTAGATTAGGTAATTTTTGTTTTATAACAATCCCCAATAGCTCTCTCAGAAGAAAATGCTTTCTATTTCTTCTTTTCTTTTCTATTATATTTCAAAAAAAATATTCAGTGAATAGGCAGAAAACCGTTAGCCAGACGTGTAGCCATGCTCCAGGACTAAGATCAGGATCAATGGGATCGTATTTTACACAAACAACCAATAAAATATGCCTCTTTTCTTTCTGCTTCGGTAGTTTAATTCTGCACGGACAACGTTTGCGATTCGATCTAATTAGGAGAAAAGAAGTGTCCCAAAATATTCATTAATGTTTTGTTTTTCCATTCCGCTACCGCTATTAGTACATACGTTGAATAGTATAGTAACGGAATGGAACTTAAAAATATTGAGACACCTTTTTTTCCAAATTAGATCGAAAGAGCTCGTGACTCAGAGTAGAAACTACCGAAAATATCCAAAATCAACAAAAAAATGACCCGCTTCAGTTAAATGCTGCTAAAATGGATTCGTTGCGCCATTCACTCTATTTTATCTATCTACGCGCAATTTCCGACTTAATTTATTGGCATTGACGCAGATTGGCTTTTACGTTATCCATGTTACTGGACCACTTAGAAACCTCTCTATCCTAAGTAAGTGAATGGGGTAGACTGACGATTCGAATCAGGTAGGTAGGCATTCTATATCTCTGTCCAGGAGCTAAAGGATGGGCAGATTTGTATGGACTCTGGCCTATGGACCAATAACGACACGCCATGTATATCATTTAAAAGGTTTTTTCATATTCTACCTACAACTTTTTGTGTGGCGGAAAATCTCGAATCCCTGTGTAAAATTTTTAATAAAAAAGCGACACAGAAACTTACAGTCTGACACAAAAGAGTAGAAATTAAAAAGTGGCAATACTGTCGTGTCGTCCCTTTCTAATCAATCTAAAAAAACGGGGACGTCAATACAGTATTGCCACTTTTTAATTTTTACTCTTTTGTGTCATACTGTAGTATCGAAAAACTCTACATATTAATGTTTCAACTGAAACTTATAATAGAGGTTCTCCTAATAATATAGGTTCTCCATTAGTGCCTATTTTAACATCATATCTCCTGAAAGTTATCCGCTGCTGCACCTCTAAATTAATTAAGTTATTGTGAAACGGGACTCTGTGGCGCGACAAACTACCTGTCACTTTCCGCGCGACAAGCGAAATCGTGGCAAGATAATGCTTGCCCTGCTGGACAAATTGCCAAAAAATTCCACAATTATCGGTCGTACGCTATTAACTTTTACTATAATGCTCTATTTGCCTTGGGTACTCTACGTTACTCCAAAGTTTCATTTGTCCAAAAGCATCAGTTTCGGAATTATACAATTCCGAAAACCAATTCATAATGAATCAACTTGTTTTTTGGAATATCAGAAGCCTAACCTAACCTTATTAACTGTGTTATACAGCGTGTATTGTTTATATAGCCACAAACTGTAACCAGACGTCGATTTTCTTTGAACCGATAATTAAACAAATTGTTAATTTAGTGTTAACTACCGGAGCGTAATTATCAATTAGTTTTCATGATTTTTGTATTGCGTACAGGGTCGTTCTCAAAAAATTTGCACCGCCACCTGTCAACAGGTTTGTCTTAGAAGAAGTTTTTTACAACGCATTATTTTAAATATTCAATTATCAACACATATCTATAGACACTTTTTTAATAGGGGCCAAATGCTTTTAATTAAAACTAAAGTATATTAATAGACAAAAAAACGATTTAAAACTAGGTTTTGTCGGTCACTTGCTGTGTCCCAACGCGAGGTACTCATGTTTCGTTGTAATAAAAACATATACATTACCGACTTAGCTTAAGTTCAGTACTCCATTTTATTTTCATATATGATGAAGATTGAATACTACCATATCGAATAGTAATACTATGCTTATGTTGCGAATTATTTGCAATTTAAGTTTGTCCACGCCATTTTTTGTCGTTCACTTGTCATGAGACAAACATTACAATTGTGTGACTACTATTTCGTTTCCCCTGCCTCAACCCGCATAAATCGAGACCTTCAGTTGTCACCTAACACTGTTCCAAGTGACACGTCGTCAGTGTGCTGCACTAAAAAAATATGATACATACACTTACGCGAGCGGGAGTTTGTAATGGGTATGTAGTCTATATTCTGCCTTCCATATTTTGGTTAACGTGTGTACTATTGCATTCATTTTAATTTATAACGCGTAAAGTATGGTCTACTTTTATGTGTATAAATATGCAGTTCATCAACGAAATACTTTATTTGTTTTGATGACATAACTGTCATTTTGTCCATCGCCTGTATGTCGTTCACTTGTCTATATAAAAACAGGTGAACGACACATACGGCAGGTGAACGACAATTATTTAGGTAAACACATACAAAATTATTTAAAAACCAGGTTTTATCGGTCACTCGCCGTGTCTCAACTCATGTTTCGTTGTTATAAAAACACATATTACCGAAAAAGCTTGGTTTGAGTATTCCATTTTACTTTCAAGCTGTCTTAGGAATCCTTAGCAGGCAGCGCCCGCACCAGATTTCGAAAGCATCTATCCTCTGCCTGTCAGTGGCTTTGAGCGTCCAGGTCTCTGCCCCATAAAGAAATATGGAGAAGACAAGTGCACAGACGAGGTGGATGTTAGTCCGGTTAGGGTTGTTTCTATCTTTCCATATTTTGCCGCGTTGGGTCATCGCTGTTTTGGCCATTCCGATTCACCAGCGAATCTCTGGTTTGCATGTGCCTCTATTTGTGGCAATGGAGCCAAGGTACTGGAACTGATCAACAGTATCGAACTCTTGAAGCAGGTTAGTACTTTGTCGACTAGTAATGGTCGAATATCATCAGCTCGGTCTTATTTTTATTAATATCGAGACCCATTCTGAGGCTGGTTGTTTTGAGTCATTCCAAAAGTTGGGCCACTTCTGCTTCGGGTGATGCAAAATAGGCGATGTCTATCACGTACCTTCAAGGGCTCTATATCTGTTAAATAGTATTGGGGATATTATGCATCCCTGTCGTACGCCTTTCCGGAACTTAAAGTTCTTGTATGTGACATCTCCTACCGACACCATTCTGTATCCAGACTCGCAAAGGCTTTATAAAGTGTTACCAGATATGCTGGCAGCTTCAGACAATACCTCCCTTACGCAGCCGAATGCTTTCTGGTTATCAGATGTGAAGGAATTCCTCGAAGATGACGAAAACAGCAGTAGGTAACTCAGCGGGTAAGAAAGAATATTTCAAAAGAGGCAGCATTAGAATGCAGAAACGTTATTTAAATGATTCGCTGTTGAACTTTCATAAGAAATTTATAAAATCACGTGGGTATGCTTGAGTTTTGCATCTTTTGGCCAGTTATGACCTTTCTCGATTGCACAGGCGTCAAAGAACCTCCTAAAAAATATCCTATGAGATGAGAATTAAATGCTTGTTCTCTTTATTCAAATTACTAACATAAGGAAAAAAGAAAAAAACAACAATCAAAAAAGCACTAGTTGACTGTTCAACCTAGGTTTTATTTAAAATGTCACTTACCTGCAACCGTCGTCGTTAACCTGCTAGCAAATTCAGTTAAGTTGGAACATATTTGTCGCAAACCTGCACCCATTGTCGATAACTTGGTAACAAATGTCGTTTACCTGACATCGATGTCTTTCACCTGTCGACCTAAAATTTCAAACACCTATATCTTCTAAGATATTCAATTTAACTACTTCCCTCGACGTGATATCAATTGTCTGAATATATTTCTAGCGATCCTATGAAAAATAAAAGAAGAAATCGCAACTTTAAAAAAAAATGCAAAATTCACGCAGCGGTGCAAATATTTTGAGAACGACCCTACACTAATTTGACACTTTCAGGAAAAATCTTAATAGCATGATGCAGAATCCTATTTTGTTTTGTCAGTATTGTGTTCAGTCTGGAGCCATCTGTTAGGCTTAATTTCCTTTGTCCTCTCATCACGCTGATACAGCTAGACAAATTTTAACCAATATTGGTACAGTCAACCAATTTGATTCCTAGGCCATTTCGTTCGTACCTTGTCACAGTGAACGTCAACATGAAAGCCGCTTGAAATCTCATATCATTGTCATCGTGACAAGGTTCTATAGTGGCCTAGAAATCAAATCGGTTGTCTGTACACATAATATGATACTTTTTACCCGACTATATGGTAAAGAAAACGAAATAAGCAGACGAAGTTGCATGCCATTCTAGAATAATAATATACGTTATAAAATGACAGTAACCGTATGTCAACAAACTTGTCTGACTAGTTTTCAGTATATTTATACTCCTCAAATGGCGTTGATCAAACACACCGCAATGCACATGCACGACAGTAAACAATGGGACGCATCGAGTGCGTCCACGGCGGCATTAGAGAATTCAATCTGACTGTGCTCTTACCATGAGTTTACAGTGACTGTATTGGCTAGGGACTGCGTGAACGATTTGTATGGAGAATTGTAGTTCTACAAAGTGACCGCTAGGGGGGGGGGGGGGGGGGCTATACTATTCTCCATGCAAATCGTGTACGTTGTCGCTAGTGAGTGTGGTCACGTTAACTCATGGTATGGGCACTGTACTGGGGAGTTAATTCCGAGGGAGGACACAATTTGTGTCACACAAATACGCATCGTGTTGCTTGATACATTTTCACCAAGTTGCGGGTTAAGTCAATCTCATCATATCAGCCGATAGACGTCCACTGCTGGACAAAGGCCTCTCCCAAAGTTCTCCACAACGATCGGTTTTGCGCCGCCCTTATCAAATTTCTGCCCGCGATCCTAACCAAGTCGTTGGTCCACCTTGTTAGCGGCCCTCCCACGCTGCGTCCTCCGCTCAAGAACCTTTCTGCCCAACAGCCATCGATTCTACGAGCAATGTGTTCCGCCCACTGCCACTTAAGTTTGGCGACTGTCTATAACCTTGGTTCTCTTGCGTACCTCATCATTTCGGATTCGATCCCGCAAGGAAACTCCGAGCATAGTTCGCTCCATTGCCCTTTGAGTTAGTTTGAGCCTTCTTATGAGGCCCATTGTGAGCCCACGTTTCAGTGCCGTATGTCATCACTGGTAACACACATTGTTTAAACACCTTAGTCTTAAGACGCAATAACGCAATGCGCAATAAGGGTTAAACGGATGTCTATTGTAATTTGGTCTAGAGATGGTTTAATTCCCGGGTAAGAACATAGTAGTACATTTACATATACTTGTAACCGTACACGGGTACAAGTATCTCTCCAACAATGTCACTTTCATACTTTCCGATATTGCTTAGAGGTGTGTCGTTCGCAAGTGACTGATTAAAATGAAGTATATCTTTTCATTCATGTCAACTCACTCACTCACTGAAGGATATAAACCAACTCACTATATCAATATATCTTTCGTTTGCAACCACTCACCACTCAATAATGAACTGAACTGGATGATGCTATTTGACATTAAGAAGTCGTACTTATAAAATAAATTAACATTATTTTGAGATGAGTCATATTTTTCTAATAGCTACGTCATTAGTAAATATTAATCATGCATACGAACGTTCTTTACTTCTTACGACGCATCATTCAGATGAACCACTGAACGAAATGAAAGACACGAACGAAATGAGTATGATGATATGATGGAGCAAATTGAGTATAGATTTACTGAACGAAATGAGTGATATACAACGCTAGAGCTAAAGAGATTAATCATTCTCCTTCATTTGAGTGACATAATTTGCGCATCCCTAATAACTTTTGCTGGTACCATCTGATCTGAATCGCAATTCAATAACTAAACTATATACGCTATTGGCGCTCCCTCGACGTACAATACGGCACAATTATAACCTCCACCCTTACGATCGGGGGGAATAAGAAAACGTACCCCACTCGTGGCGTAACTTTATACTGGCACCTAAACGCTAGGGTTGTCAACTGAGCGAAATTTTATAAGGATACAAGAAGAAATGTTTACGTAATATTTTGCTCACATTGCTGTAGATCACATTACATTTTCGTTCATAATTTACCTTTGTGTCAATATTTACGTAACATGTTTTTATTGTTTGTTTTTGCCTTTACCGCAGGCTATTGCTAAATTTTATTTAAATACGTTAAAGTAACTTACATTTAGACATACCCTATTAGGATTTCTAGTATCAGTCATTAAGGTGTTTTTCACTTGTGTTACCTTGTCAAAATTTTCTCTTCAAGTTTCCGACGAACCATATTACAACACTTTAATTACCGGTATAGGCTGGATTCTGTCTGATTGAATGTACATAAGACATTATAAGAAAACTTAAAAAATAATAAAAACTCTTTATAGGAAAATATACTTGAAATCGCTCACCGACATGCCACAGGCGATTTCTTTACAATAATCGTAAACAAGAATATACCTGTAAAAATCTTTTGCCGTAACAGATCAAGGTTAATTTTCTTGTACGAAACAACCAGAAAAACATCCTTTGTTATGAAAAAAAAATCTGCGCTTAAAATATCAAGACGGAGTACAGTCTATATTTAAAATCCATGAGATTTTTTAAGCACGATAAATATTTTTATGTTTTTAGATTCTTATATAATATGATGTTCTTAGTTCTAATTACTACGTCATGATTAGTCAATTGTCACATTTGACTAACTGACGTTGACTGGTTATAAACTACGATTTCTAATTATGTTTTTTTTTTTTTTTTTAATGGCAACCGGTCACAGTTAAGCGACCATTACTGCCAATGTCTCGTTGCCAATCGCACTAGGCGACTAGATAGAGGATTGATACCACGTTGTACGGTGAGTTGAAAAAATCGTGCATTTTGTAAAGTGATAGCGATTTACAAAAAACCACGCGGACTATCGGGCCTTGACCCAGGAAGGGCTATGAACGCTTCAAGTTGAATTCTTCATTAGCTATTCACTCATATGTTAGATCAAAAACTACGACACATACGTCATTGTCAAAATTGACCACATTTAAATGACATTTGAGTTTGTTTCTTGGCTTGCACCAAATGCTCAAGTGTTACAAGTACAATACCCGATTTTGTACCAAAAATCTCTGATGTTTAAGTTTTTATTATCTCCTCTCGTAATTATGTAATAATAAATATTTCTAGTTATTTTGTTAAAACAAAGAGTTAAAGTTACCAATAAATAAATTATGTTAGCGTGTTTAAAAAAGAAAAAGGAATTTACTATTGTAAAAATATTTTATTGTAGTGGCAGCCTTGTGGTAGTTTTTTTGGTCTTGAATTAGAAATCGTAGTATAGCTATAACATAAAATCTCACAGAAGCACTAAAGCGGAGTTACATAAAAAATCTACCAGTGTTTACAATGCGTCTATTAGGACTATCTCAAATCACGCTTTCCCAAATATTATCAAAAACTGTATTTAATTACCGAAACTAGTTTCGATTTAATACTGCAGTCCATGAGCTCTCAGATTGGAATTTGGGTTTGGGTGGAAACTGAGAAGTCTATATTTGAATCGCGAAGAGCGAGCGAGACAGGCATAAAACTCGAATCACATTCAGTAAGCTCATGCACTATACTTAGAAACTATTTATCACAGTCTACCTTTTACGGAAAATGTATTCGTATATATCGTAAACAAATTTAACTAAATAAAAAACCTCCAACGGTGCCATCCCTACCGTCCATCAAAGGCCCGAGCTAAGTATATGAAATGAATTGTAAATGAAATCAGAGGCGAGTGGTACGCTTTATCGCGCACCGAGTGGACGCCCGCCTTTATACTACCCTCCTTGTTTAAAAGGACGTAAATCACAAACGCTTCCTATATATTTACGACGTTCAGTTAGTGTGTACGCTGCGGGTATCTGGAATGTGGAGCACTGTTTTTTAAATTAGCAATCAAGCTAGTTTTAGGTTTGTGGACGCTCTTTTAACACCGTTTTATAAACGAATGTTTTAAATATTGATAGCGTTGTGATCGGTTAGTCAAACGCTTAATGAATTTATTAACGTTGAGCAGCGAAATGGATAACTTGTGCATAATAGTAAAACTTTGTCACAATGACACGTCGCTCGAAGTTCTTGCGCCTGCAAAGTTTTTGCCATTATCGCAATGTACAGAATTATAAAATTCCATATAAATTAAAACTAAATACACACAAATACAAATACAACGCAACATAATACAGCCTGATTAGCCTCCACTGGCTACCCCAGCCCCACGACAGGTTTTAATACAGTTAACTAGTTCAACCAAATTTTAGTGGCTAAGAAACATTTATTTTTAACTTATAGCCTCAATAGTGTCTGGCGGGTCATGTTTTTCTTATACAGCGTGTATATTTGATATGAACGAAACTTTACCGGGTCTTAGTATAGGCACTTATTAATATATTGATCAGTAAATTATTAAAAAACTCGAGCTTTTTTCCTTATAAAATAATTCAGCCCGCAATGTACTCGTATTTGTGTGTTGACACTTAACATAGTGATGTCACAACTGTCACTTAGTAATAACTACGCCATACATTGCTGCTCAGAAATTTTTCAATAATTAAACTATGCTATGGCAGTTAACGCTAAATTAATAATTTTTATAAATATCAAATTATAGCACTAAAATCTCCGTCTGGCTTCAACTTTCGGTTATATCAAATATACACGCTGTATAGCTTTTCTACTCAATCGACTCTGCTAATACTGGTAGTTCTGTGCGCTTTTGTAGACCTTGTGAGTTTGTTTCAAAATGGCTGAAATTGGTTTTTTTTTTTACATTTTTAACCCCCACATCAACTCCATTAAAAGAAAACGAAAAACTGAAACGTTCAAAAAATCGTTCTTACTCTAATACCTATCGAACTTATTTACAAAATTATTTGAGTATCGGTTCAGAAACGCGGCTAATAGACGAGAACAGCCAGACATCTGGACAGCTGGATATCCGGACATTCAAACGTCCAGACATCCATACAAAAATTGTTGACCAAGCTGCAATGAAGACGCTTCGCTTGTTTCTGTCGTTCGTTCCACAAAGGAGATTTTTTTTGGTGTTCCAGATGATTTACTAAATTTTTGCACTGTTGAAATAATGTGTTGTATATTGCGATACTGGCAAAATTTTTGTGGGCGCAACATAAATACAGTCATGTCATCAGTGAATGGTATGTTTCTATTTTTCTCTCAGTTAAAAATAAAGCGTAGCTGGTCTACATAAGTGCTACGTCGTAGCGCTACGTCGTCTACGAACGTGTCTTTTAAATGATTCCTCGATCACATTCGTCGCTCATACGTTCTGTTTCAATTTTGAATAGAATAATATTTGAGACTCCTTTGATATTGAGAAAGAAAAGTTTTAACATCGTTATTTTAAATGTAGGTATAAAGTAACTTCATACGTGATACATCTTCCTTTTTTCTCTTATCTTATTTGAAATAAAAAAAAATAATGAGAAATGATTTTCTCATGTATATGGTACAAATAAGTCCTTCGAAGTTTAATATTTTAACCAAATTTCAATACTTCTTTTGAAAGAATCCCTTTGCCATATTTGGTTTCGATGCATATCATGAAATATGTAATGCAAACTTAATTTTTTTTTTGTCCAAACCTTTTAAAGGTATTTGTCCATTTCTGTTTGCTAATGAGTCTTTTTATTTACAGGTAAAAAACTTCGGGAGGAATTGACGTTATGGGTAATCGTCATAAGTTTTCATCTTAACACCTCAAAAGGTAAAATCATCTCTGGATAGTTTTCTGACAATACAGAATGCCTGATAAAACTTGATAAGACGGAATACAGAAGATGGCGCCACACTTCGTTATTTAATAATAAGCTTTACTCAGAAACCGTTAACGTAGGAAACAAATACCTTCATCTAGTATTTTACGGTCCTCAACCCCCTGGCAGACCGGACCAGAAAGAAACGATGGCTGAAAGCCGATATGCAGGAAGGATTCAGAAAAAAGAGTTCCCAGGATCGTGCGAAGAGGAGAACTACCTACATCAGTATCCGGTTCTTCAATAGGGGACTAAATAGGTTCTTCAAGGGTCGGTAACGTGCGTGTGATGCTCCTGGCGTCGCAAGCGTCCATAGGCGGCGGTTACTGCTGAACATTAGGCGGGCCGTATACTTGTTTGCCACTGGCGCAGTATAAAAAAATTGGGCAAGTGCGAGTCAGAGTCGCGCACCGAGGGTTCCGTACAAAAACTTTTCATCCTTAAGTGGTTAAGGTAAGTTTGCACCTGGTATGTATAGCGCCCCATACAAATGAGGTGCAAAGTTAACGCAACCAACCCGTTTGTTGTATGGGAGCCCCCCTTAAATATTTATTTTATTATATTTTTAGTATTTATTGTTATAGCAGCAATAGAAATACATCATCTGTGTAAATTTCAACTGTCTAGCTATCACCGTTCTTGAGATACAGCCTCGTGACAGACGGACGGACGGACGGACGGACAGCGAAGTCTCAGTAATAGGGTCCCGTTTTTACCCTTTGCGGGCCCTGGCAAGAGCCAGGATAAAGTTATTTTATTTAGTTATTGTATTTATTAGGGGCATCAACAGCAGCACAATTCGTAAGGTTTGCAACAAAAGTAGGTAGGTGGCACAAGAAGAGAAATTAAAAACTGTTTAAATATATAATTAATTATAATAAGTATGTCATCTAAAGATTTCTGGGATTATATCCCGGAAAGGCTGGTCCATAAAAATACAATAAAGGTTAATACGTAAAAAAACACTCACCAATATTCATACGCGAAATCCTGAACATTTGGTACGCGCAATAACTCTACGCATTACAATAAAAATAAAACTCCCAACCTTTTACGCAGACCGTACTTCTATGGAAACGTTAAAAGCGGTAACCGAGAGAAGTCTGGCCGTCTCGCTCGTACTAGTTGCAAGTTGTATGCTCGGACTCTGTTGTTGGTTTTTATGCAGGAGCGTCAGGTCGTATGGAGAAAGGATTTTGGTACGTGTTTGGAATGTCGGATATGGGACAGTTTTTTTCTTTATCACGGAATAGGGACGTATAACAGGGAATAACACTTATGACTCCGGGTGTTATTATATTTTTTTTGGATATGGTCATTTTTTCGCGGAATTAAGGGTTGTGAAGTAAGTTATGACTTTGAAAGCTGTTCTGGGTTCAACGAACTGTAGTCAATCGTAACACATTCGATCGGTTGCGTTAACATTGTACCTCATTTGCAAACTTAACCCTTTACCGCATATAGAAAAAATATATTTGTTTGAATTTGAACCTTCACCTGTGCCAATAAGGTCCAAGTTCATATCTGCCATATATGGCTTCGTATGCGGTAAAGGTTTAACAGGTTTGCATAACAGGTGCAAACTTAACTTAGCCCAGCCAAGATGGGATAAGTGTTTGTAGGGTTCCGTACAGGTTGTACGGAACCCTACCCTTGGTGCGCGAGTCCGACTCGCGCTTGGCATTATTTTCTTCTTAAAATATAATTAATACATGACGATCTAAGCGATGTAGGTAACAACCATACCTAGGGCATATATTGTCATAGTAGTAGACTGATAATTGTCATGTATTGTCATAGTAGTAGACTGATAATTTTCATATATTGGCATAGTAGTAGACTGATAATTTTCATATATTGTCATAGTAGTAGACTGATAATCGTCATATATTGTCATAGTAGTAGACTTATATTCGGTTATCGCCTTATAACAACTATAAGCATGGATTTTGAAGTTCCCAGCAGAAACGTCTTTAATTTAGTACAGGATTAATAAAAATAAATCTAACCCAATAGGTCATTAAAATGCCCTTTTCAAAATCATAAAAAAACTTGCTGTAGCAGCAACACATCTATCATATACAAACGTTTTATCCAAATTAAAATTGCTAATAGTGTAATAAAAGATATATTATGGAATATAAGATTTTTTTTATTTAAATTGGAACTTCCAAAAGAACTGATTGATACAAAAAATTCGTCAAAATTTTATTAACACGCACGATGTGGACGTCGTTTTGAATAACTATGTCTTTAGAAAAATAGATGTTATATTTGCTAAATAAAACACTACGAAAAAGATGGGGCTGGACCGAGGACGAAAGCTGCGAATGCGGATGCCCAGAGCAGACTGTACGCCATATTGTCTTGGAATGCCCACTAACTAGATTCGCAGGCCAGGTGGAAGATCTTAAAGACCTAACAAGCGAAGCTGTTAATTTCCTCACAAATTGGAAATTTAAATTATAACTAATTATAATTAGGCACGCAGTGTAAATTTTACGCCATACGATAAATAAATAAATGGGCAAATTTTTTTTTGTTGTCGATTTCTTTTTTTTTCTCAAATTTCAATATAATGGTGAGTTGGTATTAAATTGCTTCTTCTGATCATGGTAAGCCCAATCTCACGACATGTCCTACAAATTTTTCTCCATCGAGTTACGCCAAATGTATTACAGAAATTGACTTATGGGACCATTTTTATTGTGTTGTCGAATTATTTATTTTGTATTTCGAGCTCCTCATTTTCAACTAAATTTTAGTACAAAATACGAAATTTAGTAAAAAAAAAAAACATACATTTTTTGTAACTCAATGGAAAATTTTGTAGGACATATCGTGAAATTGGGCCTACCTTGTTCAGCATAAGCAAGCCTGCCTTAGCTCCGGCGCTGCGGGGAGAGCAGCCCTTCCGCCCTTGAGTGGCAAAGCGCGGTCGCCTGTACTCCACTCCGCAGCTTCGGCTTGTTGGTCGCCTTCGGCGACCAGCCTCAGCCCCTCCGCTTCGCACGGCTCCCGAGCTTTGTCACGGTGGGCGAGGGCTGCACTCCCTCCGCGCCTCCGGCTTTACAAAAACACTCTAGGGTGCTCGGTGTCGGCACGCGTCCTAACTAGCGAGAGCCCTAGATTCGGACTTTAAAACACAGCTCATTATTATTTCGCATCTACCCTCCTATTGTGTCCACGTGCAATTTAATTACCGTTCGGCATTTGGGCTTTCGGAATGTCAGCCGTCGATATAATGACAGTAGATATTAGGATTGTTCGCTATTTCAATTTTCGATATTTTAAACGTTGGCTTTTTGATGGTTGATATTTTGGGTTTCGATATTAACATATATCGATAATTTTTTATTTCAAATTAATCATAACAAAATATATAAATTGACAATTAAAATCAAATTAAAACTAAAGAACTAAAAAGTAAAATTTAAAATAAAGTAAATTAAATTAAGCTAAAATAAATCTAGAAAACTGTGCCCCCGCGGCATAGTCCCGAAGACGCTGGCAGCATTTCCTCGCTGAATCGCAATGCTGATGCGTTGTGTGAGGAAGCTGCCAGCTCTTCGGTCACCAGTGGACTCAATGAGCCTTATGCTAATTTCTTTTAGGAGTTTGTGGGCACTGGGACCCCACGGACTTAGGTCGAGACCTTAGGGTCTCGACCCCAAAAGGAACCAAATTACATTCGGGACCGAGACCCCTATATTTATTAATTTTTAATTTTTCGGCCGCCTCTGCTGCCGCCCCCGCCCTGTCCGATGTTCCGTGGAGGTGGGACGGGGCCAGTGTGTCTACGCAGGTGGCGTCCCACACCAGCACCCGGCCCAATTTCCACGGAATCAACGACATTCCGTCGGGTCTCTTGCCATCGTCACGTGCGATGCCCGGTGGTTCCAATATGGCCGGCACGTTGACGGTAGCAAGCGAACGGCGGATTGTGTCATTGAGGGCGGCGTGTCTGGAGAAGCGGCCGGCGCTTTTCTGACAGGAAAGTCCGTGGTGTCCCAGTGAATCGACTTCACTGCCGCAGGGGCACTTGTGTGGGGCACAAATCTGAACTCCAAGACGCAGGCAGGTGGCTATGCGGAAAGTGTCGGGTTCCAAAAAAGTTCCCGTATTGGTGGATGGATATGCCTGGAGCCAAAGGCCTGCTTCTATGGCGCCTGCCGCTAAAAGTCTGGCTCGTTCAGGACCGCTGCTGTGGTTTAAAAGGGAATCATACGTTAATTTAGACATGATGTCATCCCAGGCCCTTTGCGATTTTAAATTTTGGGGGATATCCTTACCCGGGCAAGCAATTGACCATGCTCTCTTGGCCTCCGTTAAGCCCGCAGTCTCATAGTTTAAAGGATCGGCCTTTAGAATTTTACCTATGAGGTCTGCAGAGCTGTGGACGGAAGACAAGAAAGCTGGTGCGGATATGGATGAAATTTTGCGCGTCCCTATACCACCAAAGCGAATGGGAAGGGACGCTTGGGTCCAGGACTTTTCGCTGAGCTGAATGTTCAGAATGGATTCTAGGTTTGCTTTGATTAAAACGTCCATTTGTAATAATTCATTTTGGAATTTAGAGAAAGGGCAGCAGCGAAGCACGTAGGTGAATTTTGGGGGTCTCCTTCGCAATCCATAATATCGTATGTCCTAAAGTCAAATGCCATACCACATTTACTCTAAACACTTTTGACATATCAATCATTTTCCATAATGATTATTTGCCATAATGATCTTACATCCTAATGATCATAAACCATAATATTACATTACCTAATGCTCTAAATACCTAATATGTTTTGTACTAATCTATTAACACATAAAACTTACGAGTCATAATATACAAAACCATAAATCACATGTCCTAAAGTCAAATGCCATGATGATTACTTGCCATAATGATCATAAGCTATAATAACATTACCTAATATCCTACTTTAAGGCAGGTCAGACTTGGGTTAGGTTAGGTACGACGACGAGCGAAGCGAGGAGGAGTGTTAGGTTGAACTATGACCCTAACGAGCGAGCGAAGCGAGCGAACCGCGCAGGTCCGACTTGGCTTACGATTCCTTACATTACCTATTTCACCTTACGGCAGGTCCGACTTGGACAAATATCGAATTGGCTAAACCCCGAAAACTGTAGGTTGGGTTATTGGCTGAACCCCGAAAACTGTAGGTTAGGTTAGGTTTGTATTGTGACCACGTATAGCGGAGCGAGCGAAGCGAGCGGAGCGTCAGACTTGCTGAATCCCGAAAACTATAGGTTAGGTTATTGGCTGAACCCCGAAAACTGTAGGTTAGGTTAGGTTTGTATTGTGACTACGTATAGCGGACGGTCAAAAGACTTGCTGAACCCCGAAAACTGAAGGTTGGATTATTGGCTGAACCCCGAAAACTGTAGGTTAGGTTTGGTTTGTATTGTGACCACGTACAGTGGAGCGAGCGGAGCGTCAAACTTGCTGAACCCCGAAAACTATAGGTTAGGTTATTGGCTGAACCCCGAAAACTGTAGGTTAGGTTAGGTTTGTATTGTGACCACGTATAGCGGAGCGAGCGAAGCGAGCGGAGCGTCAGACTACCCCGAAAACTATAGGTTAGGTTATAAAAATCGGAAAAATGAAAAATCGACATACTTATACGTATATTCGGAGTTTTAAAACATTCGGAATTATGATGAATGACACGTGATAATAATTAGGATAAGTAACTATTAAGACATATGATGATTATGGCAACTAGTATTAGGATATGTAACTGATAGGACACTTGATCATTAGTACTTAAGATAATAGTGCAAATAATCATTAGGATATTCAATATTAGGATGATCAATATTATGGCATTTACATTAGGATAAACGTTATTATGGCAAAAGATCATTATGACCACAGTTATTATGGAATTTACAAATAGGACAAAGGAAATTATGGATTCCAATATAGACCCGAATTTTGGGACGAAAAGACAGAATTTTAAAATAGAAATTGCGTAATGACTAATGAGGGCTAATTTCAAGGAGACGACTTTCGTAGTTTTTGAATTTAGAAATGGACTTAAGGATATGGTTCGAGAAAGACTCTTCAAAAATAGGGGACCCTAGGAGGCAAAGTGAGTTTCTGTCAACAATTTTAATATTCGGTGTAAGGGCATCAAATTTTTGTTTTATGTCTTGAACATTTAGTGCAAGGTTTTGGATAAAAAGTTCGCACTTGCTGAAATTGAGCTCTAAACCCATGAACAGAAATTTAGCTTTGATTGTTTCGAGATCAAACAGCACGGTGTCTAAGTCACCACCTAGGGTTCCGTCGTCAAGATACCAAACATTGAATTTGGATTTTAGATTTTGAATAAAAGGATTAATAGCTAAGCTGAAAATTGCTGGCCCGAGGGGATCGCCCTGCTGACAGCCTACTTCAGAGGATATAACGTTTTTGCGGTACATTAAATTTGAGGGCTCTGCATAACAGTGCAGGAGGTAATTGTAGAGTTCTGGAACATTGTTTTTAATTTCAGTCAGCAAGACGTCTCTGTTTACTGAATTGAAGGCGTTTTTCACATCAATTTTGGCCAAAATATCGCAAGGTTCGTTGGAAAGGAATGTACGCAAGGCATGGACGGCTGCCTCAGAACCTCTTTTGGTCCCAAAACCGAGTTGAATTGGTTCGAAAAGAGTTTGTAATTTTGAAGCTATGTATCTTACTGCAATTTTGGAGGCGAGACGTCTGAGAGTGGAACCAACGGCGATTGGCCTCACCCCTCCGTCCTTTTTGGTGAGAGCGATGAGGTTTGCGCCGTATAAAATTGGAACTATTGTTGGGTTGACGTTACCCAAGTACATATTATTGATTAATTTAGTAAGTGACTCAACTAGGCGCTCGCCCGCATCACCCACGGAGTGAGACGTCAAATCTTTCAAATGTTGGGGTGAAAGACCATCCAGGCCTGCGGAGGAACCGATTTTGAAAGATGAAATTCCTTCGATGACGTCTCTATTTTTTATTTGGAGGCAGGCCTGGTTTGCCGCTGGTTGGTCGAAAAAATATGGTAATGGAGGACCTGGGGGATGTTTAGACTGTAAGGCCGAAAGGGTGTCAGGGGTATCGGGAGATAGCACGTCATTAGAAAAAAGGAGACTAGCGGCGCCTTTCAGATCACCATCACTCACTTTAGATTCTACGGTTTTGCGACGATTGAACGATGTAGAGAAATCTTTTGGAACTATGGGTGGTGTGGAATGTCTAAAGCAGTTATTTTTAATTTTCTGAGTGAATGATATAGAAGAACCATCATCGTGAGCATGGAGAACATGAAAGGCGAAAAGCAAAAGGTTATGCCAGTCGTCAATGCCGTTATCCTCGGCGCATTTATTTATTAAGTTTGAAAGATGAGTCGCGACGGTGATTCTAAGCGCCGCGAGGAATCCGTTTAACTACCGGAACATGGTTCTTAAGGTTACTGAGTTGAAGGTGGAATGGGTTGGATGGTTGAGTGGTGGCGGAAGGAGGAGTAAGATGGTGATTGAGTACTGGTACAGCATTCTGGCTGAGACAGCGTCTGTGAGTTTTTGATACATGTATGTTTAGACCTTTGATTGATTTAAAAGATTTGTTGCAAATTTGGCAAATATGGCTAGATGACGTGCTACCAACCGGTTGAGTCGCAGATTGCATCCACACACATTAATAGAAAAAACAAAGAACAATAAGCTTATTACTACAAAAACAAAGTAAAAAGGATATAAAAATACACTGCCACGGAGCGAAGAACACTGATCGCACTGAAGATAAGCACTGGTGGAATGCACTGGAGATATGTACAAGTTTTTAAGAAAAAGCAGCTTCGTCGGCTCATAAACTACGAAAATTATTTAGTGGAATGATCGCATTTTGTTGTGTAAAAATATAGCTTGACAACAATTTCTTGACATATGTCGCAGCGGACGGAGCGCTATGCTCAGCAAGCAGGCCCGCGCTGCCGACTCCGTGTAAAAAGGAACGATATCAATCATAAATACACTTCGTAGAAATGTATTATAACGCAGAAAAATTGGTATTTCAATTATATTCACAAAAAAGATCGGGAGAAAAATTCGATAATTTGATTGTAGATATTTTGAACTTTCGATATTTTAGCAATTCGGTATTTGACTTTTAGGTATTCCAAACGTCGATATAATGATAGTAGATATTTAGAACGTTCGATATTTTAACTTTCGATATTTTGACCGTCGACTTTTTAACGTTAGATATTATTATTATTTATTTAATCAAAACAATGCGCAAGTTTACAGTGCAAAACCAAAACACTTACACATTAGAATATACACAAAATCATTACATTAATTAATTCGTCATTATAAAATAAGATTACTAACAATAAAACCAGAATAAAAATTGAAAATAAAAATAAAATAAAAAAGGAATTATTTAGTACAATGTCATAGGATCAAAAAAAACAATAATAATAGGTACTAGTCAAGATCGTTAAAATTACAAAATTACAGAACATTTAAGATAATAAGACAAAAGAATAGTAATAATACATAATTGCAAAATAAAACAGAAACAGGTACATAATAATGGGTAAATTAAAATAAAATCATAAATTGTGAAATTATTGTCGAGTCGGTTACTTTGTGCAGTTGTTGAGATACAATGCGACCAATCTGACAAACATTCCCACCCCATCAGCGAACACGTCGGCATCGGGTAAGCGCGCTAGCATGTCATTAAGTAGAGCGCATGCTCGGCGTGTTGGCGCGTTGTCGCCGCGGCGAGTGCGCGCCGCACACCGCGCGAACAGCGGCGGGCGGCGCCGCGGCACCACACTCACCGAGCGTCCTTCGCCGCCCACCGCCGGCACGGCCAGTCCTATTGCCTCCAATACAGACGGATTGCTCACTCTGTTGTTGAGTAGCTGGTAGTAATGCACTAAAGTTAACATTTTCCTCCTGAGCTCTAGTGTATCTAGTCCTACCATGCCAGACACGAATAATGACGGATATATGTATTAGCTGTCGATATTCAAATACGTACCCACTATGGGTACTCTAGATGCTGCTGATAAGATAGATTTTTTGCTACTGTACCTATGTAAAATATATGTCGGTTTCAATAATTGGTTATGGTTAACAAATTAAAGAACTTGCAAAGAGCCCAACGCGCTTAGCCTGCATTCGTGGCTATATTTATCGTCGAGCATCGAACCCGGACCCCCGCGCACGCCACATTCCATGACGCAACCCCTGTATACATATAATTTATATACCTATACAGTATACAGGGTGGAACATGGAGATAGGTCAGTAAGGACAGTTATTTTTTAAGTGTTGATATTGTGTAAATACTATGTTGATGTACTGGGTGGGCATTTGTACGGGGCGGATAAATAACTTGACTTTAGTTTTGTAAAATCTATTTATTTATTTCATTGCTAATCATTTTTTTTATTAGGTATGGAATAACGGGCATGCGAATTTTACTTCCAAGCCGTTTCGCTGAAACAACTACACACATAACTTTTTCGTTTGTCTGTCTGTTATGTCAAACTTATTTTGTTCTTGAAAGTACAAAAGGATTGTCAAAACATAGTAAAAAACATGTGTGTATTTTCTGCTCCTGTACTTTTTTATCATTGACCGAGCGAGCGAAGCGTCTTTGCTTCTGCTTCACCAAAATCTCTTTCGTATGTTCATTATGTTGTATGTATGTTGTTTCTTATGTTTGGATTACCAGTTGTTCTCTACAGATTCTCATAAAATTTTGTGCGTAAGTTCGAATGTTTATAGAATTTTTGGTCGATTTTTTGTAAGATAAAATAATAAATAAAATAAAGAAATAGGACAATCTTGCGCAAACCGACCTAGTCCCAAACTAAGCAATACTTGTACTATGGGCACTAGACGACGATATAATATATAAATACATTATATAGATAACATCGATGATCTAGAACCAAATATTTGAGTTTAACACACAAATAGGTATTGGTCCTTGCCGTGATTCGACCCAGGACCGCTGGCTCAGTAGGCAGTTGCACTACACACTGTGCCACAACGCCATCGGATGGCGGAGAAATGGGGGTTAAACCCTAAAAAAATGTCAGACTTCAGTAATTTTGAAACAAATCGACCAAGTCAATAGCTCACAGATCTACCTATTTATATAGCTACCACCCCTCAAGACTGGAGCTCAAAGGGAATACAAACATTTTGATGATCAGTCAGTCATGCACTGTAATTAAACCGAGCACCGAACCCGGCGCCGCGCGAATTCCGCGACGGCTGTGCCGCCTGAATATTATATCAGGCACATATGGACCACGTATAGGATGACATCATGAAACGCTTCAGCGTGAATTATAAGTACAGTCAGAATCGAATAAATAAATAAATAAATATCAGACCACCTCACACAAATCAACCTAATCCCAAATTAAGCTCAAGAAGGCTTGTGTTATGGGTACTAGGCGACGATATACATACTTATATAGATAAATAAATACTTAAATACATAGAACATCCATGACCCAGGCACAAATATTCGTGTTCATGACACAAATATTTGCCCTTGCCGGGATTCGAACCCGGGACCGTCGGCTCAGTAGGCGGTTGCTTAACCACTGCGCCAACCGCGTCGTCATAAATAGACATAGAGAATAGATTTAATAGTACATTACTGCAGAGGCCGGGAAAAGTCTAAAAGCGTGTATGGGTGAAGACCAAAAAGTTTACCACGTTAACTGACCCTTAACTCACTCAATTTAATATTTGTATCAAAGTCTCCGTTGTGCGACGACAGTTAACCTTCCAATAACGTACCTTAAGGTTCTATTTTAAGGTTAATGATACAATAAGGTTGTTTTATTGTTATTTTTTGTCGCACAACGGAACTTATTCCAATCGCTTTTATTTGCTCGCCTTAATTTCATCAAACTTGTTGGTTCTAACCCGTATAGTGCTTTTCTGTAAATATGCGAGGAAATGAGAATCACCAATCTACATTTTTAATACCTGTGTATGACACAGATATAGTATATCTGAAACCACGGTGTATGCAACCCCGCCGAAACGTTAGATTATGAAGGTAAATAAGGATTATCGGGATAGACCCGTTATAATTTGTGTTAACTGTTTTATCATTATTTAAATACAGTGCAAAGTACAACTAACACACATCCCATTTTAGCTGACCGGGTAGTATGTATGGTCATCATAATTATGATCATATCAGCTGCATAGGGTAGTTTTTATAACAGTTGAATTAACTATAGAACTAATAGAAGTGCGTTAAACTATAGAAGTGTGTTCGGTGTGAATCTGTGATCTTATTGAATATTTGCTACTTAATTTTATTAAGGCGTTTTATTAGTCTTATTGTCATTGACGAGTAGGTTGGAAATTGCGGGTTACAGCAAGTTACATATAAAATGAAGAAAAGGTTTAGGTCAGCAAAAAACGTCGACGAACATCTAGGTCGGATCAAAGTTAGGAACGGCCTAATGAATAACATCTTACGCTGCTAATTTAAACGGCTTACCTGTAATGATACCTATACTATCATAAAATTCTGAAATTGTATTGAATATCAGTTTTCCAACGGAGTAGATAGTAGAGGATCCCGATATAGGACGACCTTCACCGAGATGTTTATTTGCTGAAATGTATTTTATATTTAATTTAATATGTCAATAAATATATTGCATATGGGTTGCCTAACAAATTATAGTCCAGAGTATGTTTAATTAATAATTAAAAAAAAAAAATTTTTAAACATTTGTTTATTAGATAAATTCTATACCAATCGAAAGTATGAAGCCCATAGAATATGCAAACGTTAGGTTGCCTATTCTTTTCCCGTCACAACTATCGGGTAGCCAGGTTTAAACTGGTAAATCTATACTAGCATTTTGCAACGGTCTGATTATTGAATTGAAATTAAATAACATTAAAGATTATTTTATTATGAACACGGTGGTATAGGGTTGCCTGCGAAAAATCAGTCCAGAATTCCGGTTGTCGAATTTCGAAAAGTAAAATATTGCAGCGAGTGAATGTGTGCGACTGAGAGGAGATTTATTATTTATTTATTATTAAAATAGTTTTAATTAGAGAAATAGTTATTTAACCTTTTTAGTAAAATATTGCAGCGAGTGAATGTGTGCGACTGAGAGGTCCCAACCAAAACCATCCCATACGATAGAAGAGGACACAGCATAGCAGCTGTTTGAAGTCCGCCCATTTAAAAAAAGAGAGTCGCCTCCAACTCCATACCACCATGCTGGATATCATTAATTCAGAAAATTTTACGAACAATTTTCGTAAATTCCATGTGGCTTAATGCAACGGATCCAATATGCGTGAAACTTCAGCCTGAGAACTGCGGTTGGTTCTTAGATGAATATTTAAAACCAGTAGGATTCATTGGGGATCATACACCTTCAAAGATAGAAGACATTGTCGAAAGAACTGAAACGGAGAGTGATGAAGAAGAAGATTCAGAAGTTGGAGATCATAGTTATACGTCCGATGACTCGGAACCTGAATAATAAAAAAAATATATATATAATAAACAGAAGTTTTTTTTTAATTGTTGATTTTTATTTTGTATGATAATAATAAAGATAAAATTTGCAAGATTAGTATTATATATGTATTACTATAGCCTTAATTTTTACTAAAGATGTCTATATACATCTATTCTATTATCTAGATGTCTATTTAATATGACATGTAAAATTGAAAAACATTTTATTAATAAATGAGTATGAGTATGAGTATACTTTAGTATCACATAAAAAATATACACACATAAATAATGAGTTTCTTTCGGAGTTTCTTCTCAACAGTGGTCACCTCTTGTGAAATGTCGATAGACTCAGACATGTAAAAGTGCCCTTGTGGCCTACTTGCAGAATAAAGTTCATTATTTTATTAATTAATTGATTTAAAAAAGGTTAAATAACTATTTCTCTATTTTAATAATAAATAAATAATAAATAATAAATCTCCTCTCAGTGGCACACATTCACTCGCTGCAATATTTTACTTTTCAAAATTCGACAACCGGAATTCTGGACTGATTTTTCGCAGGCAACCCTATACCACCGTGTTCATAATATAATAATCTTTAATGTTATTTAATTTCAATTCAATAATCAGACCGTTGCAAAATGCTAGTATAGACTTACCAGTTTAAACCTGGCTACCCGATAGTTGTGACGGGAAAAGAATAGGCAACCTAACGTTTGCATATTCTATGGGCTTCATACTTTCGATTGGTGTAGAATTTATCTAATAATCAAATGTTTAAAAAATTTTTTTTTTTAATTATTAATTAAACATACTCTGGACTATAATTTGTTAGGCAACCCATATGCAATATATTTATTGACATATTAAATTAAATATAAAATACATTTCATCAAATAAACATCTCGCTGAAGATCGTTCTTAAAGGGATCTTAGACTAAGAAGATTCTGAACTGAATCGAACAGTTTTCCGAGATCTTCGCAGAAATACTTAAAATGATCGTGTAACTAAATCTATTATTGGACCAATGTCGAGTAATGAGGCGTTAACTTTATTTTTTAATATTTTCTTCGGTTTCCGCGACTGTCACATATTTAAATAAAACAATTCAAACGGATTATATCGCGTATATTAATTATTTGAGCCTCCCTGACGTTTCAGTACCTTTACAGATACTGTTGTCAAAGGTTGACTGAGAAAAACACAATATTTCTCTGTCAAATTTACATTTGTGCAAACTGCCCATTTTGTAAATATTAATTTCAAATAAAGGTGTTCATACATGCCAGATGGGCCTAATTTGTAAAGACAGTTACACATGTGCCAGAAGGGCATTTATTATTTTATTTAAAATATCTACCAGCGGTTCACTAAAGGCTTACTGAGAAGAAAGAACCGCCAAAGAAAACTCCCAGATTGCCTTATTTATTACTATGAAATACTTTTAAACAAAAACTCTACATATACTACTTTTAACACTAATTTGTTTTACACCGTTCGAGGCCCAAGGTTTTCAAAAAAAAAGGGAGGCTCAAATAATTAATATACGCGATATAATCCGTTTAAATTGTTTTATTTAAATTTATTTTTTAACATAATTAACATTATTTTATAACAGCGGTAGTTAAGAAACATAGTATTTAACTAAGCGAACACAGCGGTAGATCTTGTATGTTTTTTTCCGCTCTTATGTCAACAAATGTTTATTTTTCTTTATATTATGCAAGTAAAAATAAATGGACAGTGGTATTATAGGACATAATGCTGCAATGTGCATTTCCTGAAATATGACAATGCGTTGTCACGCGAAAAAACCGCAAGAAAACGAATACAAGTAAAAACTACTTAAATCACGTTTTGTATCGTGATGCCTTAAATTACATTGCCTTAAATTTTGAGTTATGAGTACTGTTTACATTGTTACAGTTCTAAACAAAGCTATAGTGCGTAAAATAACCCAAAGTACGACTTTATGTCATTTAGCGAAACTCAACAAACGCGGAAAAGGTCTTAAACTCTGAAATAAGCGTTGGGCGATGTCAAATGCAAGGTATTATAGTAAATTACTTAGCGCATCGACCTATAAAAGATTTAACACACACACACACAAGCGCTAAGCCCCGCCTCCTGTCGAGACCTCTTTGTTCCTACGTACTCACACATGCGCAGAGCGACGCTGTGAGCGTTAAGGGGGAGTGAAATATTTCCGCAATTTTTCTTACTTACATTTTATTGTCCGGGCTCTTTGTAATGGCGATCGGATTTGATTCTTGAATCGTATATTGAATTTAAGACATTGAATTGAAGGTTTCGTGTAAAATGAAAAAAAGAAATACTTTAGGTACATCATTTTCCACAAAAATATGTCACTGAGATCTGATAAGTAATAGACGAGACAGTTTCTTAAAGACGAATTTTTAGAACTCAAATACCTCAAGCTCCAATAAAACCCAAGGGGAAAGAAATCCGCGAAACTCGAAATATCGTCACGACAGAACCCTCCCAATAACGATAATTACGGCGATCATTATTAAAAGCACAATTTGACGGGAATCAACTTTTCCATAGCCATTACGGACTGACAATGCTTCCATTTTCCTTGTGCACCCTCTTAAGCGGGCGCGTGTGTGTAAGCGTGCGGACTGGTGACGTGTCGAAGTGTGCGGGGCGCGGAGAGCATAAATACCCGCGCGGGGAGCTAGCAGGCTCACTGGCGCGCGGACCCCCGTCGCGGACGGCCACTCGCGCCATGCCATAGTCAATCCACGATTCTCTTTCCTTCTTCTCTCCTAGCAACTAATACGTATCATGTATCTATTGTAAAAATTGGTGCTCAAAAAAATATATTTTTATACACGGACGTTATGGAGAGTTGTTGATAGATAGATATAATAGAAACAGTGTGATAAAACCGCCAAGATGAATTTCATCGGTAAGTTAATTTAATTTTCTTGAAAGCTTTTTCGCTTTTGTAAAAAAAATGATCGTAGAGGTCGATCGCGTGGTAAAAGTTAAATAAGTCGTAGCGATGTCATAAAAATACAGGCGTAGCTGCCGCATTGAAGGCTACGCGGGTAGCTACGGTGCTACGGCGTAGAGCCTCTACGAACCGAAATTGAATTAAGGTTGAACTAACTTGATTGAATTGGTTACAAAGTTGCTACTAAAGGGTGCACCGCTTTAACAATAGAGGTTATTAAGTCCCCTTTGAATAGATTTTCGTTGCCTTTAAAGCTTTTTATTTAATTTAGCAGCATTATCGTATAAGTTTTCGAAAGTAGAATCGGACGATTCATTCGAGCAAAGTTTTCTTTGTATAAAATCACACATGATAATATTCTCATTTTAGGAGAGAAATGAATTCTGTCCGATTCAGGTTTTATCTATGTCTTATAGTTTTGTCTTTATATAATTCAACATTGGTATTATTAAAAGTGTAATTTACAGTGTGGGTGTTAAATGTTTCACGGCTACGGTCTGAAACCGAATGAGACCTATTTCTTTTAAAAATGATTTTATATACATACATACATACATAAAATCACGCCTTTTTACAACGGGGTAGGCAGATACCACATCTTTCCACCTGCTACGGTCCTGACATACATCTTTCGCTTCATCAACATTTATTAATCTCCTCATGCATGCTCGTCGGTTTAAAGTACTCTTGACTTGGCTTTTTTCAGAACATCTTTATAACGAACGAATTTATAGAAAGAATTTTATATAGTTTTTCAATTACCGTATTCTAGTCTAACTAACGAGTTATGTGATATAGACCAAAAAAACCCGATTTATTTTTACCATTCGGAATATTAGGAGCATAATTTTATTCAGGTATAAGACATTTGTTCCAAATATTGCGTCGGGAATAATTAGTACATTATATTATATATTTACATAGTAGGGTGAATTGGTGAATGTCCCATATCGCAGGTGTTTGTGGCCCGAACCGAAGATGAGGGGGCTTTACGAATTACCGCCCGTGGTTTGTCTAAAGTTTTACAATCTTGCCTTGGCCAGGAAGTGGGGTTTTCTTCCCGCGTGGCAGAAAATCCCATTTACAACTCGCTTTCGGCTCGTTTCATAAAGCCACACTCATGTTTTAAGACTTCTCATTATGGGACAGTTGCATAAATACTATTATACATGCATATCAATTAAAGAGTAGTTTTGACCCGTCGTTGATTGTTCTCTATTAGGATTTATTCTCCCAGCATTTCCATAAATACTACGTAAGTATATAATTTTGTGTTAAATCTTCTCATAATGTTTTCATGACATTTCAAGGAAAATAAACATCAGGAAAAGCTTATAATACTATTTTTACAGTAGATTGCGTAACGTGCTTTCTCGACATCGGAAAACTCGAACTTTATCTTTTCAACCCTTTATTTATCTTTGTTCATTCGTGAGAGTATATTATCATTTTGTTTTTCGGATTCAAAGTCAAGTTCAGAGTAACAAAGTATAAAAACCAATTTCAGTCGTCGGAGTAATTCAAACATAAAATCAATGAATATGCAACCTAACTTGGCAACTATGAAAGACATTTAAATGTTTAACTGTAAAAGATATTTATGTTTGAACACCAAATTTGATTGGGTACACCAAATGTACCCTGTTCTAATTTTTTTTTTCATATCCCCTCACTACCTAGGTTAAGTTTAAGGCCCAACTCGTAATACGTAAAAAAAGTATCGGTAAAAATGCAAAACGACGGAATTACTACGTAAACCTGAGGGGTCTTTCTACAACTGAGAGGTTATAGTTCCTATTGGAAAGTAACCTCAACTTGGTCCGTGGGAAAGATAAAGTTAGAACCCCTCTTTTCTTCTCCGTAAAATAAATAACCTAGGCTACTTGGCTATGGCGTGATGAAGTTGACAAAGATTGCAATTTAAATATCTAGCTTGTAAAAAATATTAATTTCGATAAATTGACCTCGTCGGTAATTAACTGTTTACGGCTACGTTTATTTATATACAGTCAGTTGGAGTAACTTTGGTCCTTCTGTATACCATTCACCCACACTGATACACTGTCAGTTTTAATGGTTTTTCTACTTCAGCGCGTAGATAATGTATTTCAACAGCTATGTTTTTTTAACCATATATACGCTATCAGTAAAACTGGCAGTTAGTTTGCGTGGCTCAATGATATATTATAAGCTCTGTAAAACGAAAAATATTTTTTAAGAAATAAACAGCTGTAATTTAAAAAAAAAAATTATATGGAAGAGCCAAAGATACCCCGATGTGTAACCTTAGATTTGATTTTGAACTAGCTGAGCCCCGCGGTGCTACCCGCTCATCCCGCGGGAACACTAAATTTATTCGGGATAAAAAGTATCCTATGACCTTTCCTGGGTCTCAAACTATCTCCATACCAAATTTCATCTTAGTCGGTTCAGCGGTTTAAGCGTGAAAAGGTAACAGACAGACAGACACACTTTCGTATTTATAATATTAGTATGGATTATCATGATCGGTTCCTACCGGGCTATACGAAGTATCTTTTGTTTCGTTCGATATTGCCCTACGAGTTTTGGTCACATTTTATGTATTACATATAACGTTTTATCACTGATTTTTAAAACTATCCATCTATGCCATCCGTCGAAAATTATAAATTACATATTCTATTGTTGGCGTAGACCTAGATCCTAACGTTAAAAAAGCACCAACAGCATTTCAAAATACGCAGAGCTCCACTTCGGACTCATTTTGGGGTCGTTTTTGTCCCCCGGGCATCCAGGGTACCCGCCTTTGTGGTGTCAAGGCTACTGGCGCCGTGCCAACTAGGTTGCCCCTATACCCCCTCAGTGGCATAAGGGCTTAACGAACCGACATGGGACAGTGGCGTACGACCTTTCGTTTGAAGTACGTTGGTTAGGCTATTTTGGATGCTGCGAAGGTCTGAATATATCCAACGGGCTTGAGTAAATAAATCTGGGACAATCCTTTACAAATCGAATGAGTCATAAACTAAGTAAAGCTTGTACTAATGGTTATTGAACGATAACATGTATTGCAAATTGAGTTGCCCTTTCTAGAGTCATGATTTCAGCAAAATCTTAGCAGCGTGAAATACAATATACATCAAATTAATAGTGCAGAATAATAAAAAATATATTAACAAGGACTTAATTAAAATGGACATAAGAATACTTACAATAAAACTATACCTAAATATAAAATGAAACTTAAATTATTAAAGGGACTGTTATGTGTATGTTTTAATATGTAATCTGCAAATTTAAATAATATGTTCAATATCATTAAATAAATTTATTTATATTCAAATGTTACCTTCAAAATAATCCTTAATACTATAATAACATTTGTCAACAGCTGAAATTAAACTAGAATACAATAAATTGAAACTAATACTAAACTAAATCTAAAAATGGTCCCTGCGGCATAGTGTCGAAGATGCTGGCGGCGTTTCCTCGTTGAATCGCCAAAATAACTTCGAGCGAAGAAACCGCCAGCTCTCCGGTGAAGTAATTCACACCATAATTTGTTAGAAGCCATTATTTATATTATAATTGGGATTTCAACCCATCAAAACCACTGGACAAATAAAAGATTGCAATATATGATTCAGTATTGAGTATTGAGATATTTTTTACTTCACCCTAAACCGTAAGAGGGATTTTTTGCCTGTGAAGAGAAAATCCCCCTTCCTAGCCCCATATCGCATATTTATGGCCGTCACCATTCGGGCCACAAATACCTGCGATCTGATGCAATCCATTCACCGCTCTAGGTATTTGTTATACTGATTGCGCTGAAGATAAATCTCATCATTTTAAGCATCCCATCAATCTCACAACTTCGCTTTGAAACCATAAAGCGTCAAATTCCCAACACGACAATCCGCAACTTCATTACTTTAAACAGTCGTAGACCAGGCGCCCACTCTAAATAACACGGAGTCATCGTAACTCCAAGCACGGACGAGAGTGCGACGGAAATTTACCGTGCAATATTTCGGCTCGCATTGCAGAAATGTTATTTAACCGGGTCTGGGCTGTTATTCGACTATGCATTGCGATATTCCTTAGGAGTAATAACCCGGAATTATAACGAGCATACTGCAACAGTTTTACGTACAGCGAGCCGCGTAAAGTGACACTGGCAAGAAGAAATCATGAAAAAATTTACAACGTACATCGTGAGCTTTTTAGTAAAATGTGTGTGAAACACGGAAAGACTTATAAGGGTTCCTTGAGTTATTTTGGCTTTGGCAAAATTAGATGAATACACCATCTTGGATTGTACACCTATGAAAATAGAACATGTTCAATACAAAAAATTATAAAAAAAAAACATTTATATGATTACTTCAAGTAGCAAATGAAAGGCTAAAGAAATAATAATAATGAAATAATGAACTTTATTCTGCAAGTAGGCCACAAGGGCACTTTTACATGTCTGAGTCTACCGGCATTTCACAAGAGGAGACCACTGTTGAGAAGAAACGCCGAAAGAAACTCAACAGTCAGTCATTTTTTCAGAAAGCATAAGTACTTAACTATTACAATGATATATGAACTTAACTATATGGTGACTCGGGGCTATTGTAGCTATGGGGTTATTGTATCCTATCTAATCAAAAGAACTGGCTAAGTCACATTATTTGCAGTTTTTTTTGTGAAATCGTGATTGTGAAGTCGTTTTATGGCTGTATTGCGTTATTTAAAATATTACAAAAATCAGAACACAGCGAGTTTCACGATATCATGTGATGAAATTATTTGGCCATAAACTAAAAAGTTTTCCCCCATACCACCACTTCAAATCGTTAAAATAGACTTATTAGATTTGATGATCAACCTTTCTTGTTGTTATTCTGTCCCGTCACCCAGGAGACAATGGTGATTTAACTTGTTAGAAAAGTGTTGATAATTTACAATATTGGTATTTTCAAATTCAAATTAAAAATTTTCAAATTCAAAAGTATTTATTTCGTCATGCATACGTAAAATAAGGTAACATTTGTGAGATATAGTACAGCTATGATGTGCCTTTTGGCGTACGAAATTTCAAGAGATATTATAAATAAGAGTGCGCTTATAACTGCTGCAATTACAACAAAATTGTTGAATGTTGCCGCCGTAAATCGTAGTTTTAAAAAGTAACCCACTAGGGGACATCACCATGGCAACAAGCAACAGAAAAAAGTTGATTAACCCAGTTATCGCCAAATATCACTTGGATTTTAGTCTCAGAACGGAATCTGTGTCTGAAATATACCGTGCAATATTTTGGCTAACCTCACAGACATGTTATTTAACCTGTTTAGGTCAGGTATTCGAGTCATGCAAAGTTATTTCTCCTGAATGTAATGACATTCCGTTTTCGTGGTTACAAGAAAATGCCAGCAACTTTGCTCACGGAGTCTTTTGCTTTTATGATTCAGCATAGTCAAAAACAAAGTAGATATAATAATAATAAAAATATTGGATCTGTTACACAAAATCTTTCGACCTAGTCCTAAGTAAATTAATAGACTAGACTCGTGTTATGATTATGAGCACTAAGCGATGATAAAAGTACTTATTTATACACTTAAATACAAAGATTTGAGATCATCACACAAATTTACCCTTGCCGGGATTCAAACCCTGGACCGCCGTCTCAGGAGGCAGCTGCACTACCAACCGTGTCTTATAACCGTTAAAGTTCCATTAGAATTGCGGTGGAAATACCAAGTTGTCATTCTAAAAGTAAATTAGAGCACACGATAATGATATTTTCAGCATCTTTCTAGGTCTGTGGCTTAAAACCTTATCATCTTGCAAGTTTAGGCTTGAGATCTGGGTCTATCTGGCTATGAGCCAAACGTTCAATGTAAAAATTAAAGATTAAAACTTCCAGAGATATCGGATCCGTTTCAAAAGTTCCGTCGTTAAAGTGCTGAGTTCCTTCGTGGGAACTTTTTAGAAAATCTCCGGAGTTTTTTATGCATGATCATACTCGTGCGTTGTAAAAATTAACGGTTTTAAAAGGAAGTTTAAAAAGTCCAAGTTTTCAAGGCTCTTTTTAAACCCCTGACGAAAAATGAGGGGTGTTATAAGTTTATCATGTGTATCTGTGTATTTGTTTATCTGTGTATCTGTCTGTGGCATCATAGCTCTCAAACGGATGGACCAATTTTGAGTGCGCTTTTTTAATCGAATGACTTGTCCGTCGAGACGGTTCTTAGTTATGTTTGGTGACATAGGACCTGTAGTTTCCAAAATATTCAGATTTAATTGGAGTAAGTGACAAGATCAAAGCAATATTGAAGCTAAGAATTCTATATTTTCTAGTTATTTTCAGTTTAAGTAGCATTTTCCATATCACTCATTGAATGAAAGTCTCATGATGACCAGCTACTCATGTCAGGGGTGCTTTTAATGTTTAATTTAGGTTATAATAATATATATAATTTTTAAAGCAGTCAACAGTATAAGGACTACTCTAGGAAAAATAAAACGAACTCGAAAAATTTACGTATAAGATTTTACAAAATTATATAAATTAAAAAAGTGGGTATTTTATGAAGCGGCTTCTCTTTATCCCAAAACAACATAACTTTTTAAAGGTTAGCTCAGTAAGGATGATTTCATCATAGGAAGCAAATGCATATTTTAATGATACCATCATTATTTTGACGTTTTTCATATAAACGAATGCATTTTCTCCCAATATGTAGATGAATGTGTATTATTTTCATCAGTTTTTTTTCAAAGTTATTATAAACCGACAGCGGAGTCCTAGGAATAGGATTCTGCAGTTGGTATCCTTTAGGTACGAAACCCCTAAAAAGGGCAAAAAACCTAAGCGTAAGCGTTACTGAACCAAAAAACACTTAAAAACTCCAAATACGTCCGAAACTATCTAAGTCCACCAAAAAAAAGCCAAATCCCGTCTCGTCTTGGAAAGTTTTAACGACCGCTCTGTCCCTGTCTCCCGGTAGTGTTTAGAGAGGGACGGCCCTCCAGTCGAGTGCTGGTCAAACAGAGGACATCGAATAGCTTTTAGCGAGGTGCGGGTTATTAAGTTGTGAGTAATATGTAGTGATGTGACAGAGGCCGAAACATTGAGCGAGTTTTCGGTGTTTCTAAGTGTGAAGTCAGACGACCGCGCCATACATCATGTCACGTAATCACGTCACACTAAGAGTGGGTTATGGCGCGACCGAAATTTGCGACTCAAATTACGCTCCTCTGGCTTAAAGCGGGTACGCACGAACGAAGAAAAACTTGGTGAACAGGATATCGTATGAACCGTTCTATTGTGTATGATGTTCGTTAGTGGTACGCATGTGCGAACAAAACGTTCGATGCATGTTTCTGTTCGTTCTTTCGTACATGGCTTATTAACTCCGTTGTAAGGTAAGAGTCATATAGATTTCAGAAAATAGTGGTCTTTCCTATTGTTTATAGCTTCTAAATAAAAATAATAATTTAAAACCTTTTGGGATGTATGATTTCAACGACAATTCACCGACCCACGACGCCCCATGTTTTTAAACCTGTGTAGTAAAATTATAGTAGTTTATGTGACTGTACATAATGAAGGGTATTAAACACGAGTGTGGGTTTATGACACGAGCCGAAGGCAAGTTTCATAATAACAACACACGAGTATTTTAATGCCTAATTATGTACAGTTACATACACTACTTTATCTAGCCACATATTGTAAGCCTCCATGATACATTCAGGAGCCGCACTTTATTACACATTTCACCCGGTAATGGCGGTAATGAAGTTTTCTTATAAACTATAATGATAATGTATGCATACATATGCTAGGTACATATTTCTAAATATTCACGTGTAAAAAAATCACTTTTTACATTGAGAGACGTAAATCATTTTTAATGTTTGAAAGTTTTATCTGAAAGCGAATTTATTGCGAAAAGGCGATTCGTTCCAGCGACCCACTAACTGATATCTATTCCTGCCATAAATTACCAGCAAAATTGGATTCTCTTTTAATATTTTCAAGCTTTTAACTATCCCAGTAGTATTTATGTATCTGTGTTTAATTTGTAAACATTGGTGTGCAATAAAGCATTTTGTAATATATTGTATTGTACACCTCCGTCCGCCCTGAAACTCGAACCCAAGAAACATCCTGTATCTGTACCCTCAATCATGTTAATCTGTGGTTTATAGTTGACGATATAGTAATAATTTATTTTAACGATACAAATGGCAAAAAAATTAGGTATTTTTTAAGATTGTTTAAAAGAAGGCACTTTTTAGGTTTTCTATTTCAAGGTTTTAAATTGCAAAGTCTTTATTTACTATCTGTTACCATTGCAAACTGATATTGATAGATAGATAGATAGATAAAAACTTTATTTCATCACCGACACCAACAGTAACATTAAGAGGAGACTTATGAGCTAAACATTTTTATAATTAGCAAAGAGAAAACAAACATTAAAGATAATAGCACTTAAAACTAAGTACATAGGTACATTTATTTTGTAACAACTAAAATCGAGAATTTGTGTGGTATGAAACAGGCGCTGACTCAGCATAATACTGCGAAGAACGCAGCGCTGATCTTCCGTCAGTAACCTTTCTTAAAAAAACGGATGCCGGAACCGGACAAACATATATAGATATAATGAATATGTATCCTAAATTGAACACCTAGTCAGTTTTTATATCAATCCGATCAAAATAAAATATAGCTTCAAAGCCATGTTCCCGAACGGCACTTCTTTTAAATGATGCTCTCATTTCTCAACTTTTTTCACTGCCAACATAATAGCCGAATGTAGGCTGCGGTTTTTCGGCCAAGTCGGCACATCACTAGCGGTGTATGTGTGCGTTAAGCTGGACATTAGGACGTTTTTTGCGGACGACACTTTTTACTTAGAGAAATCTGCTTGGTGCACGCTTTCAGGAGATTTAGTGCACCGAAATGTTTCATTTTAGACAGAAATGGTTGCTGGAGATTTTCGTTTAAAAATATTATATTTAATGTTATGAGTTTTGTTTCATTTGTGTGTTTAGAACACTGATGAAATAAAATGAAAAGACAGTCAAGGGGAGTTTATGGATCATACTTCATATTATACTAGGTGTCCGCAACTTCGTTCGCGTATTTTCTTCTTTACTATAGTTGGATATAACCATCTTTGGATGTGCAGCTATCACTGTACTAAAATTGATTGAAATTCGTCCAGTCACTTTGACGTAATGCGAGGACAAAAAAAATATGAATAAGCCAAACCGGATTTTTATAGCTGTATCCATTTTCTATTAAATAACCTCTATTTACTTAGTTAAAACTATTAACAATATTTGTTTCCAATTAAAACGGAGCAGAGCTGTAAATTCGCACTAAATCTTAGTGTTGCCATAAACGTGTAATTGCCCTACTCTGTATTTATTGTTTTCTCGCTGGCAATA
This sequence comes from Apotomis capreana, assembly GCA_947623375.1. Lineage (NCBI taxonomy): Eukaryota > Metazoa > Arthropoda > Insecta > Lepidoptera > Tortricidae > Apotomis > Apotomis capreana. The sequence goes on from OX392519.1 coordinate 3,835,815, forward strand.
CTAAATTTAAACTGAAATAGTCTGGTTAACAGTTTCTAATTACTTAGTATTTTAAGAGGGATTATTAAATGGCAGACTTGTCACCATCCGTTTAAGTAAGTTATATTTGCATGCAGAATGACATAAATTCAAGAGAATATACTTGTGAATCTGTATTCCAATAGATGAGAGCAATACGTGCGTGCTGCTCGGAGAAGATGGCGTAAGCAACATATCGAATAATTAGTGTAAAAGTATAATTATGGTTAAAATCTTTTTAAGAGATTTGAAAACTTATTTATAACTATTAATCTTAATAATAACAATCTTAACTCATGAAGTCATAACGATAACAATTAGCATAAAAAGTCTCAATCTGTATGGACATAACATTCATAATATTAACGTGAACTAGGAAAACCCTGTATCTCAGGCTTTGAGAGTTCAAAATATACTCTCAGTACCAGAGTAATCTTTACAATCAATACAATAATACTTATTATTTTATAATATAATAATACTTTAAAACTATTTTTTTTAGCATTTGCAATCTTTTTACCAAAAATAATTGTTAAAGATGGAAAATAAAAATATGTTTAATATTTCGAAAGGACAGATACATGATCACTATATAGGATATTAAGTAGCGCGGTTATAAAGTAATTATTTTACATATTTAAAACTGAAATAAATGGGATCATAATCAAATTAAAAAGAATATCAAATAATAAGACAAAGAGAAATAAAGGAAAAGTAAAATACACTATGATGGGAACCCAACTGATTAGGTCTCACAAGGCTAAGCAGGGCTTATCCTGCGGGACACCGCAGTATTCTGGCCATTTTATTAGTTTGGCGAAAATTGAACTCTCCTTGGTCTTGGAAAATGTTGCACTAGCTTTACGTATTCACTTTTGTTGTATTGGAAACGAACTTCAAAGAAATGTGTGTACTATGAAAGATTTTTAGAAAAAAAGTAAGAGAAGTTTTTACGGAAGACTATACATTATTCTACAATAACCTCAATTTAAAAAAACACCCCCGACTCAAGCAGCTGGTCATCGTGAGACCTTAACTCAATAAATGATGTAGAAAATGCTCCACAACTGAACATAACTAAAAAATCTGGAGTTCTTAGCTTCAATATTGGCTGAGATCATGTCACTTGTTCCAATTAAACCTGAATATCTTGGAAACTATACATAATATTTCCACCAAAAATAGCTAAGATCCATCTCGACGGACAAGTCTTTTGATTTAAAAACCGCACTTTAATTGGTTCATTCATTTGGAAGCTACAATGCCACAGATACACATATAAAACTTATAACACCTCCCTTTTTTCGTCCGGGGTTAAAAACGAATCATCGTCGACACCAATGTAACAAGTCCAAACCTAACGATACTGAGTTTTGCAAATCAAGGCTTAGTTCTCATCTGTTCTCCTCCAAAACTTAATCAATCGACGCGATTATGCGACGCCATCGTTATCCGGTGCAAACTTAACGTTAAGTGATAGTTTGAGAAAATTAGCAGTGTTGTCCTATTATAGCGCATGCTTCAGCTTACCTCCCACTTAGAGTCGAGTACAGACTCAGGTAATCAGCCGTTAATATGTAACAAGGCAAGGTAAACTGGATAATTCGCTTCTTCTCGCCATTAAACGTAGCAGTTTGGCGAGTAATAATTTGATTATTAATCGTTATTTTTTATAAATAAAACAAAAAGGGTTCCTCGTCTTAAAAAAAACACTTCACCGAATGCTTCATTTCATTGAATTTTCATATCATAGACAATTTTTTTCTTGATATTTCAGAAAACTTAAATTGTCAACCTATACATTAGGTTAGGTTTGGTTTGTACGAGTATTATGATGTAGGAATAGAGTTACTATTATTCTGCTAGTTATTAAACACGCGTTTTCAACACCAAACCAATATAATATGTATATAACAATTTTACAATGACAATAAATTGACAAATCATCCATGACACCCATGGTAAATAGACAGTCTTAGCATTAAATTAAGTAACCATTTTCGTTCTATAAAAACGTGTCACCAGTCACCACAATAACATTGCAAAATATTTTATGATCGATGAAATGAAAATTTTCTATAAAACAAGAATAAACCGTAAACCAAATAACATAACCTGTTAAGTTCTCGGTCAAATTATTTACAATCTAGGCTACCGAGCGAAGTCTGAGCCGAAGTAGGCTAAAGAGGCGAGGCCTCTATTTTTACGGAAATCAATATTTAGGCCGCGGAACATCTGTCCGACTGTTGGTTTTAAAGCGGTATTCTTTACTTTCAAGGCTCCTTATCCGTTCAAAAATGCTGATTGTTTTAGAGATTTTCCTCTATGGTCAAACATGTTTCTTAACATATTATTTAATAATTATGTTACTACCTAGAACAGGGCTATTGGGATGTATTGGTATTGAAACCTACAGTTTGATTTTTTCCTTGGTAATTTTTGTTTCAAACCTACTTGAAATTAACTAAATTCGCGCGCAAAAAATAGTTTTTTCAACTTAAATATTTTCGACTGCACGAAATATGCTATGTTACTACCTAGAACTCGGGGAAAAGTGTTATTCACTTCAAAAAGTTGGTGGAAGTTATCAATATATTTGCCATAATATGAAAAAAATAGATTTTAAAAGGAATAAGGCCTCTTAACATATTGTCAATTTTACTGCTTAGAGTAGGGCCATTAAGATTTATTGGTGTACATTTGAAACCTACAGATTAAATATTTCATTGATAATTTTGTTTCAAAATCTACTCGAAATTTACAAAATTCACACAGAAAACTATTTATTTCAACTTATTTTTGACTGTACGCAATGAAAGCATATATGTTGTTTTCTAGAAATCAGGAAAAAGTTTTATTCACTTTAAATTTAGTTGAAATTATCAATATTTGTAATAATATGAAAAAAATAAAATTTAAAACGAATAAGTCCTCTTAATAAATTATCTCGACGTTTCAGATTTTACGTCCATGGTCTTGAAGGGAAGGGAGGGTGGTTAGTGCCTGAGACCATAGCTGTTAAGTCCAATTTTGTTATAATAATGTGTGAATATCGTGTGAGTTTAAATTAATAATATATATGTATACTCATCGTCATCATCATCAGCCGGTATAAGTCCACTGCTGGATATTATAGGCCTCTCAACTGAGCTCGATTTTCAGCTCTCCCCATGCAGCTACCATGAATGTCGTCGCTCCACCTTATTATTATTATTATTTATTATTTATTTCTTTATTAATTTTACAACAAAGTTTACATATAATCTAAAGCCCTGCGAAACTGTTATGTACCTTGTTAGGTACCGGGCGCCCTACACTACATTTACCGATTCGTGGCCTCCACTCCACGTTTGCCCCAGTGGTCATCGGCTTTACGACAGATATGACCAGCCCGTTGCCATTTCAACTTACTCATTCGCTGTGCTATGTCGGTTCTTTGGTTCTCTGTCGAATTACTTCGTTTCATACTTTAAATAGTAACGCTTCATTTAATTATAAACTCCATGTATGTGTGTAAATAAAACAAATGTATTTCACGCAAAATTTGCAGGGGAAACCCCGTCACCCGCGTAATAACTGCACCCGCGCACGTCACACGTCATAACCTACATAAGCCACGTCATTTACGTCATAACGACGCCAATGTTGACGTCTAATTGGAATGAGAATGAGAGTTTTTTTACACAGAAGTTTACTTTATAAAACGTAGGTATATTATTTTGGTCAAAGGTAAAATAACGCCACTGATAACAGCTGCCGCTGCATATTAATATAGGTCTATACGTTTGCATTTGAACTTGTTGTAGTAATATAAATAAAAAATGTAAAGATGAATAATAAGTTTCTTTCAAAATTGACGTTTGTGTGACAAGCTTTTTAGCTTTTTTTTCTTAATTTAATTTTGTGACATTGTAATTTTAAGAATATGCCTATATTATATTTTATTAAACGCCATACGATTAAATAAATAGCCGAATATAATTTTCTTTGGACATCCATCGAATATACATAACTCGAACTCGCGCAAACTCGATAGGATTGCTTTTTCTATTATGGAGTTCCTAGGGCCACCTTCCGGCTCCATTATTAGATCAGCCCCATGGTAAGATATTGTATAGCCATCAAAGATAAGCAGGTATGCAAAATTTCAGCTCAATCGGTTAAAGATATCTTCTTCAAAATTGAGTTGCAACATTCCACCCGAATTAACATAGTTACATACATATTACACACACACTTTTATTTTAGTTAGTTAAGTTCTTAATTTATAGTTAGTATTTTAATTTCTTTAGTATTATATGTTTCATTATCTGTTTTATCCTAATACCTAGTAAGTTACATACATAGCAAGTTAAATAAAAGCTTGTAAAAATACTGAAATGTTTGTGATATTTTAATGCGTTTTAAAGTGAGAGTAGCTAATAAATCCTAAAATGAAGTATTATTCGACCCGCTAGGTTCGGACATAATTCTTCATGGTTAGACCGTCGTCAACAAAAAAACTCATTCACTCGGCTTATGGTAATGAGTTCAGTAATTTAAATCAAACTGGCACTTTAATAACTCGAGAATATGCAAGTAGGTTACAAACGGTGGACGCTGTAGAAAATTATTACTTATTACACACGTTTTTATTTTTGTTTGTAAGCCTGCTGCATAATTTCTTAGCCAATCCTTTCCCTGCTATTTCACTCGGCTGCGCAGCAAAAGCGGGGTTATGTTTTGATGCATATCTATACGTAGTATATAATATTCCCTCGAAACTTTAGATCAACCGGGGGGTAGGTTTCATTTTGAAAAAGCTACTATCCACGCGCGAGCTTTCTCGCGCAAAGGTTAGCTATCGAGTGCGGGAATTCTGCCTGCGTTTTGGGTTCACGGGGCCCTGATCTTTTCTAATGTCATATAGTTATAGTTCCTAGTTTGTTTTTATATCATTGTTTATAATGAAATAAATACTATCACATCATAAAGTTTTTGATGTATGTTATACGATACAGATAAAACCTTAACTTATTAACTATGTATGTAATTACTAATTTATGTAATTTTTCTACAATGTAACGTCGTCGAACCCTTAAGGCTAACATTGCCCACCCATTTAAATCAATTTCAATAAATTGGTAAGTTTTAAAAATCAGCAAGTTTAGTCATAGGATTTCGTTTTGTGCATTTATTTAAATACGATATTTTGAGACTATGGATGACGATTTTTACTCCACCGTGATACAGTTTTTAACTAGTACGGGGAGTAAAGGACATTACTATACTCTTCGAATGTAAGTTAACAGCTACATAAAAGTAACAAGTGCTACCTAAACATGTATTAGATAATATATTAAGTTACCCACACATTTCTACTAAAATGTAATGATAAAAAAGAGAAAGAAATGTTAATTTGTCAAGTAGTTGTTTATTGAATAAAGTTATTTTATTATTTATTATTATTATTCAATGAATAAAATTGGCTATAATGTGTAACCACTAGTGTTAAATAAACCCGAGATTACGACACCTCAGGTTTTATTAACCTAACCATTCTGATGCGGATGAATAATATTTTATTAACCGTTGTGGAAAAACAGTAAAATCCAAGGTAAATATCCACAAGACTGGAAGCTCATCGGAGCGGTTGAACGAAATAAAAAAGCTGCAAAAGCGATTCAGAAAATAAAATAAAACTGCGTACCAGCTGCGGCCTCGCTTAGTTAACTAAAACCGGTTTGGAGACGAAGGACTGACTGGGGAAAACAATTCCACAATCCGTCGTTGCAATGATGTTATGCCTTTTCGTCGAATGTTGATGTCAGTTGCGGTATTTCCGGACCGATACGACCTTCAAACCTTCAAGAAACATTACTACAGCCGCCGGGAAAGAAGGGCTCACCGGATGAGTAGGTATCTATAGACGACCGATTGTAGGAAGACGAAACCGGCAAGCCGACGGTTAGGCATGTATAGTGCTTTTCTCAAACATACACAATGAAATAAAAAGAAATACCACTCAATAAAAATATGTTAGCTGTTTAACCTGTTCAAAAACACAGACGCTATGTTTAAAAAAATACTTCCCGGCTTAGGGCTTCAATTTTGTATGAAATTCCTTTATAGTTCTCTCGAGTTGTTTTGCCCGAAATTTGATACTTCGAAGCCTGTTATTACGCACGTAATGACTTCATTTCTTTCATGTTTGAAAAAAAGAGCGTACTTTATGGGCCGACAACGCCCTTGTGACTCTTATGGTGTTGCAACTGTCTATGGGCGACTGCAGTCGCTTTCCAACAGGCGATCTGTTTGTTCGTTTGCAAATTATGACATTAAAAAACATGTTTATTATATCAAATTTCCACAAAATATACACATATATTTAATTAAAATACTATTCCACAGTGAAATTACAGAAATTATTTTGTAATGCTGTGTAATCCGGCGGGCGTACAATGCCCGTTTTTAATTTGCCACCGAGCTACTTAGCTGACAGCTCACTAATACTTTCAACCCTAGACAGTGTAGCTTGGGGCTAGCGACAGCCCTAAGAGTATTTAAAAAACTTTTTAACCTCTGAAAAAAGGGGTGTTATAAGTTTTAAATGTGTATTTGTGTGTCTGTGTTGTGTATCTGTGTATATAAAAAGAAATAAAGAAAAAACATTTATTCGGGAACAAAACATGGTTACATAAATAGTGACATACAAAAAGAAAACTATGAACTACTTAAGTATAACCCTAATTAAAATGTATAATATTAGTGTGATCGAAACCCTAAATAGACTACTATTTTTTATTAAAATACTGTACAGTACATAACAAAGTATAGTATCAAATTTGCCATAACACTTTTTATTTACAAATGAGTATTTAGCGTACTTTTAGCTAAAAGCAATATAAATATTATATGATAACAACAAAACGAGCAGAAACCCACTCAATCATCTCGTAGAACTCTTTTTGCTCCAAATATTCCAATAAAAAGCTATCATTCACTAAAGGTTTTATATTAATAAAAACAATTTCCACGCGTAAATTTTTAACGAATGTTTGCCAGTTTTCGATGCGAAAATTTAATTAAAAAAGCGATACCAACATCGCAAAAGTTGACGCGTTATTCAGCAACAAAATAAAATAAATCACTTTCCCAACATCGTATCGGACGAAATTATTTCAGAAACAGGTTTTTTTTACTTCATTTAAAGATATTTTTAGTAAAACTCTTCCTTCAAATAATTACATGAACATTTATATGCCACTCATAACTTTAATTAAAATAAATTTAAAACGACCTTTTCGCTATTATTATTAAATACACACCGAGCCGGCTCGGTTATAATCCGTAGCTATAGATTAAAACTTTATTTATGACCGTGCCAACAACTTGACTACTACTAGTCCGAGTTTTTTTTGCTATAGTATCAGTTATCATAGATATAGTTTTCAAAAAGACGTTGGCTAATTGAAACGCGGTTTGTTTTTACTGTCATTTGATAAAATATACTGCATTCGCCGCCTCGAAAAAGTTAAACGAAACCGCGCAAACTTTGATTAAAAATATCCAAAACAATCGTAAACTTTCTTGTTCTGCTCTTGAAGATTCGGTTTTGGTTTTTAATTAACTCGAGTGCTCTCGCACGAGGCCTCTATTCGACAAGTCAGCGGAGATTGCATTGTTGGGTTATTGCCAGAATTTCCGGATGATTTTGTCAACGAAACGTACGTCATACTTGCTTAGGGTGAAGACAAGCGTAATTTGAGTCGCGTAATTTCGGTCGCGGCATACTTAGTGTAACGTGATCACGTGAGATGATGTATGGCACGACCGAAATTACGCGATTCAAATTACGCTCGTCTGGTTTCACCCCAAACGGATTTTCAATATATAAATATAATATCTGGAAAGATAAAAATATCTGGAAAGATATAAATATCTGGATTTGTATTGAAAATCCGTTTACTATGGTCAGTAGTCATGATTTCTTAACATTGATTTGGAGAATCTATACATCTCCTTCACGTACCAATGTATTTAGTTACACCATAAATATAAATGATTGTTTTAAGTATGATTTACGAAAAAATAACTTACTGTTGAGTTTCTTTCGGCTTTCTTCTCAACAGCGGTCTCCTCTTGGGAAATGCCGGTAGATTCACAATCTGACTTGTAAAAGTGCCCTTGTGGCCTACTTACTGAATAAATTATTTCAATTCATTTCATTTCAGGAAAAATCTTAATAGCGCGATGCAGGGTCGACTTTTGCTTTGTATTTTGCTGTCTGGCCTTCTTTGGGGCTTTACAAAGACGCAGCCTAATCGGTTCTTTTTCTTCGCTCCGGTTCAGTGGACTGGCACCCTTACGCGGCTCACGGCACCTAAAATGATCCGGTCTTGGCGACTTCAAAATAAATGAAGACCGTAGCACCTCTACGGCGTAGCTCTACGTTCTACGGCGTAGCATTTAAAGTCTTAACTAGCCTACATTTTCAGAGCGTTTGTGAGTTAGAGCGTCCCGTTACAAAGGCTCTGAGCTCATTATGATAATTGAGCTCAAAGTTCAAATTGGGCTTTTGAGCTTTCGTTATAATAATAAACGCCTGCGTTGTACTTTTAGATGAAAACATATAGGAATACATCATACATATTGTTACATATTATGTAATTGGTTAAGGGAATAATTATAGTATCTGAAATTCCAATATAACAAGACATATGCACACAAAAAGTCATAAATATGTATTCAAAATCAGTTTTCAGCGTTTCAGCGATAGATTAATGAAGTTTTCATCAATATCCGTTCAGCCGTTGCGAGCGGCACGTGTTGCGCAGTCAAATAAACAGATAGACATTACAAAGCGACAAACAGACAAACAGACATACATCTAAAAAAAATTGGAAAGTGTTCTGTTATCGATTTTAAGTATCCCCCGCCAACTTTTTTTCAAGCATCTTCCATGTATAGACTTTCGACCATCTTCAGCTTTATTATAATATGTTTAGATACAAAGCTGTGACTTTCTTACGGGATAAATCACAAAATTACAATATGAAAATGATGTTTAGACATTTTAAAAGTCAATAACCCAAATTCAACATTTTGTAGACAGGCAATGAAAAAAGCGACATGCAACTTTTCCCCCAGTTAGGTAAGTGTACCATCCACCTGGTACACTCCTGTAACAGGAACAAAAATTAAAACAGATTTTACTCGCCAAACTGAACAACATCTAAGCATTAAATACAAAGATCAAAGCTTAAAGAAAAATTGAAAAAGGAGCTACCTGGGGGAAGAGGCTGGGAATCGAACCCGGTACCTCTGGATTGCCGGTCCTGCGCGTTAACCATTTCGCCACCCTAGCTCCAGGAAGATCTGACGAATTTTTCCTTATGCTTTGTATGTCGATCTTTGCATTGTTTTATTTGAAAGGTTTTTTACACCTTTTGTGCTGTACCTACCCACATAAAAAAAATGAGACATTATATGTTTCATAAATTTATGAAAAGACTGACTTATCTGTTCAGAAATATTTTTCAAGAATACTGTTTTCATATGTTCATTATATCAAACATATTTTTTTCAATATTATAATGGTTTGGGGCCGAATGGTTACTAATATTATTTACACAATGAAAATTGTTTTGAAAACTTTAAATATTGAAGAAACAATTTGTTTCCATACTTTCGGCCTGGGGTGTACACTGTCATCAAACATGGTCGCCTTACGTCACCAACGTGGTCGACAGCTAAGCGAGTTAGCGTATATCGACCAATCTAATAATAGCCCACCACGTGGTGTACGGCCGGTCGATAGTTGCCTGCGAATCGAGTGGTTGTGGAGTTTAGAATAAGTACCTTTGTACGTTATTTGGCGGATCGAATACTCTCACTGAATTGTCTTTAAGAGGCCTTATTCCTTTTAAAAATTATTTATTTTCATATTATGACAAATATATTGATAATTTCAACCAACATAGCTATTTCATGTTTTCATTGCGTGCAGTCGATAATAAGTTGAAAAAACTAAATTTCCGCGTGAATTTTGTCAATTTCGAGTAATCTTGAAACAAAATTTATCAATGAAAAATTCAATCCGTGTTCTAGGAAATAACATCAATAATTATGTTAAGAAACATGTTTGATCATAGAGAAAGGAATAAGGCCTCTTGGGGCACGTCCGCCACACCGGATAAGCGCACCTGCTATAATTAATATATCAAAAAGTATACACATGTTTAACTATGGTCCTCTGGTTGGCTTTGTGTACGGTACCCAACGAATTTTGATGCGGTTTTTTTTAATAGATAGAGTGGTTCAAGAGGGAGGTGTATATGTATAATACGTGTATTATATAGACAATAGTTCACTGGGTTTTAAAGCTTTAATAACTTTGTAATTGTATTATTTATAGCAAATCTGATTTTTATGTTCTAATTCCAGGATGTATATTTAAATGATCGAATTACAATAGGTAATATAATAAATAATACTACAGAAACTTAAATACTAACCATAAACTAAGAACTTAACTAACTAAAATAAACGGCTAAAACTGATTAAATTTAATATTAAAAAAGACTTGAAAAATCGGACCCCTTTGGCATGGTCCCGAAGACGCTGGCAGCATTTCCTCGCTGAACAGCAACGGTAATACGTTGAGCGAGGAGGCTGCCAGCTCTTCGGTCCCCCGTGATGTCGACGAGTCTTTTCGAATTCTGCCTAAATAGTTGATGAGCAATTCTATATTAAAGCATTGATACAAAGATCAAAGCTAAAAGAGGAATTGAACCGTACCGGGTTCGATTCCTGGTCTCTTCCACCAGGTTACGTATTTAAAATTTTCTTTGAACTTTGATCTATGTCTCAATGGTTTAATATAAAAATTGTGGTGTGTACCATGTTTAATTTTTTTTTTTTTTTTCATTGGTGAAAATTGTTTTTTTTACAGCCATAACAGCCTTAGTGTGTATTGGTCAAACGTTATGTATAAAAATGACAGCTCTGCGAACACCTTAAAGGTCCTTTTCCTACTCCAGTACTTTTTTCTGTAATTTATATAGTTACTAACTCTAATATAAAGACATAAATTATGAAAGTCTGTAAAATTCTATACTCTACTGCCCAAAAAAACACTGCTAAACGATGTTATAATGTCGCCAAAAAAGCATTACTTAGTACCACAGATTACAAAATAAAGAGCTGCATTCACACAATTTGCAATAAAAAAAAAACTTACGGAACAAATGCATGCTGCCCACTTAAAAAAATAGTTTTATCCTCTGTGCATGGATGTATAGTATAGTGAACGTATATCTTTAGGTATAAGTTCATATTTTTTTGACAGATGGACGTCAATAAAAAATAAGTTTACCAGACTTTTTTTTTGTTGGTTCCGAGCGGGAACATGTAATTATTTTCTTTGTTGTTTTTTGCATTTTATTTATTAAAATGTCAAGTCGTAGAAAAATTATTGTATGCAACGTTGTATAAGTAGGTCAAAAAACTTTTTTTGCCCCCTCTTATACAACTGTTATGTTGTGTGCATAAAATACTATTATGACGATGAGTCCGAGCTATGATCAAACATGAAAACTACATTAAACGCATCAAAATCAAAATCAATAGTCACAAGTTGCATTCCATGTCGCGTCCGCGAGCGATGCCATAGCTATACTGTAAACGGCTAGGTCAACGCTCCAGACTAGTCAGACATGCCTAGCTATACCTGGGAGGGGCGGTCAGGGTCGCCATGATTGTCGGTTACGGAGGGACAAAGTACGGAAGCGGATATATCCGGTTTTTATAACATGTTGCTTGATAATTGTAGTTGAAATGGGGAAAGAATAGGGGGAGAAGACAGGTAAAATAAAAGGATTCATTCCTTTATTTTGATAAAACATAGTTTTACATGATGATAAGTTATTATCATTCTTCTAGGATTATTATTATAGTTATTATTATAGACAAGAGCAAAGTTTGTATGTTTTTAATTATTGTTTTTTGTTCTTGTGTTGTTTCTAATACGAGTACTACTTGCACAAACGATCGACGAAAACATTTTGATAAAACCTTTTGAAATGAAACACATAATACGAGAGATCTTCTATGCAAAGGCAGCAGTGGGACAAAAACAAGTCAATGGCTCCGTAAAATACTAACTACCTTTTAGGGTGGCGTCCATACAACCCTGTTTCCACTGACTTGCCTGGTTTAGAAAAAGATGTTATTGTATTTTTTGGGGAAAAGTAAGCTAAATCAGTCCCGCCTTGTCCTGTTTTTTTTACGCCATGCCACTACTATAAAGAAATACCTTTTATCCTTATTTTTCATGGTTTTTTTATCAGACAAACCGTAAGGCCTAGCAGGAAATGTCCAGACAATACGAACGTATGGTTACCCCAGGCTCAGCTCCCCTCAGAACATATAATATTACAATATACTTATGTATGTCCGCCTAATCAGAGGGATGGTAAATGTTTGCGAAACGTATTATGATTTTAGGGTTGCCTGAGGTCGTGGGTCCGAGTCCGGAGAAGTAATTTTTGTATTTAGTGTGTTTGTCAGTAAATATCGTTGGTTGGTGATTGGTTTGGTGGTTAGTGTTTTTGTATGATCCGGGTTAGTTTTGAACAAATATTAATGTAACATGGGCAATCTCAAATCAGCGAAAAAGGTAGATTTCGATTCTTTCGTCTATTACAGATGAACCGTCGTCAAAATCAGTATAATTACAATATTTACCAATACACTTACATTTTATTTATTTTATGAAAACTTTTTCAGCATGAAATTAAAAATTATTTTGTAAATAAATTGTTCAATTATTCATTAATTAATAAGAATTAATATAACTAATAACTTCTGAGTTTGGTCTAGAACAGATTTTACCAATACACTTAGGTACATTCTATTTATTTAATGAAAACTTTTACAGCATGAAATTACATATTATTTAATAAATAAATTGTTCAATTATTCATTCATTAATATTACTAATAACTTCTGACTTTGGTCTACAACAAATGGCAAACATACTTGTAAAGTTTTTAGGTATAGGGGACTTGCAAAAAAATAATGCAACCTAAATATTTATTTTCGGAAAATCTTATCTTAGGATCAAAGAAATTTAGTCAAACATCAAGTTCGTTTTCTTAATAAAATTGGTATATAGGTACTTACGTAATACCTAAAAAACATAGACCCCAATTTAGGATAATTTAATTTGTTTGCCAATTAAACGTTTAATTGTTTTTTTCTTAGTATTTTGTGACGTCACTATTGCCTTGTACTACAAAACAGCAAGGACAAGTGAGTCGAACAATTTAATATGAATAACTTTTCACAGGTGTCATATCACGCCCCTGGATTTTTGGTGCACAAATGAGTTAACACGAGGCCGACAGTAGGCGTCGAATCATTTGTGCACCCAAAACCCTGGGGTGTGTATATCACACGCATGTTCACAGTCTAATTTGTTTATTGACGGATAAGAGCCCTATTTCCAGAAAATATTTCTTAAATTTAAATTACATAGGTCGTAAAAAATTGTACATCCCCATTATCAATACTTTACATCATGCTTGGTTAAATGATTTGTCAGTCACGGAACCATTATACCTTGTGGGTCCTGTAACAGGAGCAATAAATTAAAACAAAGATTCTACTCCTCAAACTGAACAACATTTATAAACCAACTTTTAAAAATAACTCATTTACAATGTAAACCTGTAAATAAAAATGTATTCAAAGAAGCAGTGTATTGCGAAACATTTGATATTTAGATTATTTAGTAAAGTGACAGCTATGTCAATGCGAAGGCGATGTCAATGTTGGACGGCGTACATTGAAAATGCTATTTACTTTGTTTGTAATAATGAACATATGAAAACAGTATTTTAAAAAAGTTTCTGAACAGATGTTGTTCAGTTTGACGAGTAAAATCTATGTTTTAATTTTTTGCTCCTATTACAGGACCCACCTGGCATATCAGCTATAAATTCTGACATTATGCAAACACACTTATTGATAACGTAATTGTTCAAGCAATAAACAGGTCGTTACAAAGTTAAATGACCGGACCGCGTCCGCCGGACCGGGTCGTGTAAACAAGACTATAAACCTAATTGGGGCGAGGTCGTATCGCTTTCTTATGGAGAGTGTAAGATGTTTACACTGTAATGTAATGATGCGTCATCGTGTAAACGTTCCTTAATCGATAATATCTATGTGATCTTAAAGCTCCTTATCCGTTCAAAAATACTTAATGTTTTTCACATTTTCTCTATAATCAAACATGTTTGAAAGAAAGAAAAAAAAATATTTGCACACACACACGAACCCAGTAGTAATACTAGGTCGATGCAGAGTCAGCCACCGACTAAGCTTGCACCATAGATTGGACCGGAGTTTTTTTTTTTTTTTTTCGAAATTTTCTCTTCGTCACGATCTAGCGAAATTTAATTTATGCATTTTAAAACAAAAATTTCTAAAATCGGTTGAGAACTCGCTGAGATCTGCGCATTGTCACAAAGTCCATTTGAGTCGATCCATGGGAGCTTCGCTCGCTTCGCTCGCTCCGCTCCAACAAACAAAAACATACGTATTATCAAGTTTAGTACCTACTTAGAACAGGGCTATTGAGATTTCTTGGTATATATTTGAAACCTACAGTATAAAATGATAGTTATATCTTTATGACGATCATAGTATAAATGCATGTAAATTGTCTTAGCGTAATTTATACTGACATTTTATATTATGAAACAAATAAATCTAAATCCAAATCTAAATCTATATTAAAAAAAAAACTTCTACGAAAAAAATCCATCATTTTGAGATCAAACCTAAGTAGCACACATGCTGCAAAAGTACTTATACAACATTATACAGCTTAAATAGAGTTATAATGGCTGTTTAAGCTAACCAATTTGCTACCTGGCAATGCTTGGTGCTTCATAGATTCCATCATCACATCTCAATTTTAACTGATAATGAAACTTTAGCATTAAAAAAACATGCGTGTTGACTTAGGGGCTTCTAAACGGGCCATGTTTTGCTGCAATTTGTGGCCGGCCATTATTTGCATCTTGCTCTAGCGTAGGGTGTCAGAGAGGGAAGGCCATAGTTGCCGGCCACAAATTGCAGTAAAATATGTCCCGTTTAGAAGCCACTCATTGCCAGAAGCCAGTCATTAGAACCACGTTTTTTTTCAAGGCGCAATATTAAGCACCTACGTACGAATTAGCGCCGTAAAATCATATGAACCATTGTTTTATATATTAATCAAATGTTATTGTTTCCCAATTAAATAAAACTTAATCATCCCCATGAACCATGATTATATTGATTATGATTATGTAATTATGTGTGTATATAAAGTCTCGAAAAAAGCTGAAAATCTAAAATTGTTTATTGTAAATTGGAGACATCTCGTCGCATAAAGGCCCTGGTAATACCATAACATAACGCTTTACAGCGTGTGCATTGTAAATTATGCAAAGCTAACTATAATAACACTAAAACGTAAGATAAGTCTTACTTACATTTTTAAATCGCTAATCCAGAAAATACAAAGCAATAACATCTTTTTTATCCTATTTTTATGGCTCGTTAATCCTGTTGACGCAGTTTATAGCTGTTTGTTTATCTCGGATTTTGCCGATCGGCAATCGAGGGAAACATGTCTTTTACTTATTACCTTATTTGCATATTTAATGAAGTCTTTTCATGGATTTCATGAGGAAATTTTTACTTATTATGGGTCCCCATAGTAAGTTATCATTTTCCCCGGTTTGCTGGATTTTGGAATAATATTTCAATATTGAACAATGTTCAATGAACATGTTAATGTTTTCCTGATCGAGTATACCCAGTGCCCCAATTTATGAATTTGTGACATTTTGCTGATATGAGAGGTAGGTACACGGATGGGCCATATGTCAATATATGCGTCTTCCGAAGGGCTTCAAAGTGCAAATTGAATTCCCAAATCCTTATTGAGATTTTCTAAAATTTCTTAATAATTCAAAAGTTCGCTGACTTGGATCGAGAATTTCCCAATAACTTTTTTAGCTCGATATTCAAGAAACGGGTTTTTATCTCGGAATTGAATTAAGCTACAGTTTGAGCCACCTTAGGAGGCCGCCGGACAAAAAATATATATTTCGACAGTCACAAGGGAATCTAAATTTAAAGGGTATTTTCCGTTGACCTAGAACTATGGAATCTGGCAAGTAAAGCAAAGCATCTGAAAACCATAGATACATAATATGTAATTGAATCATAATAAAAATATAGTCTTTATTTAAAGTACATAATCATCAGTCGTCGAGGTTAAAAGCAACGGTTATTTACATGGAACCCGGTAAGTGAGTCCTAGTCTGGTTTTTATAGTAACTTGTTCAACTTGTGCAAAGGACTCTACTCAAACAATAATAATAAAAATAAAAATAAACATTTATTTCAGACCAATTTTCGATCCATATTATGTTAGACAATTAACCTTATCGTTAAGTTAGTATTTAATTCTAAAATACTATCCAAAGAAACAACAAAAAAGCATAAGGGATATAACATGGTGTTGTGGAAACGTAAATTGCGAGATGTGTGCTTTACTTGTTCCTCCCTATAGCCACTTCGACCCAATACTTCATGAGTGGGCAGTCTAGGTGTTCTGCTAAATATCTCTAGCATACTGTTGCTGCTGCCGCGCACCCGAGCTACCAACGAGAATTACTATTCGCCTATTTGTTACGCGATTGACAAACTTGGACTCTCCCCTAACATCATAAGCAATAATTTGCATGTGACAGGATTATCACACAGACAACACTTTGAACAGAACTTAACCCAATCTACGCCCAATTCAGGAGTTGAGGCGCTGCAATTGAATTACCTATTGCCGGGGCGCTCGGCTGTTGATCAGGGTACGTTAGGGCCTGGCCACATGTCCACGACACGGCGTCGTAAACGTAAAACGACACGGTGTCGCGTCGGAGCGCGACACATTATCCACCGTGCGAATATCCGTTGCCGCGTCGTGAAAACACACGACACGGCGTCGTAAACGTAAAACGACGCTGTGTCGCGTCGGAGCGCGACACAATTATCCACCGTGCGAATATACGTTGCCGCGTCGTGAAAACACACGACGCTGTGTCGCGTCGGAGCGCGACACAATTATCCACCGTGCGAATATACGAGGAAGTACGAGGCTTACTTACTTCCTTTTGAAATGACTGCCATCATGGTTCATAATAGAAAGATATGGATTTATCCAACATTTTCGTTTCTTCTGCTTTTTCTTCATGCTTCTTCTTAAAAGCAACAAGAGCAGAATACGTGTGATAGGATCCATGTCGAATTGAAAACTGATCGCAAAATATTTTGAACATGTACGAGAAGCTGCGGCGTCGTAATCGAACGTGGCACCGCACCGTGCATCTACTCAACACAGCAAAGTTAATCTGCCCGGGGCGCGGCGCGACCTGCGGTGCCCGGTGCAGCATGTGTTTTCACGACGCGGCAACGTATATTCGCACGGTGGATAATTGTGTCGCGCTCCGACGCGACACAGCGTCGTTTTACGTTTACGACGCCGTGTCGTGGACATGTGGCCAGGCCCTAAAGGTACCGTATTCGACTGTGCCTAAAAAGCATAAGGACAAAATAGACGTTTTTAGTGATATTTGTTCGAGATTTCGCAACGATATTTCTATTTTAGTGATGTGCATTAATGGAACACGAGTAGTGAATAATTAGTTTTTCACAAATATAATAATGAGTAAATTTGTATAAATAAATAATAAAATAATTAGTAATCCCCGGAAAAATAGCGGAATGCAGAAAAGTAATAGAATTGTAGTCTTAAAAATATGAAATGTTGTCAATTGTATGGGACCAATCTGAAGATGCCGCCTCACCGTCACCGACCAACAAATATTTTTTCAAATCAGTTAATACGACAGAGTTCTGCCGTAACGAACATTAAAAGAAACCCGAATACATAACCTCTCCTTTTTGAAGTCGGTTGAAAAAGTAAACGCATTCCAACAGCGACCATCTTAAGCATTCCTCTCGCGACCGAAGATATTTAATTAAAAAAAACGTTCTCAAAACGCGAAGACGCCGCCAAATCATTATTCTGTCAGCGGCAGAGTCAATTATTAATTGGATTGGCGAAGTGCCTTTTCCTAATGGTATAGGTTATTGAGCTACTTCCACAATAAACTCAATTGAACTGCCATCACGCGGTACGTTTAATCTGCATTGTCAGTGAGATGAGAATTCAATAATAGTGTTTTTGAAATGAGCATCTGTATAAGTATTTCATTTCTGCGGCGAGTTCTGTATTCAGGGCGGGTGCTTTATTGTTATTGGGATTCCGTTGGCTAGGGGTGGATTTTAGTTTATATGAAGCGTTTCTTCAATCTTAACAAGGACTAAGTATATGTTATTAAAACTTTCATTAGACAATATTATTAAAACTATCGTGAGACATCTTTCAACTCTAAAAATCAGTCTGTGGGCCGTGTGTCGCGTAGCAGCACGGATAATTTGTCCCTGATTAAGAGCGTCATGAGTTCGAAACATGTTTGGGTATTTCTACCATTTCGTGTAAATCGGCAGAGATGAGGAGAAATTTTTATTTTTTATTTTTTTCTATGGCAATGGTAAGAAATAGAAAAAAGAAAAACTGTAATATAATCCATTTAGAATTATACTCAAAATTTAGCGAGATATAAGTAATTTTGTATTTTCAAATGGAATGGTAATGAACTAAGGAATATGGTAATGATATAAAGTGGTATGGTAATGAAAATGTGTTGTTGGTAATGAAAGATTAAGCAAATAACCGATATTAGATATTTTTTTATATCTTCAAACAAGGCAAAAAAACAGTCTCAAAAAAAGTAGTGCAGCAGTGCACATGTTTTTGATCTATCATACTTTACTAACAAAAATATAACTCTTCACGTAATATAAAAATCATTTAAATTCTGATAGTTATTGTATATTGTACACATTAACATTCCAGAACAAAGTATTAGTTAAGTATATGTTTTATACTCAAAACTAATTCGTAAACATTTATTAGTTTCATCAATAGAAATCAACATCTCATTCTACAAACGCCTAAATAACCTAACAATACAACACTTCGAAATGAGTTAAATTTACAACTTACAGTGTAGTACAATTTAACCTTGTTATGTTACTTTTTGCATTAAATTTTACTTCATCATCATCATCATCATCATCTCCGCCACAGGACGTCCACTGCTGAACATAAGCCTCCCCTTTGGACTTCCATATATACCGGTTGGAAGCGACCTGCATCCAGCGCCTTCCGGCGACCTTTATAAGGTCATCTGTCCATCTTGTAGGTGGACGTCCCACGCTGCGCTTGCTGGTCCGAGGTCTCCACTCGAGCACTTTTCAGCCCCATCGGCCATCTGCTCTGCGTGCTATGTGGCCTGCCCATTGCCACTTCAACTTGCTAATCCGGTGAGCTATATCGGTCACTTTAGTTCGTCTACGGATTTCCTCATTTCTGATTCGATCACGTAGAGACACCCCGAGCATAGCTCTCTCCATTGCTCGTTGAGCGACTTTGAGCTTTGAGATGAGGCCGATAGTGAAAGACCACGTTTCGGTGCCGTAAGTCATCACTGGTAACACACATTGGTTGAAGACTTTCGTCTTGAGGCACTGAGGTATGTCGGACGAAAAGACATTGCGTAGTTTCCCGAACGCTGCCCAGCCGAGTTGGATTCGGCGGTTGACCTCTTTCTCGAAGTTGGACCTACCTAATTGGACCACTTGTCCTAGGTAGATGTATGAGTCAACTACTTCGAGTACCTACCGAGTTTTCAACAGAAACTGGAATGGGCACAACCTTGGCATTTGACATGAGTTTCGTCTTGTCCATGTTCATTTTTAAGCCCACCCGTTGAGAAACTCGATTGAGGACATCGAGCGTCATGCTGAGTTCCTCCATCGACTTTGCCATGACTAAGATGTCGTCGGCAAACCGAAGGTGAGTGATGTATTCGCCATTGATGTTGATGCCAAGTCCTTGCCATTCCAGGAGCTTGAAGGCGTCTTCCATAACGGCCGTAAACAGTTTCGGGGACACAACGTCCCCCTGTCTTACGCCTCTTCTCAATGGAATGGCCTTTGTGCTCTGCTCCTGAACTCGGACCGACATGGTGGCGTTACTATACAAACACCTCAACACTTCAATGTACCGATAGTCAATATGGCATCGCTGAAGTGACTCAAGCACCGCCCATGTTTCCACCGAACTTTCTCATAGTCCACAAACGCTACGCATAATGGCAAGTTATACTCTTCAGTCTTCTGTATAACTTGCCGCAGCGTTATATACATTTCGTTCTGCATATATATGCCCACTGAAAACGTATAGTCACGTAAAAGAGGAACGGATAGAAGATAGCATTTCCACAATTTTCATACTTAAATTCATTACCAGTATTTATATTCATTACCATCCGCATAAAAGTGACTGGTAAATCATGGTAATGAAGAGAATGGTAATGAATTTTCTTTACCTTTTGCAGATTTACTCATTATAATTAACTGCAATCGTAGGTATATTCCTACACTAAGTTTTCGAACTTGATATTGCTTATTTAAGTATCAACAGTACAATCAAACACTAAAGTATTAATATCAAAACAGCACGAATGGCAATGAAAAAAAAACGTACCAGTTCCAAAATCTCGCCACGAATTATTTTTTTACGAAATTATGGCACGCGTCTGCTCCCTTCACTGTTCACTGAGTCGTCTGAGGTGGGATCGCGGATGGAAGGGACAACGCATAAAATACTACTTCGTATGTCTACAGGCCAATGTTGCCATTGCAAATTTAATTGATGGTAATGAAGTTTTTTGATGGACAAAAATATTTTGCTATACAATGAACGTAAATAGGAATTATACGACTGTTAGACTCTCAAAGTTATATTCCTTATTAAATAGTTCAACCATATCAGAGAATAAATTTAATGTGATACATGCAAAATAGATTAGTTATTCGCTGTCAAATCTATACATTTGTGTTCTGAACGGTGATGGTAATGAATTTTTCGCATGTTATTTTTTTTTTGTATTTATTTATATTGCAATAGTATAATACATTTTAGATGCAAAGTATACCTATGTACCTATCACAATACATAAAAAATATTTGAAGTTAATTTGACACTTAATACATGTTTTTTTTTCTACGAACATGTGATTTGCACGAAATGGTAGAAATACCCGTTTGGATCGTTCCTGACAATTTTTACGTTTCATTAGACATCTCTAATAATTATTATGGTTTAAATACACGTAAAAAATGTCAGGAACGGCCCGACTGGTTTCCGACTCCTATGGAGCTTTCATCAGGGCTGTACGGTTAGCCCCAATTTTACAACTACAATATGCTTTGATTTTTCTATAAAATTTGGAAATAAATGTAACACTACGGTAGTAAACGTAACATTGGCAAACATTTAAGGCGTTAATTCGAAGAAGCTTTATATATCCAATTATAACAGTATCTCAGCGCTATCACAAATCGTAAATAAACAATTTTGACATTTCGATATAATGATATTGAAGCATTAATGATTTCTCTTTATTACATATGAAATCATCACATTATACTTGTTCTTTATGGAGATACAATGCTTAAGCAGTGGTGGTTGAGGAATCTGAAAGATTTACGGCGTAAAGTTTTAACGCCATTTTCTAGGGTTTTGTTACATTACTTTCGAATGGTTGCGGTGAGAAGCACCCTGAGCTTAACCTTTTTCAACCTAGACTATGTGGTCGAAGTACGTAAAATAGGTCTTATTCTAGTACCTACTCACCTAAATACCAACTAACATACCAAAGCTATGAATATACGCACATTTATATAAACAAGGTCAGGAATCCGTTTATCGTGAGAGAATGCGTTGCGACGATGCTATGTTCAAAAAGACGTAACTTCCATCATAATTTCCCTACCGTCATACGCTCTTTCGTAATAGCACCCGAACTACCAATGGCGTAATTTTCCTACAATTATCCGTCCTTGTGTGGAAAAGACGTCTACAAAAGTCATTTTACAAAAGGGCGTATGTGTCGTAATTTTCCTACTAATATACAACTTTTCGTACGCCATCTGACAAAAGGGCGTAAGTGCTATAATTTTCCGGCTAAAATACGCCTTTTGTAGGTCGAGGCTGGGCTTGGAATGGAAGATGTCCGGAGCGAGATGAATTTAATAATAGTGGCATTCCGGTTTGGAAATGAGCGGTTTGCACTTGGGAATAAATTCAATTATAGAACATGGGTATGTTTATACCAACGTATAAGGCTGTCTGTCCACTAGAGCGGCGCTCTGTAAAATGAACCAATCGCAGTTTTCAGATTCAAATGCACTTCTTGAGCTTCACAAAGACGCAGCCTGATTGCTTCGTCTTCTCCGCTCCGGTTCCGTGTTCAGTCTTCAAAAACTTATAAAAAACTACAGTGGCCGCTTTTGGCGTGAACTAGTTTTGTGGGGTGCATGAGGTTCGGTGGTCCAATAGGTAGGACGCCCGTGTTAGCCCGGAAAGCCGTTGGAGACGCAGGTTCGAAACCTGCCTGAACCATTATTTTTTTAAATATTTCGCTTAATTGTAAACATTTAGTTTTGTGCGGTTTAAAAATTTTACAATGATTAAATAAGTATTAGAGATGTTTTCCTATTTCTTAGACTCCGGCAATTATTAAAAGTTTATCTGATTATGAAGATAGAAGAAAAGTAGGTATGTAAATCAGCGCTAGTTTCTCAATACTCATACCCTGTCCTAAAGACGTCAGTTATAGGCTTAAATATAATGTCAGTAGCTCATATCAAACATAAAAATCATAAATCATAAATCATTTATTTGCATAAAACATGGTAGTTACATAGGTCTTCGGTTAAATAATATCAGCATCACATGCTTTGTCACAGAGTGACATGCAAAATATATATGTACATACAATTCTAATTACTTATTAATCATTATATTTCGACAGTTTTGTTATATTATGTGTACTAGTTTAATTTAAATATATATGTATACATATATATGTCAATAGCTTCGGCCAATTTCGTTTCTTTTCAGAAATTCAGACACCGAGTAGAAACATTCATTTTGTAGCCACTGTGAGAGTTTGCACCTAAGTTCTACAATGGACAGATTTTTAAATTCGTTTGGAAGTGCATTAAAAATTCTGACGGCCATCGGATAACAGTTATTACTAAACAATTTTGTTTTTACCTTAGGCATATATAAATTATTGGGATATCGTGTATTAAACATGTATACATCGCTAATTGTTTTAAATAGTTAAGGATGAGATTTTACAAATATACATATTTCGTAAATGTACAGCGATGGTACCGTCAATAATTTTAGATTTTTAAATAAAGGTTTACATGACGTAAATTTTGTTACATCACAGATTCCACGAATGCATTGCTTCTGTGCAATAAAAACTCTATTGATGTGTACCGAATTACCCCAAATTATAATTCCATATCTAAGTACAGAGCACACATAGCCATTGTAAGCCTGAATTGCGGTTTCCTTGTTTGTAATTTTTCTCAAGCGCCAAAGAGCATACGCAAAGCGGTTGATTTTACTGCAAACTTTCTCGATATGTGCTTTCCAGGAGCATTTATCATCAAGCAGTATTCCGAGAAATGTCACCTCTTCATTTTCTGTCAATGCGTTATTATCATATTTTATTGTTAAGTCTACCTTGTTACCATGAATATATTTCTGACACAATTCTGTGATAGTCCCGAGATATCGCTAGGTTGCAGATGAATCTTCTTGAAATTGTAGCCCTGTATTCAACATAGCCTCAAAATCACTCGTCCAAAACCCACCTCATACATATAATGATATTCCCCAAATAAGATCCGAAACAGATATCCCTCACTTAATTACGTCAAGCCAAAGCCCCGAACAATTTGATTACAAAACACATTTGCACCCAGCCTCACCATAACCGGATCCGTCCGGATCCATCCAGTCGAGTGGCCAGCCAATATGGCCGCTCAAAAATCCATTTCACGTCAATCTGCGCTTTTGTCACTCGGTCCATGTTTTGTTCCATGGGCGCTTAGACGGGTGAATAAAAATGGGTAAATGTGATTTGGAGAGCAGTTGCGACGATTGTTTGGGGTTAAGGTACTGTGTTATTGGTTTTCTATCATGATCATGAAAATATCGATACTATTACAAAAACCTAAGGGATTGGCAGATTTGTATGGACGCCAGTCTAACAATAAGTGATAAGTATGTCATTGGAAAGGTCTTTTAACATGTTTACAATAATTTCGGAGATTCCATGAACGCTTTTGATTGTAAGGATAAGCGTGAATTGAAATAGGTGATAATAAAGCGAAGCCAAAAAACAATGCGTAATCAAGAACCCTGGTAAAAAAATTATTGCGCCATGTTTAAATTTTAACTATACAGGATGATTCCGGGGTCATGGAGCAGGAGTGAACGGGGTACTGGGGAGGGTCACACTGAGCTACTTTCACTATGGGGACAACCACGAAATCTCGGAAAAAAATACTATCAATTGACTATTAATTGATACTTAACAATCAATTAAGTAGGTATCAATTAACTCTTAATCAGAAGATTTTTTATGGGACTAAGTATATAATTATAGTCATCCTCATCGATTTCGATGACGGCAACCCTAAGCATACAAAACATTATGGACTTCGCCTATTATGAGCTCAAATATGGCTGGCGTGACAGCAGAGTTGGCCAGTCGAGTTGTACGTGTATGTGTAAGAGGGCCACGGTCTTTCTATACCTATATCAACTAACCAAACGTTTCCCTTGCTACAGGCGCGGTGGGCGGCGACGGCGATGACAGCGACGATAAGGAGAAGGAGGAGGAGGCAGAACGCGAACGGCAAGAGGCCATCCGCGAGGCGGAGGAGCGACGCAAGGAGAAGCACCGCAAGATGGAGGAGGAGCGGGAGAAGATGCGCCAGGAGATCCGTGACAAGGTAAGGGAGATAAAGAGCAGAATATAGAGATGTGTGGATGGATGATGAGGAGGATCGTGTAGAAGAACCGCTAGTAGATCTACAACGAGGTAAGGGATTGAATGATTAGGAAGATGAAGCGGAAGTGCAAGAAAAAGTAGCACAAGATGGAGAAGGAGCGGGAGAAGATGCGCCAGGAGATCCGTGACAAGGTAAGGGAGAAATAGCAGAAGATGGAGCTAAGACCAGCAATGTGACTAAGGAGGATCGTGTAAAAGAAACGCTAGGAGATCAGTGACAAGGTAAGGGAGATAAAGAGCAAAAGATGGATCTTAGACCAGCAATAGGACTAAGCAAAATCGAACTAAAGCCCCGCAAGGAGATCCACGACGAGGTAAGGGAGATAATGATGGAAGACGAAGTGGATAGGCAAGGAGAAGCAAAATGGAGAAATAATGGAAGTTGTGCCAAGAGATCTACTCTGAGAAAGTGAAAATTTTAGGGGGCGATGTATATGTATATGTAGCTTAACTATTGCCTAATCATATTGGTCAAATAAATAGAATTGAAACTGAAAACGTGAGGTAAAATCGAGAGAAACAGCAAAACGTTATTCTATTTCGTGGTGGAAAAATAAATAGAAAATTTTATGAACACTAGAATTCTGGCAGTGGAACAAATGGGTTCCGTAATAACTGACATTTCGGTACGTATTTAATTTCACGCCGGTATTGGACTCTGCGGGGCGAAAATGTTGGGTATGACAGGCTTAATGTCATTGCCAGTTAGAGGAGTCGGTGCTATAAAGTTATTTGAAAATGTTAGGTTAATTTGGAGTGTTTTATGAAATTGTGAGTGTGGTTGATTTTGATATTTTTATGCCATTTTAACTCTTAATAATTGTTAGATCTGTATCTACAAAATTTGGAGTTATAGTTGATCAAGGGGATTTTATAAAAAACACATTTCATGCTTTTATTTTTTATAGCTTTCGTGTTATTAAAAATGTACTCATAACGTTTTATAAATCCAACGATTGATATCTGAATTTGGAGTATATTCTAGTTTAAACAATCTTGCATCGATTAAAAGTATAAAGACCAAAAAATATCGGTCTAACCAAGTGATTTCACGTATGAATATATATGAAACATGTATCTAGATACTAAACAAAACTCCTGTTCACATTTCTCATCTTTGTATTCGTATTCTGAGCATGTTTTACCGTTTTTTGAATGCTTAGCTCTAAATGACAAACGATTTAACTTGAACAAGATGAAATCTTTGAGGCACGTGAGCTCAAACTATTCGAAACTGTTCTGCGACTTCTGCGTGCTCGAAATGCGAAATTGACATTTCCAATTACACTTCGAACAATATTTTAGTTTATTCTAGTCGTGCCCGTGGTGATAAAATGTTGTCACAATATACTGCACTAGAAGAGGACACATGAATAAGAATGCACGCCTAATAAAAATGGATAGCGTGCACCAGTTGGTGGGTGCGAGTAAGTAGGCTCTTACTACATAAAAATATAAAAAAAAAAAAATCGGACAACCTCACACAAATCAATCTAGTCCCACAGTAAACTACTGTACCCTTACCATGACTTAAAGTGACGGTTGACGGTACTCCTAGCGACAGGGTGAACGATTTATATTTAGAATAGTACATCGCCCTTAGCATTTACTTTGTAGAACTACAATTCTCCATACAAATCACTTACGCAGTCGCTAGTGAATACAGTCACTGTAAACTCATGATAAGTGTGCTGATGTGACTGAAAGTTGTACATAAAACACTTGATAATTTCTAAAAATTTCGAAATGAAATATTTATTTTAATATTTCCGCAACTTGCGCTTGTATAGCATAAATCGCTACCGGTAGCTTACCGAGTTGACCGAATTTTGAAGGACAACAACAGGTTACAATCGGTTTCTACCGGTATTAACGAATCTCCGTTCATGTACGTTACTTGACAGTTTTGGCCATTAATTTGAAGTTTTCAGCCGAACGACCATCATTGTGAGCGAAATAGGTCAAACCTGAGAGTCCTCTTCAGTTAATTCGAGTCGCAGTCAATTTGACGAAAGGGTTATTCATTCGCGTTTTTTTTTAGGTACTTCAATCAAAGTGCCATTCCAATACAATATAATATTTATTTCAAATCGACCGATATTAAGCTCTAGTAGGCTTGTGTTATACTTATAAGTTATAACATTATTTATTAGAAATAGTATTTTATGCAATCGTTGCACAATGGAGGTTCTTAAAGTCGAGTACCGCGTTTAGGTCACGAGGCTTGCCGAGTGGCCTATGTAAGGTACGAGACTTTAAGACCTAATTGTGTAACTATTGCATACAATACTTTTTATACGAGCAAAACTCAGAAAAACATTTTTTACTTTAATCGTCATTCTCCAATATGATTTTTTTATTTTTGATGTAACCTTTTTCGTTCAACTAAAACTGACCTATTAAAAAAAAAACATGATCGCGATGGCCATGGCGGGTGCCTCGTGATTGGTGAATTTTTTGACAAGTAATTTCAACCAATCGGTGAGCATCAAATACGCTTATGTTCTCTTTTTGAAATTATTAGAGTTGTGTAGAGAGATGTCTTATGAATATTAAAGTTCTGTGGCGGGTACCATAGAGTATAGAATTTTGTTAGAGGATTAAAAAGTGGGTTATTGTGATTTTTTTTGTGAAATTATAATTGACAGATTAAAGTCTGCGAGTATAAAAATAAATATAAAATATCTAGGACCCATGAACAAAGACTGATCGCATCCTAATATGTTGATGTATTATTCACTATATTAAATGTAAAAATTGTCTCGAAATTGCTGAAATTTTTAATTTTTTTACATTTTCAACCCACCAGAATCAGCTCAATCCCTAAACAGTAACAATCGGTAGTATTCGAAAATGATAACGAGTTATATTCAAATGAAATACCGGTAATAACCATTACCAGTATTTAAGCGGTATTTCATTCATCCACGTCGCTTTTACCCATTAATTTGAAGTTTTCCACCGAACCGCACGAAATGGGTCAAGCCGCGAGCCCTCTGTCGGCTCCCCGTGCAGTTAATTTGACGTAAGAGTGGATTCACGTGCTTTGCCGTGGGTTTTCAACTTCAATTGGTTTTTAAGCCTTTCAGAGTGTTCCAAAGGTGTGAGCTGTAGCCTTTGCAATTTTGTTTCGAAATTAATGGAATTTGTATTTTTTTTATTTTCCATCCCCCATAACTCCGCCATTTTGAAAAAAAACATCGACAAACAAATTTTAATGGTACTTACTTACTGAACGTAGGCACGGTGTTTTTTTTTGTTGAGGGTTCATGAGGTGCAACATGCAGGGCAGTGAAGAAACCGTCAATCAGCCAAATATTACAGTATAATAAATTATATATTAAATTAAATAAAATACAAATAAATAACAATTTTATCACAAAATTTTCGAGCAAGTGTGTTGAAAACTAAACGTAAGGATATACTTAAGCAACATGCTATGATTTGTACTAGGTTTGTTTCTTTAGTCTGAAGCACCAAAAACAGGCAGTTTTAAATATTAATATCCGAAAAAAATGCCGCTTAAAAATTCTAATTACCGACCTAACTCGGGGGAGATGGCGAACTATTCTAAAAATGCTCAAAAACTCCTGCAAAAAGCTCCCGGATTTTCGCTGGCAGATTATTAAGATATTTCGCCATTTTTTAATTAAAAACATGCTTTTGTTTAAATGTCACGTTTTGGTATTTAAGAGGTTTAGGGTGGCCTTTATGTCTTTTAGCGGGTTTTATTGTGTACTCATTGTTTTAGGGTCCATAAAGACGGAACGTAGATTTCAATCGTTTTATCTTGAATAGGAGCGGTTGGATACCTCCCCTTTTTACTTACATATGTATATTATACTTAGGATTTATACTAGCTAAGCTCTGCGGTGTCGGGATGAAAAGCCCATGTGTTAATCCAGGGTGACCGTATTTTATGAAAATTGGTGCACCCGTTTGAATGTGAAAAAGTAACAATACCTAGTATTTTATGCAACCGTTGTATAAGAGGGGGCAAAAAATGCGAGTGGCATGGGTTACGATGTGAGCGTAGCGAACATAGTAAGAAAGATGCCAGCGTTTTTAGGGTTCCGTACCCAAAGGGTAAAAACGGGACCCTATTACTGAGACTTCGCTATCCGTCCGTCCGTCCGTCCGTCCGTCCGTCCGTCTGTCACCAGGCCTATTTATGCATTACAAATTGTTGTGATTGTACATTTTGTCCATGGAGTGGTATGGTAGCCGGCCGATGAATAACGGTGATAGCTAGACAGTTGAAATTTTCACAGATGATGTATTTCTATTGCCGCTATAACAACAAATACTAAAAATAAAATGAAATAAATATTTAAGGGGGGCTCCCATACAACAAACTTTTTATAGATTATATATATGTATAGGTACGGAACCCTTCATGCGCGAGTCGGACTCGCACTTGCCCAATTTTTTTGACCTACTTATACAACGTTGCATACAAATACAATACTTTTTCTACGACCCGACATTTCATAAATAAAATGCAAATAAACAACAAAGAAAATAATTACATGTTCCCGTTCGGAATCAATAAAATAAAAAAAAAAAGTCTCTGATAAACTTTTTTTCTATTGACGTCCATCTGTCAAAAAAATATGAACTTATACATAAAGGTATACGTTCACTATACTAAACATCCATGCTTTGAAGATAAAACTTTTTTTTAAGTTGGTAGCAATGCCTTAGTACAATAAGGTTTTTTTTTAAATTGCAAATTGTGTGAATGCAGCTGTTTATCTTGTAATCTGTGATACTAAGTGATGCTTTTTTGGCGACATTATAAGATCGTTTAGCAGTGTTTTTTTGGGCAGTAGAGTATAGACTTTTACAGACTTTCATAATTTATGTCTTTATATTAGAGTTAGTAACTATATAAATGACAGAAAAAAGTACTGGAGTAGAAAAACATACAAAACACACTCCCAAACTTTCGCCTTTACAATATTAGTATGATTCGTGTGATTACTAGAAGGGGTACGTATTACAATCCCGAAAGTTCATAATACCTACAGTTGAAATACCGATGGCCAAAATACCGAAAGTACAAAAAGCCGATATTCGATATACCGATGCTCAAAAGACCTATTTTGAAAACATCGAAAGTTCAAAATCACGAAATTTTATAATCCCGAAAGTTTTGAATCTCGAAATTTTATAATCCCGAAAGTCAACCATTGTCAGTAAAATGACAATGAAAAAAATTTTCTTTTTCTTTTAAGAATATGATCATAACTTTAGCGTTTTTTAGGGATATAAAATAAAAACTAACCTAACCTAACCCGGCCGAGTCGGATCTGCTCTGAAAGGTGAATCATTTAAAGTTTGAGAATAGGTTGAGGTGAATCAATCACCTTTCAGAGCAGAGCAGATCCGACTCGGCCGGGTTAGGTTCTAAGGTTAGTTTTTTTTTTTATATCCCTAAAAAACGCTCCTTTTGTTGTACTATTTTAATCGTTCGGCATTTGAACTGTAGGAATTCTAGCCGTCGGGATTACGGTCTTCGGGATTACAGTCTTCGGGATTACAGTCGTTGGGATTACAGTCTTCGGGATTACAGTCTTCGAGATTTCATCCTTTCGGTCAAACGTTCTTTCGGGATTTTAAACTTTCGGTCAAATAAACATTCGACATTTTAATTTTCTGCCTTCCATCCATAGGTCTTATGAAATTCGGTATTTTGAACTTCGGCATTGTAATACGTACGTACGTAGAAGGTGCCCTTTGTTCGTAAAGGAGGAAAAAAACATAACATAAACGTAATAAAATAACTTAAATTAGATGTAAAAAAAAAACACTGCATAAAAATTCTACTATAAACTGACATACACACAAGATTTTAAATTCCCAGCTTCAATATTCCTAATAAATAATAGTAATAGTAGCAACTGTTACATAATGAGAGGTTTTAAAACACGTGTCATGGATTTATGAAACGAGCCGAAGCCGCCGAAGGCAAGTTTCAGAATAGGATTACACGAATGTTTTAAGTCTTAATTGGGTTACCCTCATCTGGCAGAATAATATTGGTCAGAAATACACTTCGCATAACACGTTTCGCAGAAACACTTTCGGTCGAATGGTAAGATGGCATAAAGGTATAGTTGGCATTACTACTACCTCGCATACGACACATTTTGCAGCACATTGTTTTGTAGAATATCTCTTTGGCCGACTTTGGTTTGGCATAATTTTATGTACCATAATAATCCTATAGCATACGATTACAATAGCATAATTATTTTCTACTAGCAGAAAAGTGCGTTAAGTAAACTTTACGTAGTAGAATGTACGTACCGTTAGGTACGACGACGAGCGGTTCGAGGAGCAGTGTTAGGTATCTTGCCGCCGCGGGGCAACTGCCACTAAATTTTTAATCACAACAATTGTAATGCATAAATTAAGGTCCTGATTCCACCTTAGGGCAGGTCCGACTTGGATTAGGTTAGGTACGACGACGAGCGAAGCGAGGAGGAGTGTTAGGTTGAACTGAGACCCTAACGAGCGAGCGAAGCAAGCGAGCCGCGCGGCATCGGCTGGCTACCATACCACTCCATGGACAAAATGTGTAATCACAACAATTTGTAATGCATAAATTAGGTACTGATTCCACCTTAGGGCAGGTCCGACTTGGATTAGGTTAGGTACGACGATGAGCGAAGCGAGGAGGAGTGTAAGGTTGAACTGAGACCCTAACGAGCGAGTGAAGCGAGCGAGCCGCGCGGCATCGGCCGGCTACCATACCACTCCATGGACAAAATGTATAATCACAACAATTTGTAATGCATAAATTAGGTACTGATTGCACCTTAGGGCAGGTCCAACTTGGATTAGGTTAGGTATTCCGCATATGTCCTGTCCAACAAGATAAGACAATGAAGTCTATCTTGGAATCAAATTGTATTCGGCTTGACAACTTTATGCCGCTTAAAATATTATGCAAAAAAAATATCTGCGAAAGTACTATTCGTTTAGAAGACTGTTATGCTCATCAACATTATGCCAATATAGGATTCGGTATTATAAAAATCTGCAAAATGATTTATGCCAAAGCATACTCGCGTAAGATGTTTCTGCCAAACGTTACTTCTGCCAAGTATCGTTATGCAAAACAAATATATGTCAAAAAAGTTTCTACAAGATAATAGTGAACGGTCTTAATTATGTATAGTTTTGCTTACACTTCTTTATCTACGCACATATTTATCATCATTATTATAGGATTTTCTTTTATGAAGTACTTAATACTGCCAGTAAGTCCTGCGGAACGGAGGGCTAAAATTGTAGCTCTGATTTTGGTCGTTGCCAAGTTATCTATGTAGGTTTTGTTTTAGTATCTGAATTTGTTATAGTAATTTAAATGGGTCTAGACTATATATAATAATCATTCATTTATTTCAGGCATCATCATAGATAAATACCTCATAACCCAACATAAGTTCGTCACACTAATATTATAAAGGCGAAAATTTGTAAATGTGTTTATGTGTATGTTTGTTACTTTGTCACGCTTAAACGGCAGCACTTATTTTGATTCAATTTGGCATGGAGGTAGTTGAGAACCTGGATTAACATATAAGCTACTTTTTATGCTGAAAGAATTTAGTGTTCCCGTGGATGTACGGGTATCACCGCTAGGCGCAGCTAGTATTAAATAAATGACGAACACTAAGCAACGCAATGATACAATAAAGGCATCTTAAAATCAAATGAGTTGTCGTGATCACTGGTTTCTATTATTTACAAAAAAAAACGCAATACAAAAATAGTTTTAGATTGAAAACATTCAATTTTCAAAGCGAAATACATTCTATCTAAATCGGGGCTCAAACACGCGAATGGACAAAATAAACTCAGAAAGGCAATTACCCTCTTTATAAAACTGTGGTACAGAAGCCGTACATTCGTACACTTTATTACCGGATAACGAAACAAATAATGCATTTACATCAAATAATAATGAACTTTGCGTCTACAGCTTAGCGTCTTCCATATTGGCGGAATGAAAATAGTTCTTTTACTGTTCGTTGGTGAAAAAGGTTGTATTTTGTGGAAAAGTATGTGGGTTAAGCTGTTTTTCAGTCTGGATAGACTTTCATTGTTCGTTCGCACGATACTTCGTCGTAAACCTTGGCGTTTGAAAAAAGGCTTTTTCGGTATCTTATTGGGAATCAAATCGTATTCGAAATTCGGTGTCTTTGACATTGACTGAGAATCAAACGTGAACACCTCGTGTAAATTAAGATTTGAATGTAGAAATGACTGACACAAAAGTAAATAGGAATCAGATTTCGAAATAATAATACAATATAGGGTAAATCGCCAATTCCTGACCACCGTTCAATAACTGGCCTCCTCACACTAAAAATGAACTCTGTTCGCCTATAAACATAATTTATTTTAGTATGTGGTATTAATTACTGGCCATACTTCAATAGCTGGCCACGTTATACTTATATTAATTCAGTTTGTAGATGATTTTTAGTATGAGGTGGCCATGTTATTGAACGGTGCCAATAACTGGCGATTTACCCTATACCTCCGTTACCTCCTGCTTTTCTAAATCTGAAATGTCGTTCTATCAATAATATTTTTTAGTTGTTCTATCAATATAAACTTGTATTAAGAGACATTGTTTGTTTATAAGTAATCCAACTAATATCTCAATTTAAATCTCTAAAAAAATTCTAAAGCGATAAGATCGCCTGTTCTTCGCCTGTATTGTATCTAATGGTGCGTGATATTTGTGTCTCTATTTAATTTTTCTTGAAGTGTGTATTAAAAAACATTCTACTCTATTCTTAATATTTTAATTTTCATATGAAAATTGGGAGTATCCAACAAGATCAGGAAATGGGTACCAGAACAAAATATTATAGAGCGATCACGATATCATTTTCTAGTGTGCATTTTCGTATAGTAAATAACATACTGTACGTATACAGGTATACGTACCTTTCCTCCTTTTGAACTCCTGAATGAATTTCTCCAACTTAGTGAGCACCTTGCTCAACGTCACTTTGCCACAGAAGTCACAAAGGCACTCTGAAGAACTAACTAGCCCCAATTATGAGCAATTTGAGCGCGACAAGAGCACTAAAAGTGGTAAAGTGCACTGGCTGCTCATAAAGCACAGCGTACTCCGGTTAGAAAATGGCTTATGCTAGTAGAAGTTGGTCGGCAGTTAAGTTCTTATGGCACTGAGAGAGGTAGGAATACTACAGCTACCTACTCATAAGGTGTTGAATCACTTATGTTATTTATGTCACGAATGTATTTCGGTAATGATACTAATGATGTTTTGAACAAGTCATAAACACTGTCGTTAATTCCAAGTATAAATCCGTCTACGTGTCCGTTTCAGGCATAAAGAGGACTAACTTATTAACAATTACTTAAACAAATAATTATAAACATACTAGGTATACAATCATTAGGTAAATAGTTTGATAAGTTATATATCGGATAACGTACAAATGAAATAAAATTTGAATCAATACATAATAATTGGGCAAGTGCGAGTCCGACTCGCGCATGAAGGGTTCCTAACCATAATCTATAACAAGTTTGTTGTATGGGAGCCCCCCTTAAATATTTATTTTATTTTATTTTTAGTATTTGTTGTTATAGCGGCAATAGAAATAAATCATCTGTGAAAATTTCAACTGTCTAGCTATCACCGTTCTTGAGATACAGCCCGGTGACAGACGGACGGACGGACGGACGGACAGCGAAGTCTCAGTAATAGGGTCCCGTTTTTACCCTTTGGGTACGGAACCCTAAAAATCAACTTAACACAATCAGTAATTTAAGGTTCTCTGTATTCCTGGAGTGTTTTCATTTCGCGTAGCTCGTATAAACCGCAGGGGAAAATGTAACCGACATCTGTGTGGAAATCCTCATACTTACGGTTCATATTCATCATCACACAGCCATTACGGCATGCCTTCGCTGGAATTCGGGACGTCATTGTCAATCAATAGCACCCTCGCCCTTCGGAGGGAGGCGGTAAAGTTAATTCTCGATCTCGTTACGACCAGACTCGATCCGTCCGGTAAGGCTGTGGCGACACTGACGGCGATTGGCGAATCGCTTCAAACTCAAACTAATTTTACTTGTGAAACAGAGAAAAGAATCTGCGCGAGAAGATAACCTGTGGGACGGAAAATTAAAAACTGATAAAAATCATATGCGTTATAGTTATAGCGTATAGTAGTAGTAGGTTGGTACATGTGTGTGCAAATAATTGGATTGTAAAATGATTGGTTATACTTTTCATGACTTTTTTACTGTCAGATAAATGTGGACTTGAGGTGATCTTGTATATAATATCGTTTTTTTTAACCGTTTAAATTGCTTCTTACGACTACGTGTGGTCAGATACTTAGATGAGTGATGATAAGACATAAATTTAGTAGTATATTTAAAGAAAAAGAAATATTATACGAAATGAGATCACTTACCACATAGTCATTTATATAGAAGAATGAAACGAAATAGACAAGTATATTTAGTACTTAAAGCAAGAACAATCTTAAACTGAAAGCGCCTCCAAAGATTTTGCTACAACACTATATAAAATTAGTCAACAGTAATATTGTTACCAGTATTTAACTTATAAAAGCGCTGCATTTAACGCCATGCCCCCAGAGTCCAATCTTATAATTACATTAACTTCGCCGGCGGCACTTCCGTGCCCGTAACAGTTGCTCCCACGACGCTCGTATTCTGTACACGGAACTTGGCCAGGAAATATAATTTGAATTTTTATAAGTGTCCATTTGGGGAAATATTAACTTAGTAAGAAATGGGTTAGTAGCATTGCTAGCTTTTTTATCAGTTTACTGTTGTTTCTGGAATTTTGGGGAATCTATAAGGCAAATATTTGTGCTATGAACTCGAATATTATTTGTTCTTGGGTCATGGTTGTTCTATGTATTGAATTATATATATTTATTGATCTATATAAGTACGTATATCGTCATCTAGTACCCATAACACAAGCCCTCTTGAGCTTGATGTGGGACTAGATCGATTTGTGTGAGGTTGTCCGATTTCATTATTTATTATCTTGTAATAATTTTGTTTAATAATAAAGATAAAACTGCATAACGTCGGGAATAGTGCAATACCACGTAAATAACCAGCTGACAAAAGCTCTCATAATAAAATGCTTAGCATTTGTTTGAATATTGATTCGTATCTACTCTTATTACTGACGCGGTATTGCACTATCCCTGACGATAAGTAAAGGTTTTTTTTAACACACTTGTTGAAGTGCATTTGATCTTAATTGTTAATTTTCCTTTTTGATAATAAATTATTTTAAACAGATATCACATGTGTATGTACTAATGCCCCTGATATTTTATTTTGATGTTAGAATGATAACAGTCACGCCGATAACTAATACCAGAGCTTGACGTCACGTGACGTCATCATGATGGGTGACCACACTAAGAGATTTTAATTTCTTTATTTTGTTAGCACTCTGGAAAAAGTTAATTACGACGTATTTTAATAACCCAATTCGTGCATTTTGTTCTCTATCGTTAACTGAGCCGGAATTGCTTAATTTGTATTACGTTCAATGTAACACCCTGTATAATTGCTATTGGGATTGCATTAATCAATAGGAAAATGTATTATGTATGGAACGACTACTATTGACTGTACCTATAGACACATAAGCTTCTGCTCTTGCTTTGCTTCGATTTAATTTATTACCTGCATATAATATAAAATGCAAATAAAATAAGCTTGAAACTACCCGCTGTAAATGGCACCCAACCCAGCCTCCACACAATTAAAACTTGCACTCAATATGGCTGCCATACAACTTCGCGCGTGAATGTCATCTCTTTGCACCGAACTCCTAAATCATAAGTGGTAGCGATTATATCACTTGATTATTTAATACTTTGTCTAACACTTCATTTCGCAAGTAAACATTATGTGTACCTGCAAGTCAATTACAAGTACCTATCCCTAAAATATCTACACAGCAAAATAAACCGAACCGTCACTAAAGAACGATTTTTTTAACATTTGCACAATGAAGTACACTACGTATTAAAGTACTTAATCGGATTTACTTACGTCGTAGAAGTCGAATATCGCTCGACACCTTTCGAGTCGGTTCACGATTCATCGTCAGGAGAGCCGGTCAACCGACCACTGCGGACAATCGCCCTGTCCGTGCGGCTGCTTATCCTGTTTATGTATTTTAATGTGTCTTAAGACACACGATAGTTTTCTAAGTAAAATAGAACCTTGTCACAATGACAATGATATGAGATTTCAAACGGCTTTCATATTAATTAAAAAAATGTTAATTAACAGCCTTCCCGACTAGTTTTTTTTTCTCATTCGCATTGTCACAATTTATATTAAATAAATTTAATATAATTAGATTCGATAAAATCTTTAAATCTAAGATAAGAGTAAGAAGAAGTTTGTAGTACATATACTTATAGTGAAATAAACAGATTAAATTTTTTATTTATTTTTTATTGACGTTCACTGTGATGTACGAAATGGCCTAGGAATCAAATTGGTTGACTGTACCTATTGCCAGATTACCGTTTCTAAAAAATATATTTTTAGGTACCTACAACAAAAAAACTTGAACAACTTGTCGTATACCCTTATATTTATATCTCTTATGTTTCAAAGGAAATTTTAATTGATATCAATATTTACTTTCTGCGTCACACGCTTGCTCCTTTAAATTACGACTTGAACGTTTGACTAAAGCTTTGACAAGTATTTCAGTTCCGCACGAAGATTTGTTTTTAAGAGGGTTTCAGCCCTTATTAGAGATCAAGGGTTGCGATTAATTGCGCGTGTAAACTCGCCTTTATAGAAGTTCATTCGAGAAGTTTAGTTAAATAGGATTTTATTGTTTTTCATGTTCCGTTGAAAGGGTTCATTGTGAAAGGTTTTTAGAATAAGATTAATGGCGGAAGGTTATTAGTTAAGTTTAACTTTTAAAGTAAAATGTATCTATACTATTATAAAACTCTAGATTTGTATTGGGAATCAATTTTCTATGGAAGGGGTCATAATTTCAGGAAATATCTTAATAGCGTGATGCAGGATCGTCATTTGTTCATATAGGTGCGCAGCGCTATGCCAGTCTAGCGCCATCTGTTAGTCATAATTTCCATTGTCCTCGCATCACGCCGAAACGGCTGGACACATTTTAACCAATTTTGGTACAGGGATAGCTGGACATCCAAAGATGGATATAGGATACTTTTTATGCGTCTACGGTAAAGAAAAAAATACGCTGACGAAGTTGCGGGCGCTTCCAGCTAAAAGTAAATAAAGATAATTATATTCGTTTATAACAACTTGAACTAGCGGACCTTTTAGATGGGGTAGTTGGTTTTATGACCCTTTTTTAGAGTAAGGTCTTATACATATGTTTTATATTATTCAAATACATCATAGTTAAATAAATAGGGCCTATATTAAGAACAAAAAAGTCTTCAGTCATTTATTACTTCTTTCCAAATTACTCCTGTCACTTAATGCTTAAAACGGTTTCTGTACCTAAATGGCAAAAAAAGAAACCTTATAGTGTCATTCTAGCTATCTGTTTCTTTTCAATGGACAACTCAGTCACGAAGGTTACACAATATTTCACCATAAAGCCATCATCGGTAAAAAAGAATCACACAACTTTCCGAATTAATCAATTAACTTTCCGTTCTCTCCACCCCATCACAAAAAATCCGAAGCAAAACCGAAACGCAACACTCGACCCCTTTCCAGGCCCGATACCGATTAGGCGCTGTTTGCAGACTCCTCGACACAAACAGACAAACAAACATACAAACACTATTAGCGAAAGCAAACACCGCGCGAGGAAGATTTTTCGCAACCTCTGGCACTTGGGAGTGTCCTTTTTTCTAGTGGCGAGTAGCAAAGAGATAATTGCTGCCACCCTAAGGCATATATAAGAAATGAATCATCACCAACATCTTCATCATCATCATCAGCATCATACTCATCATCATCATCATCATTATCATCTTCATATCAGCCGATAGACGTCCACTGCCGGACAAAGGCCTCCTCAAAAGTTCTCCTCATCCAATTTGCCCGCGATCCTAAACAGGTCGTCGGTCCACCTTATTGGGGGCCTTCCCATGCTGCGTCTTCTGGTCCGCGGTCGGCACTTAAGAACCTCCTTTTCTGCTATAACGGCCATTGGTTCTACGAGCAATGGCTAGATCTAAAATTCAATCAAATTATGCTAGATTCTTAATTATGATTATGCGCTTATTTCTAACCATGCAAAAAAATATCTGAATGCAACAAAAATCATTTCCATCAAAGCCAACGCCTAATAAAATCATAATACTATTTTCCAATTAAGTTTTGAATGGGACGTTGCATTCAGTCACTCGTTTCATAATTAACGCGTTGAAAATAATCCGAAAACGTCGAGTGACGTAATCCCATTACAGCCAATATGGCGGCAGATTATGTCCTATAAGCGCTTACGCGTATGTGCCATTATATTATTTAAATACATTTGTCCTATGAGCTTTAATTATAATGATGAATTGATGAAGAATCTACTTGTCTGCAACTAGAAGACTTCCTTAGCGCAAACACGTTAGACCAACGGTTAGACACGTAGAATTCGGTTTCGAGTTAAACTTGAGTTCGTTTTGGTACACCCGAGATTATATGTATTTCAATATCAGTATCAATCAATTAATGATGATTTAATTAGTCTGTATTTGTATCTGAATGTTTTTCGTTGGGAGTTGATGTTAGTAGATAATCATAAATTTGTAAGAGCCGGAAAATGAGGTTAAGTACCTATTACATACGCTTTCAATATTTATCTATTACTCACCTTACGTTAGTAGTTCAAAGTTTGTGAGTTTTCGTGGTAACGCTTTGATAAGCGAATACAATTCAATCCGGGACAGAGCCTCGACAGTTATAATTGCCCCGATACTGGCTTACATATTTTATGAATATAGTCCCAATTACACAAAAGGGCGGATTCGAATAGGAAAATGGTGTACTTAATACCTTTTGTATGTGGAGTTCTGTATGGATAAGTTACATGTTTTATGATACAGCTGTTGGTTTACTTGATGGCGGTAAATATTGAAGTAATAGGTAATTTGGGTAGCGATGGAGTTACTGAACTAGATACTAAGCGCAAATGTAATAAACTAGATTAACTACAAAATAAATTTGACGTTTCAAGTAAGGTGCGTTGGGGTAAGATTGAACGGGTTTTACACGAAA
This sequence comes from Apotomis capreana, assembly GCA_947623375.1. Classification (NCBI taxonomy): domain Eukaryota; kingdom Metazoa; phylum Arthropoda; class Insecta; order Lepidoptera; family Tortricidae; genus Apotomis; species Apotomis capreana. Next base: position 3,876,239 of record OX392519.1, read on the forward strand.
TGAGCAGTTTTTTTTAAGTTCTATTGTGCCAATAATATGCGGATTAGGTTCACTGAGCGAACAGCAATGACTGATATGAATGATTTTTTATCTTATGCCGTTTTCCAACTAACCCCAACGTATCTTAACACGTTACGAAATATGTCTACTATATCGATGTAATAGTGTAGACTACAATTTACGAACTTCTGCTGAAAATTTGGGAACTAGAGGAACAACCGTATGAATGGAATGTAGGTGTTATCTGTCCTGTCCACAAGAAAGGCTCAAAAAGGAAGTGCGAAAACTACCGAGGGATTGCTTTACTCACAACAGCGTACAAAATCTTGTCCAACGTGTTGCTAAACAGGCTAGACCCATATGCTGAAAAAATCCTTGGTGATTACCAATGTGGCTTCCGGAGAAATCGCAGTACGATGGACCAGATTTTCTTGCTCAAACAGTTGATGCAGAAGAAGTGGGAGTACGCACAAAGCATCCATGCACTGTTTGTGGACTTCACAAAGGCCTATGACAGTATAGACAGAGGCACTTTATATTCCATTCTCACCAGCTTTAATATCCCCAAAAAACTAGATCTTGGGGTAGGCCCCAAGATCTTTTTTTTGATAGGTCAAAAGTGATGACGGCACTTGGAGGATTCGGTAGAACGCTGAGATCGAGGAGTTAGTGGCCGAACCAAATATCATCGGCGAGATTAAATCCCACAGACTTCGCTGGTTTGGCCACGTTCTGAGGATGGATGAGGATCGGGCGGTCAAGAGGGCATATTTGGGACGACCGACTGGTCGTCGTCCAGTGGGCCGACCCAGATATCGCTGGGGTGACAGTGTCGGAGGCGGATCTGTGTCAGCTTCAAGCCGTTAACTGGCAAGAAGTAGCACAGGATCGGGACCGGTGGCGTTCTCTTGTTTCGGAGGCCAAGATCCTCTTTGGGTCACTGCGCCACAATAGTTAGTTAGTTAGTTATATCGATGTAATAACTTAATTATTACGTGGATAATGTCTTTGTTTAAATTTTCTTTTTCTGTCTTTGTAAAAATTGAATACTAGGTACTACTACACCTATCCATTTGCTTGAGTGTGTGTGTGCATGTGCATAAAGTTTTCATGTTGCAGTTGATATGAAAAGCAAATTCAAATTCCATCACTCTGTTACGCAAGATTGTTTAAGTATATTTAAGCGTCCGTTGCAGCTTGGTGAGAAATGCATTCGTATGTCAGTTTTACGGCTGTTTTAATGAACTACAATTGTAATAAATCTTTTTGTTGATTCAGTTATTCGGAGTTATTTAAAGTGGCGGTGTTATGGGGATTGTTGAAAACGTATAATTTTACATATTTCAGCCTTTTCACTAAATGCTCGCAAGGTCTACAGCTCACAGAGCTACCATTTTTTAATCATTGGTCTAACATCGAAAAGGACCCCTAGACAATTAAATTCAATTATGGTCCTTGCGTGACTGCAACCATTATCGAATACTACCTAGAAAGAGCCCGGTATAGACGAGCGCGTAAATCTTTTTGGTTTACGGAACTCGAATAAAAAGTATCCTATAACCATCTTTGTATGTCCAGCTATCTCTGTACCAAAATTAGTTATAAACTGTCCAGCTGTTTTGGCGACAAAGAAATATTTATTCACAGATAAAGATGACGGTGTATGGCTGCCGCCGCGCTTCCCATACACATCCGTCATCGCACTGTTAAGATTATTCCTAAATAATGACTCCTCTCCATAGAAAACTAGTTTCCAATAGAATTGTAGAATTGTATCAAAGTGTAGACTCCTTGCGTGACTGCAGCCATTTATATCGAATACGTAAGCGAATGTCTCAGAACTAGACAGGAATATTAACGTGTCAGGGTTGTATTGACGGAAGGTCAATGGAAAATAGGTCTGATACCTTATTCATGGGTAGGTGAAGTTCAGTTGTGTGTTAGTCCGTTTAACCTGGCATAAATAACTTCTATAGCTCCATAAAAGGTAGGTCTAATACTGCTTCTAGCACGGGTTACAGAAAATCGGGTCACGGGCGAAAGAGTGGAACTCTATTCCTGCGCACTTTTTCTCTGATAACTCTATTCCTGCTCACTTTTTCTCTGATAAATATAGCTTGGATCTCTAGTATCTCATGTTCTAGGTAAGTATGCTCCATGTTAGGCCTTATTTTATTACTTAACATAAAGTGCAATCGTGACCATACGCTTGACTGTCATGAATAAAGGAAAACCATTAGAAACCTACTTACGATCAATCTAAAGCATTTGATTGTATAGAATACATTACCTTAATTTGTAAATAAAATTATTAAGAGAAACTATTTATTAAGAGAAACGCATTCAATTTAATTCAGTCGTATCTAATTTGAGATAATATTATAAGTAGCACTGTAGCAATACAGTACATTAATTTTGTCAGTGAAAGTGGTAAAGATTCGAGTGCCTCAGGGACGCATTTTAGGTACATTCATATTTCTTGTTTAGATGTAAATTGTTTACTTACTTTCTGTATGAATATGTATAATCTGCAGTACACGTAATACAAGCAACACTTAGTATTTGGTCAGTTTATTTAAGATTGTCTGTAGAAATGTATTTATTATATTTTGGATTGTTTGTCGTGACAAATATTATTACTACACTGTACATTAATTTTCACATCATGTAACACTTTGTCTATCCCTTTAGGGGTGCTTTAGAGTTATGAGTCGTGAAAATACGTTCCTCTTAATCGTATGTAGTTAGCGCGTTGACCCCAACTCAATAAATAATATTCGCAGTAAGGCGAGCAACAATTAGAGTAAGTACAGTCGGGTACACGTTTACAATAAGTAAAGATGTAAAATAAATAATACGGTGTTAGGACATCTTACACTGATCGACTTTGTAACGAACTGAACATTGCTTGCACTATGAATACTATTCGAAAATTTACATAACTACTTAAGATACTTAATAAATAAAAAAAAAAAAACACTGGTGACCAAAGGACTGGCAGCTTCCTCGCTTAGCGTCTTAACTAGTATAGCAATATAGCGAGGTAATGATGCCAGCGTCTTTAGTATAATGCCACGGGGCCCATTTTTAGATTTAGTTTAATAATTGGTACAATATATACACAAGTGGGAATAGACAATTCTAAGATCAGATAAATGCATAAGAGCGGTATCTACAGTTCATGTGCCCGTTTTATTTCAAGAAAAAGTTGGGTTATATATATATACACGATGATTTTTAATCGGTGATCAGGAGTAGAAAAATATTAATATTTAGCTAAAATTAAACTTAATACGCGAGGTCCCGCGCAATTACCTCACTGTTAAATTTATTTAAAGTTAAAACATAATTAAAACTAATAACCACAGATACATGGTCATCCTACATAAATTATTGAAGAACGATACCTACGTCAAGTGTCATCGCTTTGGCGGGAAATTTTACGAAATTTTCTACGACTTTGTTTATGTAATGACAATGACAATGACAAGTTATTACTCATAAAATTGTCATTCCCATTAAATTATTAAAGAGGTTGTAAGCACACCGATACAGATTAGTTCGGTGACAAGGAATTGAGAGACAAAATTGGTTTCAAAATAAAAATTATCATAGAAAAATAAAAGTTTGTTTTCATGTAATTACGACTTCAACGTGACCACCATCAAATACTGAGTAAGAAAAGTTGGTACCTGATCACCGATTAAAAATCATCGTGTATAGATAGACTTGTAATGACTAATTGTTAATCTGTTGTTTTGTTAAATTTATTTTTTTATAATTTAATAAATGAAAATGCGTACAAGACACACATGCAAAGAACAAATGCTAATGCAAATAAATGCATAAAAATACTTGTCCTACCCGGGATTTCACCCCAGAACTAATACTAGCTTCTTTTATTTAATTTGGTTAGTAAGGATCTCTTCCTTTTTCCATAAACCTTCCTATCTAGAATCGTTTTGATAAACTAAGTTGCAACTGACAGCAGACATCTTGTGTCTTGCGATCTTCAAAAAAAATACATATAGGGAAACATACCTCCTCCTTTTTCCAAGTCAGGTAAAAACTTCCATTTCTCAGCCACCCTTCTAAATAGGTACTTTCTCGCTCAACGCTACTGTGGTACTAATATTATTTATTGTTATTTGCGCTGCTGTCGCTACTCTCGATACATTAGCGCGCCCCACGAGGCTTGTACCATCGGCATGTTTATAGCCTTAATGCATTCTACACTCTATTTTTAATGTATTATAACTCCATGTTGCTTAATGGTTTGCTTTGTCGCTCAAGTGACTTTTATTGACATTGTCGTTTAAGTAATAGTTATTATCAAATAAGATTCTTGTATAATACTAATAATAAATGTAACCACTTTTTAAACTAAATCTACTAAACTGTTGAGTTTTATATCAAGAATTTCACTGAAAGTTTTGCTTCTCTCCAAAAGCAAGTATATCCTTCTTATGTTAATATATTTGGGGGCACGGTAGTGCCCCCGCCAAGACGAGCAAAGAAGAAGCGGGGCACTACCTACCTTTTCTCGAACCGTTTCGTCTAATTTTCAAAGCCTCGTAGCTTTGGCCCAGTTAACACCAAAGCGCCCAAATTCACAGGTTAAGATGCTGTTAGGGAACATATAAAACGTACTTAATTTAATTGATCTAGCTTTTATGCTTTAGGTTTTATTGGTACCTAAAATACGCCGATTTTGCCACTCACTTATATATACACTGACGTATGAAAACCTCTGGGGTACTTCCCGATGACCTAGAAAGCTGAAATTTGGTATGTAAGCTAGTTTTAGTACACAAACAATAGAATAATTCTGAAACTTGGAACTTTTACCCCCCAACCCCTTAAACTAGGGGATGAAAGTTTGTATGAGACTCGCAAATTTTGATACTAGAGGTCTGAAAATTTATATTTAATTGGGATTCATTGTTATAAATAAATTGTATACATAATCTAGGATTTTAAAAAAATAACCCCCCACCCTTAAAATAAGGGGATGAAAGTTTGTGTGGGTTTTCCATAATGGGGGATAAAAGTGTATTGCGAGTATATGGGACTAAACTTAAGTATTTCTTAAATACACAATTATTATTACTACTTACTTAGAAACGCTTCAGCACAAAATTTCTTTAAAAAAACCTATAAATTAAAAATTACCTTACAAAAAGAAATGAGATCCCACCAAAAACATTTCATGTACAATTGGCGGCCAAGACTCACATGCTCATAACGCTTTTGCTATTATTACTTCTTACTTAGAGACGCTACGGCCCAAATAAATGAACAAAAATCTAGGGCACCTTGCAAAAAGAAATGAGATCCCACCAAAAACATTTCATGTAAAATTGGCGGCCAAGACTCACATGCTCATAACGCTTTCGCTGGTAAAAAAATTGACAGATCCCTCGAAAAGCCAAGCCCCTAAGCCCAGAGTTTACGAATCCTACACCTTGGCTTCAAAAGTATAGCTTGGCTGTTTCATAAAGTACCGTAAATAAGTCTAATCTAATCTAACATAGTATAAAACAAAGTCGCTTTCTCTGTCCCTATGTCCCTATGTATGCTTAAATCTTTAAAACTACGCAACGGATTTTGATGCGTTTTTTTTATAGATAGAGTAATTCAAAAGGAAGGTTCATATGTATAATACATGCATAATTTATGAGCATTGCACCCGTGCGAAAGCCGGGGCGGGTCGCTAGTTCGTTATAATTGTCATATATTAACGAGTAATTTTGGATTAAATCGGACCATAGTTGTGTGGACTGGACTATATTTGGGTACGAGCATCTAATTTTAGCACGAGAATTTAACGGTAATTAATCACCAATACCCACGGTAACCCCACGGTACCCACGGTAATATACCACGGTATTTAATCAACAATATTTTCCAAGTGCAAAAGTCACATCTCGAAATTTTGATCCACGATAATTATTTTAGGTGCCAGTGGGCGTGGCACATTTCTCATAAAACCTATGGCCATTGGGGCAAAAAGCTTCTCGAGAGTTGACGCGTACCGGAAGACACAGCGTGAGAAAGCCCCCAACAAGTTGGACTAACGGTCTGTTTAGGATCAATTGGATGAGGGCGGCGCTCGACTGACCGTTGTGGAGAACTTACGGCAAGACCTTTGTCCAGCAGTGGACGTCTATAGGCTGATAAGATGATGATGATATAAAATTGTCATCATCAGCGGTCTTAGACGCCCTTTTTTCCTCAAACTCCCTGTTAGATACAAACAACCTCAAAGCCAATATTGATAACCAATACTTTTTATAATAACATACCATAGCTCAATAAACAAGAATGTAAACACGAACAAAGGCGCTCCTAAATCTCGCTGCCATTTTGCGCCTGTCACCGCTCGATAGCAATTTTCCGGATTGTGCTCCGGCGAGCATTTCACACGTCGACGAGCGAGGTGTGATCGAGTGCGGCGTGTGGTAACGCTGTCGCTTGCGGGGCGGTGATAGTGTTTTACAAGTTATTACGGGTTAACATAAAAGAAGAATGGTTGAGTTTTTTGCGTATTGTTTTGAAAAGGCGCGGTTTGTGATAACGCTGTGACGTTGTGACTTGCAAATGCGGTGCTATAATAATTTAGAAGGTGTAGGAAGGAACGTTGACACACTTACTAATGCAGGGCGGGCTCACTACGCGCCTCAAACCGAGTTAGATGCCTGCACTAGCGTGCTTGGTTCCACTTTACTACTACTACTTAATGGCTCAGCGACCCAAAGCGAGTCTTGGCCTCCGATACGAGTTTTGAGCCACTTATCCCAATCGTCTGGAGACCACCATTGTTCGCTCAAAATCTACACGCTTTCGTAACCGCAATGGCACACATGTGTCACCCACCGAGGCCCAAGACCAATTGCGTCGCATTTCACATAAATTACCAATACAATAAAGTGCCCGGCGGCTTTAAGAATGTCAAATGTGAGAACCTTCTATGGTCATTTATTCTGTGACTAGGGCGAAGATAGAAATATAAATATTTTGAAAGCCTCTCCAATAGGCTGTCAAAAGCCGCAGCATAGGGCCGACGCAGACGTTCGGAATTCCGGTCCGGTTTCCGTACGAAATGACGTCAGCAAGCGAGACATCACCATATGCCAGTCACAGACAGAGATACTTTCTGACGTCATTCGGTACGGAAACCGAATGAAAATTCCGAATGTCTGTAGCGGCCGTTATCCATGAAGTTACTGGAGAGAACTTGCCTGAAATATATTTTTTTTTTTTCATCAACCAGTCGCTTAATATGCGCATTAAGCCAAGTTTTTGTTGTTTTTGGTGAAGTATTGGATAATACACAATTAAAATTATACTATCACACACAAAAGTTCGTTATATTACCGATTAACACAAATAATGGGTACACACACTAAGTTTACGACCTATAATCTCTTATCCCTAAGGGACTTCAATTCGATACCAAAGCGAGTTTGATTCTATTTCCCCAAGTAGCGCTGTTTATCCCTAAGTGACTTCAATTCGATACTGAAACGACTTTGATTCTAGTTCCCCAAGTAACCGTGTTAACCGTTTTTACAAAACAAAGCCCATATTTCAAGTCCGCTTATCGGACAGGGATTGTGGGACATCTGTTTTGGTTGCCTTTTATGTTTGTGCCATATTCGGGATGATATGATAAGCGACGCGATAGGAATACGCACTGTTTCTTTTATTGGATTGTATTTTCGCAATGCTCAAGATTATTTTCGAAGCATCATGGTTTCTTAGATATTATGCTTCTAAAAATAATCCTGATCTTTCGAGACCATTGAACGTAACATCACATTCGAAACGTCGAGGTAATTATATAAACACTTTTAGAACGCGATAAAGTTGCTGTTGAGATATAAAGCATTTTTCGGTTTTCCATAGAAACGAAAGTTTGCATACAAATAATCTGCCAACGCTTTCTTATGGAATCCAGAGCAATCGCACCTTTTAGTATAAATCTACCAAGTGCGAGTCGGACTCGCGCACCGTGGGTTCCGCACAAATACTTATCCCATCTTATTAAGTTTGCACCTGGTATGTATGGCGCCGGATACAAATGAGTTGCAAAGTTAACGCAACCGATCACGTTTGTTGTATGGGAGCCCCCTTAAATATTTATTTTATTCTGTTTTGTTTATTATTTGTTGTTATAGCCGCCACAAAAATACATCATCTGTGAATATTTCAACTGTCTAACTATCGCGGTTTATGCAATACAGCCTGGTGACAGCGGAGTCTTAGTAATAGGGTCCCTTTTTTTCCCGTTGCCCTTGCCGGGATTCGAACCCAGGACCGCCAGTAGCTAGGTGCACTACAAACTGCGCCAATGCCGTCGTTGATTATGCAATATCATCTCTGATTTTGCTCATGGTCAAGTAAAATAGGTATTTACCTATATCTGAACTTGTTTTAGTAATTTAACAATATGGGTGTAGATAAAAGTAATTATACCTTATCAGCTTGTCAGTTATGTTGAACCCTCGCATATATCATACGTCACGTAAAAAGATCACCAAATCGTCATACCCCGACCCAGTTTTGCCCTAATAAAAACTGCGAAATGTCCCACGGGATCCCTCATTATGACCAAGATAAGTCCAGAAAGACATTTATAATGCCTTTTAGTTAAGTAGGTATAAAAGAGTAAACGGGCGGTGCACGTTCGGTATTTAAAGGAATGAGACGTGGATTTTTTGAATAAGGTTATGAAGTGAAGTTTTAATATGCTACTCCGGTCGGCGAATCATGATCCTTAGGCACAGACAACCCCCACTAGCTAGACGGAGCATGTAAGGCGACCCGCGCGCACCAACGGTATGGTACGGCAGAACATTAAAGTATCAACTCGGCGGCCACCGTTTAGTTGCGTCCATGTTTATGAGGTCTCTCTACACCACTTAACACTACAATTTACCATGTTATTTATTTAATTTCTTTTTTCGTTGACGTACGCATGGATCATAAACAAGGACGCAACTAAACGGTCGCCGCCGTGTTGTTACTTTAATGTTCTGCCGTACCATATCGTTGGTGCGTGCGGGTCGCCTTATATGCTCCGTCTAGTGGGGGTTGTCTGTGTCCTTAGGACACTTCATTTGTTTTTCTTTTATTCACCTTGCTATGTCACCGATGTCACATCCACGTCAATATTATTGTAAGCCTGATAAAAATGTAACACACTAGGATAGGAGGTGCTCGCAATTTCGTCCACGTATTTTTTTTCTTTATCGTTAATAGACGGTAACCATCTTTGTGTGTCCAGCTAATGGACATTATGCCCAACAGATGGCGCCAGACTTGCATGGCGCCGAGCGCGCATACAAAACAAATGGCAATCCTGCATCACGCTATTAAGATTTTTCCTGAAATCATGACCCCACTATAGATAACTAATTTTCAATACAAATCTAGAATTTTATCTTAGTATAGATATAGATATAGAATATAGATGATACATTTAACTATATCTCTCTCTTTGTCTATAGATTCTCCGACTAAAGGAAAAAAACATCCTTTTAATTTGCCGTAATTGGATAAAAAGTATGGTTCAATTGGTAAAAAGCCGTCCAACCTTTATTGGGTGATAAGCTGATAAAGCCACATAATTATTGCGATATGTAGATGGCGTTGTAATTAATGCAAATCAAAATTACACAAGCAGAATTTTATGCTACGCCATTATATACAGGCCATAATTATTTACATTCCATTTCTAACACTGTAACTTTCAATCAATATCAAAATGCCAAGCCGAACGAAGTGTTGTAACCTAACCCTCCGCTGCTCTTAGCTCAATTTCCGCGCTGATGAGTTGTTAACCCTGTTAGCGACCGGCCCGACGGCCAACCTTGAATTTGTCCAACCTTAAATGAGCGGTGTACTAGCTTTATAAATTTGCATGCGGTTGCAACTAATGTTGCTAATATCATTAAAAGTAGTGCAACTTAGATTGCATAGGCACATAATGGCAATTTCAGTGTAACCTTTTCTAAGTAAAGATAAGTATTTTTTTATACGAGCTTACTGCCACGGAAATCGGAGGTGGAGTTTGGTACGGAAGATGCACCTCCTAAGGGTTTAATTATACTTAATGTGTGCTTTAAATGTTTACCAATTAATGTTGATTTGTCGTTTTATTAATCATTTATGGTGATTATGATTAACTAGTACCTATACGCGGACGTCGTCGTGGGCAGAATTATATTTGTCTTTAAGGATAAATGTTCTTCTTGTTGAAGCTATATTATACTTTATTTTAGCATCTTGACACTTTTACATGTCCGAGTCTACCGGCATTTCACAGGAGACCACTTTTGAGAAGAAATGCCTAGAAACGCAGAAACCCTAGGTATATGTACTAAACCTAATATGTACCTACCTTAAGAATTTGGGCTTATATGTATCGAAGAAAACATTAAAAGTGTACCTATAAAATATGTTATTCATATTCTGGGGGCCGGACAAATAAGTGCCAATGCACCCGTCACGTTTCGACAAAATGCGAGTGTGAGTGACAGATGCTTTGTCACTTATTTATCACGGGATAAACACAACCATCATAGGCCCCCTGTAATGTTTATGAAACCGATGTGCTTCCTAAACGTCTAGAACATCCCGTAAGGCCGGCAATTCCCGGCCTGATGAGTTTGTAACCCGGTTAACGCCGCAGCTGCAGGGTTAAGTGCAATGACCTGATGGATTCATCTGATACCGTACCGTCGGCCCTTACTCCTTTGTTTAACAACTGCTATTTATCTATATATACCTACCTACTATTATATAATCTGTAATGTAGGTGTTAAACCTTTCAAATAAACAATGCAAAGATCGACACACAAAGCAAGGAAAAAATCGAAAGGTTATCTAAAAAAGCAAATCAGTGAGGTTGACAAACAGTAGTGATTTTTAGATAGATTTCATTACATGTGTAATCGTCGAATTGAGCGTTTGTATTGCCTCTTCTTATTTCGTTTTAAAGATAAGTAGAAAAGATGAAATATTATTTAGTTTTTTTCCAGCAGAGAAGAACAGAAGAACAACAGAAGAGAAGAGAACAGAAGGAGCCCATGGATGTGAAATTGACTCTAGTAGGGAGTCCGTTACCACGCGACTCCCTAATCGAGTCAGGTTGACTTCCGTGAGGCTAGCTCGGCTTCTGACCTGACCTCCACGTCTACTCTGAAGAATCGAAGAAGAGCCAGTGCATTAGAGAGTTGTTGGCTTAGCCATGCGCCACGATCATTTAAGTCTGTAAATTGACAATATTTCATCTAATTTATTACCATGGAACAGAAAGCCATTTCTTTTTATTTTAATAAACCTATGACGTTTGATATTTTTTTTCCTCCAAAATCGTTATAAAAGATGAGTCCACCTTTTGGAAAAAAAATTAGTCACAACGCATAAGGAGAACAGCAGTACAGTATAAATAGTAAATCCGCCTTAGTTATAGTCCTAATGATTATGATTTTCTGCGCTGTGACCTACTCGTGACTCCCTAATCGAGTCAGGTTGACTTCCGTGAGGCTAGGTCGGCTTCTGACCATCGTCTGACTTCCACGTCAACTCTGAAGAATTGAAGTTTGAGAGGAAATAGTGACTTGCTGTTGGCTTAGCCATACCCCACAGAGAATTAGGTCTGTAATTTTTATATTTGGTACCTTCTGGGGTAACAAACAAAAAAAATAACTTCGACATTTTATATATCGATTTGAAAAAGTAAATAATGATACATTTTAGCATTTTTAACAACATCGCGAGGTCTTACAGCTCACAGATCAACTATGTAGTTATAATTGCGACATAACATAGAAACGGAGACGCCCAAACTTTTTTTATAATGAGAATTTATAAAGGCAATAAATTATCTAACCTACTTATACATATAAAAGGGCGTATCGTGTTTATAAAATGGGTTTGTTTAAGCCCTTTTTCGACTGAGCAGGCTACATTGGAAGGGTCTGCCCGCAGGGATTTACAGGGATTAATATAATGAAAATTTGATATATGTACCAAAGGGAAATCGTAAACAACAAGTATTAAATAAGGTCGGTTTTAATTCAATGTCGGTTACATTTTATTTATTAAAAGGTAACCGTTGGGATTATTGGCTTGTAAAAATCTTGATTTAATTTTAATATCGCTTACTGTGAAGATATTGCTTTATTTATTGTGGGTTTAATAAAATCTTATTAAAAATCTCAAAAAACCGAGGTTACGGAGACTAATTTGACTAGAAGGCCATTCTCTGCTTGTACCAATGAGTTATACCTAACTTATAACATAATTGTAATAGTTTCAAGTAATAATTTATGAAAAAAATACTTAGATACTTTTAAATAATATACGCGATATATAATCCATTTAAATCGTTTAAAGCCTCCCAGTCGTTTCGGTAACTTTTCAGTTAGCGATTTGTGAAAGTGTGACAACCGCGGAAACCGAAGAAAATTAAGATACTTACAGTTGAGTTTCTATCGGCTTTCTTCTCAGCTACTTTTTATGAAATATCAAAAACAATCTGTTAGTAAGAAGTTTCTATAAAGATATATTGTCTTGTGACGTTATACAAATCAGTAAGTAGTCAAAACACGTCTTCTTTATTTCTTGTCGAATTTAAAATAGTATAATTTACAAAAGTTAGTTCTTTATTTGATTCCGTGTATTATTGAATGTTTTTTTAGTGGTTTCAATGTAGTTTTCACTATAGTGAAATACAGTTTTGTCACTGAATCACAAATATACAGTCGTTCTTTACATTAGAACCACAGCTTTTTATTAATTTCTCATATAAGTACATACTATTTGGATCTTTAGTTTATGGGTCGTTCTCAAAATATTTGCACCGCTGCGTTAATTTTGCATTTTTTTTTAAAGTTGCGATTTCTTCTTTTATTTCTCGTAGGATCGCTAGAAATATATTCAGACAATTGATATCACGTCGAGGGAAGTAATTAAATTGAATATCTTAGGAGATATAGGTGTTTGAAATTTTAGGTCGACAGGTGAAAGACATCGATGTCAGGTAAACGACATTTGTTACCAAGTTATCGACAATGGGTGCAGGTTTGCGACAAATATGTTCCAACTTCACTGAATTTGTTAGCAGGTTAACGACGACGGTTGCAGGTAAGTGACATTTTAAATAAAACCTACATTGAACTATCAAATAGTGCTTTTTTGATTGTTTTTGTTTTTCTTTTTTCCTTATGTTAGTAATTTGCATAAAAAAACAAGCATTTAATTCTCATCTCATAGGACATTTCTCAGGAGGTTTGTTGAAGCCTGTACTATCTAGAAAGGTCATAACCGGCAAAAAGATGCAAAACTTAAGCATACCCACGTGATTTTATAAATTTCTTATGAAGGTTCAACAGCGAATCATTTAAATAATGTTTCTGCATCCTAATGCTGCCTCTTTTGACATATTCTTTCTTACCAGCTGAGTAACCTACTGCTGTTTTCGTCATCTTCGAGGAATTCCTTCACATCTGATAACCAGTAAGCCTTCGGCACCGTTAGGTGGGATAAGCTATGGGAGGTATTGTCTGAAGCTGCCAGCACATCTGGTAGCACTTTATAAAGCCTTTACAAGTCTGGATACAGAATGGTGTCGGTAGGAGATGTCACATACAAGAACTTTAAGTTCCGGAAAGGCGTACGACAGGGATGCATAATATCCCCAATCCTATTTGACAGATATGGAGCCCTTGAAGGTACGTGGTAGACATCACCTATTTTGCATCACCCGAAGTAGAAGTATCCCAACTTTTGGAATGACTCAAAACAACCAGCCTCAGAATGGGTCTCGATATTAATAAAAATAAGACCGAGCTGATGATAGGCGACCATTACTAGTCGACAAAGTACTAACCTGCTTCAAGAGTTCGAAACTGTTGATCAGTTCCAGTACCTTGGCTCCATTGTCACAAATAGAGGTACATGGAAACCAGAGATTCGCAGGCGAATCGGAATGGCCAAAACAGCGATGATCCAACGCGGCAAAATATGGAAAGATAGACACATTCCTAACCGGACTAACATGCACCTCGTCTGTGCACTTGTCTTCTCCATATCTCTTTATGGGGCAGAGACCTGGACGCTCAAAGCCGATGACAGGCAGAGGATTGATGCTTTTGAAATCAGGTGCGGGCGCCGCCGGCTAAGGATTCCTAAGACAGCTTGAAAGTAAAATGGAATACTCAAACTAAGCTACTTCGGTAATATATATGTTTTTATAACAACGAAACATGAGTTGAGACACGGCGAGTGACCGATAAAACCTGGTTTTTAAATAATTTTGTATAAGTGTTTAAATAATTGTCGTTCACCTGCCGTATGTGTCGTTCACCTGTTTTTATATAGACAAGTGAACGACATACAGGCGATGGACAAAATGACAGTTATGTCATCAAAACAAATAAAGTATTTCGTTGATGAACTGCATATTTATACACATAAAAGTAGACCATACTTTACGCGTTATAAATTAAAATGAATGCAATAGTACACACGTCAACCAAAATATGGAAGGCAGAATATAGACTACATACCCATTACAAACTCCCGCTCGCGTAAGTGTATGTATCATATTTTTTTAGTGCAGCACACTGACGACGTGTGACTCGGAACAGTGTTAGGTGGCAACTGAAGGTCTCGATTTATGCGGGGTGAGGCAGGGGAAACGAAATAGTAGTCACACAATTGTAATGTTTGTCTCATGACAAGTGAACGACAAAAAATGGCGTGGACAAACTTAAATTGCAAATAATTCGAAAAATAATCATAGTATTATTATTCGATATGGTAGTATTCAATCTTCATCATATATGAAAACAAAATGGAGTACTGAACTTAATCTAAGTCGGTAATGTATATGTTTTTATTACAACGAAACATGAGTACCTCGCGTTGGGACACGGCAAGTGACCGACAAAACCTAGTTTTAAATCGTTTTTTTGTCTATTAATATACTTTACTTTTAATTAAAAACATTTGGCCTCTATGTAAAAAGTGTCTTTAGATATGTGCTACCAATTGAATATTTAAAATAATGCGGTGTAAAAAACTTCTTCTAAGACAAACCTGTTGACAGGTGGCGGTGCAAATATTTTGAGAACGACCCTTATACCAACAGGGTGTTTTAATGGAATTATGAAAGGTAAAGTGCAAGGCATTGAAGTCTCGCTCTCGTTGCGTAATATATTAAAAGCTTTCTGTCTGTGTAATTAAAAGTGAGTGACGGAACACGAATATTGAGGTTCCGTTTTGAAGCGAAGACAATCGGAAAATGGGGCTTTTGCCTCTCTTTAAAATGTATTTAAAGTATTCATAGGAACAGAGCAGAGACGACGCAGCGTCGTTTTTTGATGTTATATAACTATTTATATTTATACACATTGAAGAAATTTAAAAATATAAATACCTAACCTAACCTAGGGTGCCGCTGGCAGAGAGGCAAGGCCTAAGTGAAAAAGGGTATAAGTCAAATATTAATCAGAAACAGAAGGTTATAACTCTATTATGAAACTTGACTTAATTATACCCCTTTTAACTAGGGCAACAGTTATATCTTTCAAAACATCCTATCTCAACTCATTCGCCAAATTTCCATTTGTCGAAAAGTATTTTTTCCTGAAACCCGTAATATTTCAGAATTTTATATAAACATCGTTTTAAAGAACCCATTAGGTTAGGTTATTAATGTTCATTTTATATTTTTTCTGAAAAAAAATACAGTTTTAGAAAACAATGGCTTTCGGACAAATGGAAATTTGGCGAAGCGTTACAGAATGGGAAACAATTAGTGTTAAGGAACCCCTTCAAAACATCACCTTGTTCATCTACTTGTCACTTGATCACCAAGGAAATCGGGACAAGTGTACCTACCATATCAAAATATCGAAAGGTACAGTCAAACAATTTGATTCCTAGGCCATTTCGTACCATGTCACAGTGAACGTCAATATGAAAGCCGCTTGAAATCTCATATCATTGTCATTTAACAAGGTTCCATAGTGGCCTAGAAATCAAATTGGTTGACTGTATCTACAGATGTAATACTACTAGCGCCATCTTACTTTTTCCAACTAACTATAGTTGCGTGATTGTCACTGAAGGCCGTTACAATTTCTAAGAGTATTTCAAATATGAAATAAGCCTCAGCGCCCCCAGCGGACCTTATTAAAAACTGTACTCTATTCCATGAAATTGTCTTTTTTAATCCGATTCCATTTTAATTCCGTCCTCCCAGGGGCTCTCATTACCGGCAACAAGTATACCCAGCGGTTCCTAGAGCTACTGTAAGACATTTTTAATTGTATCGGCTTATGGTATTGAACATGATATAATCTGGAACGATTTTGTTGCGATATTAACTTGGATTTTATTTATAAGATATTTATTGTGACCAAGTACTTAGGTCTTAAGTAGAGCTTTGTCGGATGTATCAAATTAGTTTTAAATTTTTCTTAATTAACAATTTCACTTATGTACCTACTATACTACAGTCTTCAATGCCTTAAATGTAGTTATAAATAAGGTTTATACTATAAATTTTCCAATATATTATATTATTATAATGAATAAAAACATAAAGCCAATAACAGATGTCCGATAACAGGGCCATAAGAAGATATAAATTAAGGTAAGGTACATAAATAAAATAGAGTAAGATGAGATGAGTCACTCTTAAAATAAAACAAAAGATAGCAAGCAACTACCCCATGTGTGTGTGCGAGTATGTCTATACGTGTAACTATATCAATAAATGAGATGTACCTTGCGTTATTTCTTTACTTAAAGGCAGTTAATCCTAAAAAGAACTAGCAGCAGCTGCAAAATCCTCAATGCCGATACTTTTAGTAACTTTCCGGAAAATAGCAGTTGACGTAACGCAAAACCTCGGGTTCCTCCGGGAAATTAGGGTGAGCTGGGGCGCAGCACACTAATTCATCCAATTTCGTCGATGTACTACTGAAATATCAAATGCTTCGTTCGCAATTTTACCAAATATATAGGAAACTTACGAAAGAACTGCATATTTCTTTGAGTTTTCATGAATGAATTTATGTCGTTATAGCTGTCGAATTTTAACATTTAGGCACAGAATAAAATACAAATTTTGGTCACTCCTCATGTCTTCTTTTACATTAGGCGTACAGTCCAGGGCTTACGGCCTGCAAGGTATGAAATACCTGTAACAGATCGGCAAAAGAATTGACAGAAACGCTTTGACGCGTTAAATCGTCAAATTTTATCGATATGTCGAGATAATATCAGTAACTACCCGCAGTCGTGATGCCGTCAGGTAAACATATATATGGGCATAGGCTATTGGTACCATATTTGGTATAGGCATTGTGGAATGCAATAAATGATTAAGAGCTTAGAATAAGCAATATTTTAATGCATGCATGTTTTGGCTTAAGGGTGGCATCACAGATCCATACCTATATTCCTCCACAGTCGATTTTCATTTCGAATACCTTTCAATTTGAAATACCTTTGAAAATTTAATTTATAAATATATATATTTTTACAAAATGTATCCTTTAAATTCCTTACCAAAATCTTCTCTCTCTTAGTTGGAGCCACTTGCCACCAACTCGCCATATTGCAAGCGGAAGTGCAAGTGCAAACGGCAGGTGAACAATTGATCCAATAGTATAGCTGAGGACTGAGCTAAAGCCGGTTGAAGGTGCTGAGTCAGTCCCCTGCCCCACTGGGATGCTATAACAGCGTCGCCAGTGAAGTTTCCCATATAAAATGTGGTAGCCAGACGTTCCATACATTCCAATATGATTTGTTTGGATGAAACAACTGGTGATGAGACTGTGGCATCATGGTGAGGCAGGGAATAGACTTGTATATGTCAAAGTGAAATTTTAGAATCAAGGATATGGTAAAATCAGGGATTTCGTCAAATCCCTAAGGTATTTGAGAAATCCACGAGATGACAAAATAGTAACCGAGTCTTGTTATTTCACTAAAAAAATCTAGAGATTTGATCAAATCGCTAGACTAGTTTAGTGACATGACGAAATCGGATTGGAAACTAGTATTGCCACGGCGGCGGATTTATCAAATCCTTTAGCGATTTTACCAAAGCCCTGATTTTACGATTTTTACGATTATGCCTTTAGTCGGTCCTCAACTGGTTTCCAAATTATGTTCCATCTTTTATATGTATTATAAACTATTCTTAAACATAATTAGCAAAAACCCACAATTTTCACGTCCTTAAACACAACACACGCTTAAAAATTAAGTAACCTATTTTAAGTGTATATAAAAATATATTTAAGTTCTTACTGAATTATTGACTCATAGCTCAGTTAAATCCAACATTTATTTTGGATAGAGGGCACCCGCAACTTCGTATGCGTGATTATTTTTATACCATAATTGGGTAAAAAGTATCCTATGACCATCTTTGGATGTTCAGCTATCCCTGTACTAAAATTGTTTAAAATCCGTCCAGCCGTTTCGGTGTGATGCGAGGACAAAGGAAATTATGAAAACAGATGGCGTCAGACCGGCATGGCGCCGGTATCGCACCCTTACAAAACAAATGACGATCCTGCATCACGCTATTAAGATTTTTCCTAAAATCATGGCCCCTCTCCATAGAAAACTGATTTTCAATACAAAACTAGAACTTTATAATAGTAGATAAGAATACGAGGTTCTCATTCCCCTGTTTTCTGCTTCCAGTACAAAATTCCCAAGAAGGAAGAGGTGGTGGAACAGCAACAACAGGAGCCTGACAACCCGCTCATGAGGAAGAAGAAGACTCCTGAAGAGCTGGCGGCAGAAGCGGAACTTGAAGACCAGGATGAATTTACCAGTGAGTGTACTTCTCTAATATCAGAAGAAATAATATAGAGAACTAAACTAGCAATTATTGATTGATCGGATGTTCCTATTATTAACGTTTAGAATTGCCATGCGTCATTTAACTAGCGTGTCAATAATATTATCTTCGATTTCCGCTACTACGCGTTAGCGTGCTAATAATTAACAATATATTAAAGTAAAATTCGGCCTTAGAGTAAGAACATTGAATTATTGACATAATCATAGTTTGGAGGACCGATTGTGGAGACCAAAAAACTGTAACTCCCAATAGTCTCTCTCGCTCTCCGCACCCTTCATAACATTGTCTGAGGACCAAGAATTCAGTAGTTTTACCACCATTATACATATCATTCCCAACAAAGTAAGGTGAACTGCCTATGTTTTCTTATGCCTCGGCTTCAACTGTTTGGACATAATTATGATGCTGGATCGGACCTTAAGCAAAGATTCTATAGTCAAACAGAATAGCAGTTCTAAAAAGAGTATGCCTAATGGCTATTAGAAATACTTATGATATGATTAATATTTATCTTTACAATGTTTCAGAATTGAAAAACACCATCGAAACGCAAGTGAATGAACTAAAGTCGCAGATTGAGAGCAAGTGCGTGATGCAGTGAGCGCGCCACGCAGGCGCCCCGCGCCGCAAAATGGCCGCCCCAATATGGCGCCCAAGTTTACTATTATAATAACCGAATACATGATGTAGCTGTGCTAAGGTCACTGTTACGATGTTTCACCCGAAGACAACCCACCCCGCCCAGGAAAATTTCGTTCGGATATCATTCACGCTCAAAACAAATCGTAGGAGAGATTCGAATTCTAAATTTTTTCGGAACGTAGTTGGCTAGAGGCGCGTTGGTGCTTGATAATGAGCAATAATATTTTTATACATTCATAAACGTTAATGTGAGCCCTCGATTCAACCGATGTACTTAAAGCGCGTTCCAGCAAGGTCAAGTCATGCCGCGGCGGTGCGGGTGCCGCGCGTGCGTCGTGCGCGATCCGCGCGTGACTCGCGCGTGATCTGCGCGTGAGTCGCGCGTGATTATTGCGTGCACCGCGCGAGCACCACGCCGCGGCGGCTCGTGTGAAATGTGAAACATACCAGTTTTATATGTTGACGCTTGTGATATATTGTTATTTAAGTGTAAAGAGGAAATAATATAAATACAACTAGAACGAAACGGTGTATTATTATTAAAGAGGGAAATATGTAATATAGGAAGACTTAGCACGCGTGTAGTTGTTTCAATACTCGACTGTGTTTACGACTTCTCTCGTCTTTTCTCTGCCAGCGGCTACATTGAAATAACAATGTATTAGGTCTTTACGAAAATTTGTTTTCATCCAAATTCCGGCCGGCCGCGCGGCTGGCTCGCCCCGCTCTCTTTCGCGACTTCAACTTTTGCCTCAAAATCTTTTGCATGCGTGCTTATGCAGTGTATCTCGGTGTTGTGTCAGTGTATTCAGTTTAGGTGTACATTACCTGTAATCGACCTAGCCTTAACGTCCACATCGAACATATAATAGGTACCGCGACCGCGCTAGCGGTTCTGTCCATTTTGTTCTGCATGCCTTTAATGTAAGATCAATGTTCGTTTAGAATAATGTAAAGTTGTAGATATCAGTGACCTATACTTCGCGTCGTTTCTGTTCACACACGCGACGGTCGAGTCTAACGTTTTATCGATGTTTTAATGCTTAGGGATAATATTAACACATAGTGAGAGCGAATTCTTCGAGCGATCTTGCCCTAGGGTACGGAGGACAGACATCGGAGCGAGCGTTGAGACTGCGGCAGGATACAGAGCCGGTTGTTCGGACGATTATCTCCACATAAAGCTGCAAATGCAAAAGATTTGTTATCGTCAAAAGCTGTGATATATAAATAATAAACTATCGCTGTGCCGGCGACGCCGAGCGCTCAACTTCTGGTTAGCTTCTTCAGGATTGATCACGCATCAGATCCGACCTCCATTCTTGTAGACTGTGACCATATTCTTCACATTCGATCAGCACATCATGTATTTCCACTTGACTATCGACAGCTGCGATCATCTGTTCTATATAGCATCATGCTTCCTAGTATATCTAATCTATCATTTCTTTCAAATTCTGTTCTGCGTTTCAGTTAACTATCTATACTGTATTCTGGTCAATTATACCTACCTTCATTGTCTATTGCGAAATCAGAAAACTATTCAATATACACACATATGTAAATATTAAAATACAACAATAATTTCTGATTGTTTATCAAGAATGCTACTCTATTTTCTGATGTATAAGATTCGATATTTTCTCGCACTCTACTGCACACATATGTATATTTTCATAGCTTGTTTCGATAGAACCTAATTTCGAGCACGCCTAGCCATAGCTCTTGCAACATGAACCAACTTGTTCTTGCAAGTCGTACCAGCCGGTATGGACATTATGTTCCGAAACTCTTGATCTCTCGGACGACAGATGGGCATCGTTTCTCTAATCCCGTCCATTCTCTGCAACATCACATCACTCTATCTTATTATAACTAAGGTATAACTTTGTATCTCACGGTGTATGTGTGACTAGCCTAGGTTTATCATTATATTACAACAGATAGTCCTATGTATGTGCATGGCAATCATAGTTAAAGGTTGTTTGTAGCTATTCGGAATAAACAATAATAGTTTTAAGTCAGTCGGACCTGTCGGTTTTGATAACTATCATTTTGACACGACCAATGTTTCAAAGTTCACCTCTATCCTAGCTCTCCTTGTATCTGTATGTTAGTTGCCACTTCTATACCAAGAAGCTATCGTGAATATATATACTTATATATAGTTCCCTTGTCTGTACGTCTATCTTCGATCTAATAGTAGGTAGTACGTCTCTAGCCTGTGCTCTTCGTTGTTGACTCCCGTTTATAGTAGTAATAGTGGTAGCTGGAGGATTATTTTGGTACGTAGATACTTGACACTTTATATCGCTACTGTCACTAATGTAAAACTAAGGTCTGGCGCTGCGCGCTGGTGGCTCCACCCTCTCGTCGCCGCCGGGGCGACTTGCATGACGAATAACTTAGTTAAGTGTTACCAGCTCTTGAAGTGTGTTTCAGTGTCGTTTTCTCTTCAATTCGTCTTTTATTTTATCTTTTTTTAAACATGTATTATTATATTTAACGCTGCGGCTATCTGTGTGTCTGTATGTTAAGCTTTCGATGTTCAATGTATAGTTTATAACATGTAATTAGAATAATGCTTAACTGCGCATAATGTGAAGGAATTTGGGTGATATCAAATGGTTGTTGCATATAATACAGTACAATACGAGGTACCAAGTTACGCCGTTAGCAGCGGCGAGGTTATGTGTTATGTACGTATTTAGGACGTCCACGGCTGAGGCCTGGGCGACAATACTAAACTGTTTGTACATCACGGCATCGAATATACGTCTTTCCCACTGTCTTACAACTCGTAGCGTATGATATACTTACTAACATACTGACTCCTGCACACTCACAGATTAAACTTATACCAACTCTTTTCTTTTATATAAAAAATATAGTGCATTTATAAAGAGGTTTATACAAGGTAGATGTGTAGTTTAGTAATAATTGTACGTTATTTATAAAGAAAACAAATTCCTTTTCATGCATTTAGCTATGTTTAAGGCCCACATGGATTTTGACCAACTATAGATTTTCTCGGTGATCAGTTGATAAAAAATAGATTGATTGTTCTTATGACTTTCGTACTCAGGGTAAAATATATATTTACTATGAATAATTATTGTTGTCTATTTATATATGTTTTTTTAGATCATTTAGGTGGGAGGTATGACTTTTCGGCCTTTGAAGGCTTCATTCTGTCCTTGAAAGTGATAGTTTTTCTTGAATTTATTAATGTTCCTTGCCCTGTATAGGGTTAAACTTTCACTGTTATTCTACCCTTAGAGGAGTTATGAATTGGTAGACTTATACAATTTAATACAAACCTTGTTAACAATTTATTGATAAATGAACCTATTATAGTTGGACTAGACTAGGTAGGGTCTGGCGCGGGTATAGACACATTTTTAACATTTCACTGTTATTTCTTCGTATACCCTGTCCATTGTACTAAACCACCAGCCAAAGACCTTATTTCAACGTATTAAACTATTTATGGCTGAATATTACTCTGGATGGGGTATATTTAAGTAGCGTAGCCTCTCTATCTATTCAACTCTTACAAACTCTTTCAAATAAATGTTACAAATGTGTCCCTCTTTGAACACTATTAGACCCGATTGTTTAATCATTTGGAAATATCTGACACACCATAGACCAAAATCGTTCAAATGAGGAATCAATCGGAAGCATTCTGATGTATGTTACACATACCCTCTAGCGTACTATCATCACGCACATGACGAAGTTCTTCTCCAAAAGATACCTACATTGTTTTATATGTCAGAGATGAAGGTACTCTGGAGGGCCAGAATGCAGGATTCAGATTACCATAGACAGATAGGAATAGATGAATTTAGAGACAACGACACAATCGAACACACATGAGAGCTTCGACACTAACGCCAATTTTACTTTATAGATATATGTATGTTGTTCCGAAATGTTACTTGCAATATAGAGAGATTTTTAACGCAAAGAACTGATTATAAAAGTGCCACACACATTTTGCGCTTGTTTTATTTGATGTTCTCTATATTGTATTTTTTTTCGCATTTTCTTGAAGTTGCATTGTATACACAAGGAAATAGATGGATGGATAAAACTGCCACAGTTTAATATTATGATAAGTACTGCTACATTTTTGGTCCAACTGTGTCCTTGTGTGTACGTTTCTTTAGGATAGTTATTATTGGCCAATATAAGATCACTATAGAGAGTTAGTTTTTAATATTAGTGACAACTAGTGTTAAATCGCAAGTTTACCGTAACAAAAAAAAGTGTAAAGCAAAAAAAAATGTTTGGTCGACCGCCCGCGGTCAGCATGTTGTATTGTTATAATAACGAAGGTTAGTAGTTTATCCACGATTACATTTAACTTAGAGTTATGGATGAAAAACGAAAAAAGGGGTTAATATTGTTGAAAATGTTTTTAGGTATTGATAATTGGATTGAGCTTTTGTGGAACCGCGTTGTTGACGATAGGTTAGGTTTCCTTTGCAGTTGGCTGTACAAACTGCCACGATAGACATATTTATCGTTGAAGGGATACCGTTTAGTTTCACTGATCACGTAGTAGGTCTAGTAGGCTTTGCTGCCTTTTCGTGTCCCATGCTGTTATGTTTCAGAGGTCCCTAATATTAGTTATGTATAAAGTTTAGAGGTAGGGATTTTCAGGCTGCCCCGGGCGAGTTTGAAAATGTTCTACCTAACATGTTGTTAAATAATAAATAACTACATTGTACCACCACTCTGCTGTTTTATTCATACTATACTGTCCTATTGTGATCGTGTGTTAGTGAACAAGCTGGGATTCACAAGCCACGTGCGCGTACCTACACGCCAACTGCAGGCCAGCTGTTCATTATTGCACAGGCATTTTACTTTGAATTATTTCAAAGACTAAAAATTCACCATACAGCCAATTGTCCAATAGCCAAGTATCAAAAACTGACTTTAAAAAATAAGAACTAATAATTCTAATAAAAACTTTTTAATTGTTCTCTGCATTTAGTTTTCGCACTGAACATTTCTCGGCTCTGCTACTGTCAATGTATTTTAAATGTTGACAAATTTCGAAAAACGGACAATCAATTTTTATAATAATTTTACATACAGCGGTTATTTTATTTTCATGATTCTTAATTATTTATTAGAGATTTCTTACGAGTTTTTAATTTTAACAATATGACAGCGTTTAATGAGTGAATTGAAAGTTAATAAGTTTACCAAACGTAAACAAATAAAAAATTATACAGAAATGATTGTGTCCAAATCAATATAAAAGTTATTTTATTTAGGACTTGCGATCTTCTCCGAATGATACTTGGTTTCTAAAAAAAATCGTGCGTTTAGAAGTTGTTGATTTAACCAAAATTAATAATTATGTTTATATTTTTTATTATTGTGTTTTCATATAATTATAATTCTCATTAATATATTTTGTTTTGAAACAAACACATGATTCGGACTCGAAATATTATTCCTATACCTAAAAAAAATTGGGCAAGTTCCGCACAAACACTTTTCATCCTTAAGTGGTTAAGTTTGCACCTGGTATGTATAGCGCCCCATACAAATGAGGTGCAAAGTTAACGCAACCAACCCGTTTGTTGTATGGGAGCCCCCCTTAAATATTTATTTTATTTTATTTTTAGTATTTTTTGTTATAGCGGCAATAGAAATACATCATCTGTGAAAATTTCAACTGTCTAGCTATCACCGTTCTTGAGATACAGCCTGGTGACAGACGGACGGACGGCCGGACGGATGGACAGCGAAGTCTCAGTAATAGGGTCCCGTTTTTACCATTTGGGTACGGAACCCTAAAAAGTACCAAATGAACTTCATGACACTTATTACATATGATATTCAAAATGTAGATAGTGTTTATTTTCAAGCATATTTGGAGAAAAGCACTATACATGCCTCGACGGAATGTCACTTTCAGATTCGTATCATACTCAGCCACGAACTGACTATTCCCGGCCTCTGCAGTAATGTACTATTATTGTTACATTCAATATATACCTATGTTCGATTATAAGGTATCTATGGGCCTTTGATGGCATTTCACATTGGCATTTCAAGCAGATACTTTTGCGGATCCGCATAAGTGTCTGCATCAAATATTTGTGTAAATGGGAATAATATAACTAAGTGAATATGTAAATTATACGACAAAAAATAATATTTGAGATAATTTTATTTTAAAAAAGTACAAAAATAAAAACTAATGACTTATTAACATAATAACTTAATTATACGGACGGATAATAACTTAATATATTGTGTTTGTACAGCCCTGGAGGTTAATTTATTGTAACATGTAGTGACTTTCCTCCGATGTTGTTATTTATTCCAAAAACGACAAAGCAGTCCATAGTTTACTCAAATTGTGATTCAGTTCTTCTAATAAAGACAAAACGTTTTCGAAGGCAGTGTTCAATAGCCCATGGTCGGCGTTTTCACTTATTTTCACTTCTGCATCATCATCTGTTATTCTCGTGGTTATTTCGATTCCGTCATGATTTTTACTGGATTTCTTTTTATTGTTCTCTTCTTCAATTGTATTCTCATAATCATCGTCGATCAAATCTTGCATTATTCTATTCTTCTTGGAAAATTTACCCAATTTGAAATGCTTCTTGTCATCTAAATCAATTTCATTTTCTACGGTTTTATCTTCTTCGAGTTTTATTTTATTTTAAAAAAGTACAAAAATAAAAACTAATGACTTATTAACATAATAACTTAATTATACGGACGGATAATAACTTAATATATTGTGTTTGTACAGCCCTGGAGGTTAATTTATTGTAACATGTAGTGACTTTCCTCCGATGTTGTTATTTATTCCAAAAACGACAAAGCAGTCCATAGTTTACTCAAATTGTGATTCAGTTCTTCTAATAAAGACAAAACGTTTTCGAAGGCAGTGTTCAATAGCCCATGGTCGGCGTTTTCACTTATTTTCACTTCTGCATCATCATCTGTTATTCTCGTGGTTATTTCGATTCCGTCATGATTTTTACTGGATTTCTTTTTATTGTTCTCTTCTTCAATTGTATTCTCATAATCATCGTCGATCAAATCTTGCATTATTCTATTCTTCTTGGAAAATTTACCCAATTTGAAATGCTTCTTGTCATGTAAATCAATTTCATTTTCTACGGTTTTATCTTCTTCGAGTTTTTTCTTGTTTCCTAATAAACTCCTCTTTTTTCTAGATAGCTCATCTTCTTGGGCATCATTTAAATCTTCTCTATTTCTAAAATTTCTCGAATTCCTCTTCGAAATTTTGCTTATATTACTTTTTGTTGACTTTTTCTGCTTGAGATCTCTTAAAGTTTTGGTCAAATTCAATTTTGGAATTTTGATAGAATTAACATTCTTCAGTAGTTTGTCAAATATTCCCGAGCCTAATAATGTATGTTCGTGTTTTGACTTCCTTTCGCCTTTCTTCAAAAGTTGCCTTCTAGACTTCTTTTTATTTTCCCATTCTTCTTCAAATGTTTGACGCTTAACTCTGTTTGACAGTGTATTTTCATGTTCAAATATCCCCTGCACATCTCTTAATCCCCTATTCATACTATCGATTCTGCTTTTCAAAGCCTGATCATTATCAATTTCATTTAATTCAGATACATCAGTATCAAATGCAAAGTCATCTAAACTGACTGATCTTTTTCGTCTATCATTTTTCTCAGTATCCTCATCTTTGTGTTCGACCTTAGTATTTTCTTGACTGATATCAGTCTTTTCAGTTGGTTTCAGTTTCTTTTCATTGTTTATTTCTTCTATGCTTTCACTTTTTGTGATGTTGACAGGCTTAGCCTCTACAAGAGTCGTATTATCCTTATCATCGTAATCGTAGCAAGCATTGACCTTGGTGTTAGCGAGAACCCAGAAGCCGAAGGTCTTGGGGGGCAGGTTGAGAAGCAAAGTCTTATAAGGACGGACCCGTTTCACGACTGGTCGGATATTTCCTTCGTAGAACATTGGGCGACCATTCACCACGATATTCCTGGAATTAAATAAGGGAGTTTTTAATACTCTATAGGCCTAGATATATACGAAATAGCTAGTTATTACGTACATGCTGATAAGGTATAATACTAATTTGTGTCACACTTTCATACGTTCAGCTATGGATTCGCATGTCCCTTTGACTTGGGCGCGAATCCAAAAGATACAACGTACAATAATGAAATCATTATGTTGTATCGCAAAAAAGGGTATGTCCATCAGTATGATTGCAATGGTTATTTCTCTTGACATAGATAGTTTCTAGCACTAAGACTATATCTCAGCACGTAACAACTTAATAACATCTTATTAACAACATAATAACGCCTGTTACATATTAGGCATTGAGGGGTGTAGAATTGCATATATTATGCATATCTACACATATAAGAATAAAAATTTAAAAGATTTTACGTGCCACGATTCTAAATAAATCTTGCAAAACGTATTCGACAATATTCCCACACTGCTAACAGGCAAAGACTTGTAAATCGAGGAAAGATTACCTAACAGAAACCCAATATCAGGAAGGAAGCATTACCCGTTATGATCATGTCCCAGTATAAACTGCATGATATCGCCTCCCTCCTCCCTTTTTGCCAGCTTCACTGAGAACCTCGCTGGCTCGCTATCCATGTTCACTCCGTAAAGAGTGACGGCTCCGGGCACAGGCTTGTGACGCAGCGATGTACAGTGCGCGAATAAACCCGCCTGGCCGTCGGAAGGTTCCATGGTCACGTCCAGTACGCGCTCACCAACTAGGTTCTTGAAGAGTAGGGCCATGTAAAAGCTCTGAAATGGGAATAATAATTTAATATTACTCTTTGTCTTTTTTAGGAAATTTTACAACATAAACATTTGTTTCCTGTACCTATAAAAAATACTACTAGTAAAGAAATGGGCTATAGATTTAAAAACGCGTCAGGTATACATCAATGGAGTAGAACAATGAGTGGTTGGGATACTAATTTACGAAGAATACCATAATGATCCTTATTATTATCCGCTGTTTACGATTCCTTGAATTATCTTTGTCCCGTAGTGTTGATGTATTTGGCATATCAAAGGAAAAAAGACTCACTAGATTTTCGTTTTGTTTTCTTCTTCGTTTTGGCATTGTAGATACATAGCTCATTTGTCGCTAAGTCCCAGAAGTGAAAAATATCTTAGGGGAAAGGGTCTTTAAGCCTGTCCTTTTGATAAATACGTACCAAAGTGGGCTCATGCAGCTCGTTCGCTAGTAGCTCCCTGTAGTGGACATGGAACCCGTTCCTGGCGGAATACCCGAGGCTGGTCAGCCAGTCAGCCGCACGGGCCTGCTCGCTATGCCTCTGTGGGGTTTCGGTCAGCCAGAGCGGTGTACTGCTGGTGCTAAGGACCCGGAGAAGCGAGAGCCGGGAGTCATTGGACATGCGAGCCAGCTCGTGAGACGAGGAGTTCCTGAAAAGGAGCTTTCGTTAAGTAGGTAGACTAGATGATTCAGGGAGTCAGGTGAATGAGATGTGGAGACACGTCGCGAAACAAAATTAGCTTATTAAGAATCTTGGTCGCGATATTATCAGAAATATATGGAACAGATGTATTGTCTTCTCGATTTCGTGGTTGGTTCCATAATAAAAGTTGCCCATTGCTACCCAATATTGTTCTAGCAAGATAGGTTAAATATCACGGAACTCCATTAAGTTGACTTAAGTTGACAGATGATTTTAATTGTAGTTGTTACACCACTGCCACGTTTCTAAAAATAAGTGTAAGACAAAAATCATAGGTCATGTTGATAGATATTCATTTTAAACGAATCAACACGTCCCTATCCTCAAAACAGTGTTCACTGAAGGTTTTTTAAGTTTACCGAGTGATATCTGCTTCTGTTTTTACAAATGTGAAAGAAAATACATGTGGGTAGCATTGATTAACCATAATATTATCAGCAGTCCGATCATTTAATCTAAGACTATGTCGTCTCAGTAGTTACTGTTAAGACGCCTCAGTTGAGACAACAAAGTCTTGGACTAAATGATAATAGGGTTAGTCAATGCTATCCACATATTTTTTCTTTCACATTGGTAAAAACAGTATCTGGGTAAGGACCAAATTCTTTGCATCGTTGGACAACGGAAATCACAATGGAATGTGTGAAACCGGAAAAAAGTAGCATAAAAAGTAGTATTAAATTGTAAATGTACGTGTACTAAGGTTTGAAGATGAATAATAAATAAACATCGGGACAGGTGAAACTAAATAAAAGCTTGTAAGCACAATTGGTAACGTTGTCTTCGCTTCGACGAATTTCCGTTGTGACACGTAGCACAATGTTGTGTCACTTGTCGCACAATGGAGGCAAAATACTTCACGACCTAACCAGAAATAACAACATGGCAGCACTATCGAAGTCAAGCTTGCAAGTTCGGAGTCAGTGTTCCATTAAAATAATTGAAGAATCTACTGGAATAGCGTTGTAAGTTCCGTGTAATGTCGTCGCACAACTGGAGGTAGCACAATGGAAGAATATTTGGGACATGCATAAAATAGCCGCAAAATTTAAAATGATGAAGGATATCGAATATTAAACTATACCTGCGTCTTAACCAAACCTAAGACTATACATACAAATAAACTGTATAAGTTAAGGCGTTCGTACTTTAAAACAAAATCAATATATTCTCGAGAAAGCAGAGTACGGACATATTCATTTTGTATGGGAAATATAATAAAGATAAAAAGTATATTTCTGAATATTTTTTTTATTAACTATTCTGAAAATCAATTCGTTTATTGATGATTGGGTTAATAGGAACTGTTATTTGGCGTGTTTTTCTACTCTACAAATTAACGATAAATGTTCTATTTTTAGTTTGAGATGAGGTGGACATTAATGTATGACAGTATTTGCAAAGAATTTGGTCCTTACCCATCTACAGTAGTCCAATGCTACAGAAAATCAGATGACTTGTAATCGAGTGGTAATAGATGGGAATGATATCACTTACCCATTAAGCAACACAGCATCCATAGTATCAGTGGACAGTGTTACATAGTCTTTGAAGTCACTTTTGGATCCCGCTTCCAGACAGCCACTGACGTCACCACCGACTACCTTCCATCTCCGAGACGCGAATGTATCCACCATCATCCGTAGGGTTTGGAGGTCGTTGAGGTAATCTTCGAGGGTTTGGTTGTTGCATTCTGGAAGTAACATAAGGTTTTAGTTCAACACTGATCTGTTTGACTAGAGGTTTGAATCCAGGGGGGTGATTTCAAGGGAATTTCAAAAATCATATCCAAGAAATAATCCATAATATTCCATAATATAAGTTTGCTACCTGGCCTAACTTATTCTTTTAATACTTATAACTAGGGTTGAATTGAAACGCCGGTGGAATCACCCAGACAGTACTTTGGCATTGAAAAGATATGAGGAAGTTATTCAATAGTACATTACATCAGAGGCCGGGAAAATTAGGATTTCCGGCCAAGTAGGTATATACGGCCGAGCGAGCGTGCGAGCGAGGCCGGATAGTGATACGAGGCCGGGAATCCGTTTTCACGACGAGGCATGTATAGTGCTTTTCTCAAACATACAATGAAATAAAAAAATATACTTCAAAGAATAACACTTAATATTGTTTGTCCGATATTTTCCGAATTTGACCGAATTTTAAAAATCAGATTTCATATTCTGACTCAGGAGCCCCAAAAACCCCCGGATACCGAATTTCAGCCTCCTAGGACCAATTTGAAATTTTCTCCATACAAATCGTTTTTTTTTCGTAATTTTCCGAATTTGACCGAATTTTCAGACAAGATTTCAGATTCATATTTTTGAGCCCCGAGAGCCCCCCGATATCGAATTTGACCGAATTTAAAAAAACCGATTTCAGATTCTGACTCAGGAGCCCCAAAAACCCCCGGATACCGAATTTCAGCCTCCTAGGACCAATTTGAAATGTTCTCCATACAAATCGTATTTTTTCGACATTTTCCGAATTTGACCGAATTTTCGGACAAGATTTCAGATTCATATTTTTGAGCCCCGAGAGCCCCCGAATCCGAATTTGACCGAATTTTAAAAATCCGATTTCAGATTCTGACTCAGGAGCCCCAAAAACCCCCGGATACCGAATTTCAGCCTCCTAGGACCAATTTGAAATTTTCTCCATACAAATCGTTTTTTTTTTCGATATTTTCCGAATTTGACCGAATTTTCGGACAAGATTTCAGATTCATATTTTTGAGCCCCGAGAGCCCCCCGATACCGAGTTCAAGACGCCTAGCACCAATTTGAAATTTTGAAAAAAAAAGTCGCCATCTTGAATTTTTTTTTCCACAAGTGTCTAACAACCAACCTTTAAAAACAAAACCTGCTTTTTGTCAAACCAGCCAGCTGTGTGAATGACCTTGTTGTTGAAACAAAAAAAAAGTTACTTTGCAGGCCTAGGCCTGAAAAGCAGTATGAAATCCCTTTACAGTCCTCTCGAGTTGTTGCGCCCAAAAACCGATACTTCCGAGCCTATTATAAGGAACGCAAAGACAATATTTCATTGCATGTTTGAGAAAAGAAATTTTACATCACAAGTGTTGGGGAATATTATGCATTCACGGAATAATAAAATAAATAAATATCGGACAACCTCACACAAATCGATCTAGTCCCAAATTAAGCTCAAGAAGACTTGTGTTATGGGTACTAGACGGGGTACACTACATAAATACGAAAAACTAAATTCCGATTATCGGAATCACGAGTTTCATAATACCGATTATTATAATTCCGAATGTTTTAAAACTCCGAATATAAGTATGTCGATTTTTCATTTTTCCGATTTTTATAAATCCGAAATTTCAAAATGTCTAACGTTTACAATCACGGTTTACAAAATTCCGAATTTCAATACACCGAACAATAAGAAGTCCGAATGAATACTAATTCGAAATATCAAAAATACGAATTCCGATTATAAAAATACCGATTTTCAAAACTCCGAATATCATTAGACCGACCAATAATAAACCCGACTAATCAAAAGTCCGAAACATCAAAATTACGAATTGCTGTTATTAATAACTACAAAATATAAACCTTAATAAATATGTGAAAGTTTTTCGGGCTAACGGGGCCTGCCTCAAGGTGAAATAGGTAATTTTAGGATTTAAGCTAACCTACAGTTTTCGGGATTCAGCAAGTCTTTTGACGCTCTGCTAATAGCGGACCGCTATACGTGGTCACAATACAAACCTAACCTAACCCACAGTTTTCGGGGTTCAGCCAATAACCTAACCTATAGTTTTCGGGGATCAGCAAGTCGGACGCTCCGCTATACGTGGTCACAATACAAACCTAACCTAACCTACAGTTTTCGGGGTTCGGCCAATAACCTAACCTATAGTTTTCGGGGTTCAGCAAGTCTGACGCTCCGTTCGCTCCGCTATACGTGGTCACAATACAAACCTAACCTAACCTACAGTTTTCGGGGTTCAGCCAATAACCCAACCTACAGTTTTCGGGGTTCAGCAAGTCTTTTGACGCTTCGCTATACGTGGTCACAATACAAACCTAACCTAACCTACAGTTTTAGGGGTTCAGCCAATAACCTAAGCTATATTTTTCGGGGTTCAGCAAGTCTGACGCTCCGCTAAACGAGGTCACAATACAAACCTAACCTAACCTACAGTTTTCAGGGTTCAGCCAATAACCTAAGCTATAGTTTTCGGGGTTCAGCAAGTCTGACGCTCCGCTCGCTTCGCTCGCTCCACTAAACGTGGTCACAATACAAACCTAACCTAACCTATAGTTTTCGAGGTTCAGCAAGTCTGACGCTCCGCTCGCTCCGCTATACGTGGTCACAACACAAACCTAACCTAACCTACAGTTTTCGGGGTTCAGCCAATAACCCAACCTACAGTTTTCGGGGTTCAGCAAGTCTTTTGACGCTTCGCTATACGTGGTCACAATACAAACCTAACCTAACCTACAGTTTTCGGGGTTCAGCCAATAACCTAAGCTATATTTTTCGGGGTTCAGCAAGTCTGACGCTCCGCTCGCTTCGCTCGCTCCGCTAAACGAGGTCACAATACAAACCTAACCTAACCTACAGTTTTCAGGGTTCAGCCAATAACCTAAGCTATAGTTTTCGGGGTTCAGCAAGTCTGACGCTCCGCTCGCTTCGCTCGCTCCGCTAAACGTGGTCACAGTACAAACCTAACCTAACCTACAGTTTTCGGGGTTCAGCCAATTCGATATTTGTCCAAATCCGGTTTTCTGTTTTTGTTTTAACGTAAAAAATTGGTTAAGAAAATAATCTTTACCCAAATACTCCGAAATATTTTATTCCGAATTTACTAATTCCGATTTTTAAAATTCCTAAGAAATAAATTTCCGATTATTGAAAATACGAATGTCATTATCCCGAATATCAAATTTCCGAATAAGTAATGTAGTTTTGGAAAATTAATAACCGGAATTTTGTTTTTCAGGCCAATGGCACTTCGGGCTTTTCATTATTCGGAGTTATAAAAATCGGAATAATATACAATCAGAATTTTGGAATTCGGTTAAATAAATTTCGTGTTTTTTAGTAATCGGAATTTTATTTCCTAGGAATTATGAAATTCGGAGTTTTTAAAATCGGAATTAATAAATTCGGAATAAAATATTTCGGAATATTTGGGTGTTCCCTACTAGACGACAATATACGTACTAAAATACATATCTAAATTATCTACAAATAAGTAGGTAACACATAGGAGCCAAATATACAAAAGAAATATAAATAAATTTTCGCATCAATCAACTAAAGACTGTATTTAGACTTACCGTAGCCCAACTGCCAGAAAATATCCTGGACACCATCCTTATCCGCAATAGTCAGCATGTTCAGAGCCGGGTTTGGGTCCCACATTCCATTTTCAGTCTTCTCTCCATTGTTCACAGCAAACACCAAACTGAACCCAGTATCTTCAGCCCATTTTGCAAATCTCTTCCACTGTTTGTGACTCACTTCCAAATGGTCCTTATGTTTAGACAGCCTTCTTAGTCTTTTAGGGCGTTCCTCACTCTCCTTTTCTTGATTTGATTTTATTAATTTTGACAAAAGCCCATTACGTTTTGGCTTTTTCAGTTTCGATAGTATGCTTTCGTGACTGTCATCATCAAGAGATGGTTCTTCATTATTATCTTCTAATTCTTGACTCTTCTTTTGCTTTCTCCACGCAATCTTCGGCTTCTTCAGTTTCGATATAACGTGTTCGTGGCTATAGTCATTAAGAGATGGTTTTTCATTATTTTCTTGCGATTTTGGATTATTTTTATGCTTTGTCAACGTAATCTTCGGCTTCTTCAGTTTCGGTAAAATGCTTTTGTGGCTATTGTCATCAAGAGATGTTAGTTCTTCATCTTCTAACTCTGGATTCTTCTTCTGCTTTATCAACGTAAATTTTGGCTTCTTCAGTCTCGATAGAATGCTCTCGTGGCTATTTTCACCACGAGATGTTAGTTCTTCATTATTACTTTCTAATTCTGAATTCTTCTTCTGCTTTGTCAATGTAATCGTAGGCTTGTTCAATTTTGATAGAATGCTTTCATAGCTGTCGCTATCATGAGATTTTAGTATTTTATCATCGTCATCTATTTTTGAAATTCTTTTTTTGTTAGGCAACGAATGAATCCTTGACTTCTTTAATTTTGTAAGTATATCATCGTCTTCCTCTTCATCTACATTTTTTGTTATTTCTTCACTTACAGATTCTAAATCTCTTTTATGCCGCTTCAGTAATCTGTCACTTGACCTTTTCAATTTTGAAAGAATATCTTCATGACTTTCTTCGGAATCGTATGCACTGATTTTTCCGATTTTGTCACTGATTAGGTGTCTTTTCTGCTTATTTGGTTCCGGAAGGTTAGGTTCCAGACGATCGAGGATAAAGCTTATGTTGTTGAACGTGATGTGTGAGGTGGAAGGACCAGCGATCCGGAGATACGCCGGGGTAAGAGCTGCCGCCATGCATGTTGACTCTTGACTAGAAATAGAATAAATAAATAATACCTTTTTTTTTATTTAATAGACAAAAATAATTATATAATTCATAATGTAATCTAAAATGAAAGAAAGAAAGAAAGAAGAAAGTCGTATAAGGACTGTATAAGCTTTTATGCAGCCTGTGTGCTACGAGGGAGAGCCTTCATTAACTTGCCTTCATATCGGCGGACTAACGTCCCAAGCTCTCTTCCGCAAGCGCCGCAAATTAACAACATTTCAAAATAGAGTTAAGATTAAACTAATTTCATTACTTTATTATCACAGAACCCAATTATTATTTTTATTTGGTTATACGGACTAGTTTTGAAAATATTCAAAGGAAAAGGTGAAAGCGGTGTCGTTGTCGTCTATGAATTAGCACTCAGACGACGTCACCTTGTGGAAAAATTTACAGTTGCAACCTACAGAACAGTAGTACAATTTCCATACTAAATGCGCCTTAGTAATAGTCTGACTGTATGATTTACTGCGCTGTGACCAACTACTTGCCACTCTTTTGAAATGGGGAACTTTTCGAATGGACTTTTTAATCATAAATTGGGATATTTTTGAAAATGTAAAAATGTGGTAATATTTTGTTTTTTAGGGCTCCGTACCCAAAGGGTAAAAACGGGACCCTATTACTGAGATTTCGCTGTCCGTCCATCCGTCCGTCCGTCCGTCTGTCACCAGGCTGTATCTCAAGAACGGTGATAGCTAGACAGTTGACATTTTCACAGAAGATGTATTTCTATTGCCGCTATAACAACATATACTAAAAATAAAATAAAATAAATATTTAAGGGGGGCTCCCAAACAACAAACTTGTTTTATGGTACGGAACCCTTCATGCGCGAGTCGGACTCGCACTTGCCCAATTTTGTTTATCTTTTATTTCGTAACATCGGAAAAAAGAGTGGTTAAAAAACTTAAATGTTGTCAATTCGTAATCTTTGTCTATCTGCCTATTAGTAAATAAAAAAATAAAATAAATAAATTTATTTATTTACCATGAATTGAAAATGATACCTTATTCTTAACGCAAACTACCTATGAAAGTATTTGCAACCAAATTGAGTGTACCAGCTGTACAGGTTTATTGAACTCAGACTACATACTGGTAGTTTATGAAAAGCAATTCACATAACGTGCAGCAAACGGCATGAATCGAATAAATCATACCCTGATAGCGAGGTCGCGAGTCGAATAAATTTGAAATAAGTATACTGCAACGATTTATCTCAATTCAAATACCAAACTCTGAGATTCCGAGCAAACGTATAATAATATTTAGGAAAACAAACGTCTGTAGATGTTTGTGCAATTACAGCCAAGTCAAGGGAATATGTAAAAAATGTAGGCTGCTATTGAAGGGATTTCCAACTGCATCTCAAGACGGAGCCGCGAGGTACCTACCTACACGACAGTTATAGTACACTAGCTGCACCGCGCGATGTTACCTGCTTATCCCACGGGAACACTTTATTTTTCGGGATAAAAAGTAGCCTAAGTGTTAATCCAGGGTGTTAGCTACCTTCATACCAATTTTTAGGGTTCCGTACCCAAAGGGTAAAAACGGGACTCTATTACTGAGACTTCGCTGTCCGTCCGTCCGTCTGTCACCAGGCTGTATCTCAAGAACGGTGATAGCTAGACAGTTGAAATTTTCACAGATTATGTATTTCTATTGCCGCTATAACAACAAATACTAAAAATAAAATAAAATAAATATTTAAGGGGGCTCCCATACAACAAACGGGATTGGCTGCGTTAACTTTGCACCTCATTTGTATGGAGCGCTATACATACCAGGTGCAAACTTAACTTAACCACTTATGGATGGAAAGTGTTTGTACGGAACCCTCGGTGCGCGAGTCCGACTTTTTGTTTTATAAAACTGCTCCTTTGACAACGGTAACTGCAACGCTACCGAAACGTTAGGGACGCTCAAATAATTAATATACGCGATATAATCCGTTTAAATTGTTTAATTTAAATGTGTGACAGTCGCAGAAACAGAAGAAAATAATATAAAAATTGGTCCAGCCGTTGTGCAGAAATAACAAACACATATAAACGCACTCACAAACTTTCGCCTTTATAATATTAGTGTCAATACCTAGAGCAGTGAAATTGTGCATGTCCCAGATCGCGGGTGTTATTAACATGCGATCGGGGGCTTTACGAATCACGTGGTTTGTCTAAAGTTTTACGCCTGCCTTGGTCAAGAAGTAGTGAGATGTTCTTTCCACCGAACATCGCACTTACGGCCTAGAGCAGTGTTTCTTAACCTGTGGTCCGCGGACCCCCGGGGCTCCGCGAGCATATGTATGGGGGTCCGCAGCCTGACTATTTAAAAATCATAAATAAATGCCTCCAAAAGTCTCGTAATCGCTACGCACGCCGTGCTATTTATTGCTGCTTTTTTTCTAAGGGGAGTCCTTAAAAGTGTGCTTGATTTCCTAAGAAACGCTGGCCTAGAGTGACGTTAACGAAATTTATTCATATGACTAATTAACACGCTGTAATTAGTCACGCTGCAGACCTCGCGACATTTTCAGAACGGCTGGGAAGCGGGAAGCGGCTTTTACGTATCACAAAAAAACTATATAATTATTGAATCGGCTTACAAAAATTTACGAGAAACGGTTGAATAATGCGGCCTGTAGGTAAGAACAGCTGGAAATCCGAACATCCAAACACACATCTGGACATATGAAAGAAATTATAGCCAGGCTGTGCTTGCTCGGTAAAAAATAAAACAGTTCCATCGTAATGAATGAAATATAAATAAATATGGGCAGACAAGACACGACGAAAATTAATAATTAAAAGCAATCTCGGGTCATACAGAGTTCAAAAAACAAAAGTCGTCCCTCCTGTGGTCAAAAGTTAAGAGCTTGTATGAATCCAGGTTATAGTGCTATTACATCGGATTATAGACAAGGGAACGTTCTTTATTCTCACATGAGTTTAATCAGAAAATATGGCCCGGTAATCCATTAATTCGCTTATGTCCACAGGAAAGACTTGAATCTAAATCTCTGTATGACCCAGAACGATTGTGTTAAAAATAGCTTACCTAGTCAAGTCATCGCTGCTGGTAAAAAGATACTTTGGGTCGATGGTGAAACTAACGAACCTACTGTCAACTACATTCACGTGATTTTCCGTCGCTATCCGAATACTAAACGTCTCTCCATGTACCCGATTAAATAAAAACAAAGCTAAAACTAAAAACCGCCAAAAGCGGCACATTTTAACTACTTAATAAGACAATGAAAAAGAAAACTTAAACACTGGTTTGATAATTTAAATTACTTTTTAAGTTTAGTTTACCTACTTTTACGTCACTTCAAATAAATTCAAACGATACAAGTGTAGTTATGAATGACACGAACAGTAATGCGAGATGAATGTACTTTTTATTAATATACAATAAGGAAGTATTTAAAAATGTTACGGTGAAAGACAGAAAATAGGACTAATATTGGATTAATATTATTAATGAGCACGTGCATACGTGATTTTAGTTGTATAAACAGTTTTATTCGCGTCAGCATATCGTAATGAAAATAACACTACAGTCCACGAGCTGATATGATGTGATTTGAGTTTTATACCTGATTCTCTCGCTCTTATGCGAACCTCTATGATTTCACACAAACTCGAATCTTAATCTATATTTACGTTATTAAAATCGTAGGGAGTTGTTCCTTTGTCCAATATTAGCAGAATCCGCAATAGCCTCGTAAGTCGCCGGCTGATTTTTGAAATTTCAGATCTTCTTTACTGTAATGATTAATGACACAGCCCGAGGTTATGCACGAATTCAAATCGTCCACCGAAAACCCTGGGGTAGATAATGAGAGTACAAAACTCTACTTGAATTTGCTTTATATTCAGTATTAGGTACACGGGGCTTAGAACGATAGTATTGGGCTATAGATGGAACACTATAATATAGTATCCGTTCCCAAGCGGATTCCCCTCGTGTCCTCCGGCTGATATTTAATGATTTTGTAACGAACTAACTACTTATTTATGATTTTCTCCCTCTAGGGAAAGTAAATAGTGTAAGTAAACTAAAGATTGCGTAAGCCCGCTTGTAAACTGGACTCAATTCTTTGTGTAATTCGTACATAACATTAGTGTAAGCTATCCACGTTGCGCATTGCGGATGTGACAGAACCAGCGAACGCGGGAAGAAAGGAAACGAATGTTAACAAACCAACGAATGCACCTACTTTAGTCATAGTAATTTTCAACCAACTTCAAAAAAAAGAAGATTAACTAAGGCCAGTCGGCGCGCGGCGGCGGGATAAACACACATTACATGAAAATCTAAAAGTACAGAAACGTTATAATACCAATCAAAATATAGTTAAACGCGGGGTCTCTACCTTTTGACTTTAAATATCTCATTTACAGACAAAAAAAATATGTTGTGATCCCTGTACCTTTGCGCAAGCCCGCTTGTAAACTGTACCCCAATCCTTTGTGTAATTCGTACATTAGTGTAAGCTGTACGTTGCGCATTGTGGATGTGACACAAAGAGCGATGCGCGGCTTAACTACAGAAACGAATGTTAAAAAAATAAACGAATGTACTTACTTTAGTCACAGCAATTTTCAACTGACTTCAAAAACAGAAGATTAACTAGTCCCAGTGGGGGAAAGCGCGCCGATAAACACACATAAACAAATCGAAAAGTACGATGTTATAAAACTAATAAATGTATACCTAGTATATCTCGAAACTTGAAATAAATATCCCATTTTTAAACAAAAACGTGGGTTTCCTGTACTTTTACGCAAGCCCGCTTGTAAACTGGACCCCAACCCTTTGTGTAATTCGTACATTAGTGTAAGCTGTCCACGTTGCGCATTGCGGATGTGACGCAACGAGGGATGCGCGGCTTAATTACAGACGAAATACTAATCCCATCAAAAACATAAATGTTAAATTAGAGCCAAGTTCTCGCATGCAACGTTGTCGACTTCGCCGACAAAAGAATTGAGATCTATATGGGCGCCAAGTTCTTTGCCCTAATTTTTTTAGATACAAGGACATGTGACATACTCAATGCATTTATTTTACTTGGGGTGTAATTCAATATCAAGACTGGACTTGGCTAGTTTTTACATATAAATGTATATTACATTTGTCTAATCATTAACCTATTTTCGTAAAGGTATAGTTAGTGTACGTCCTGTTACTTATACTGTTAGCTTGATAATAATACTATGTTACTTTGATAAAATTAAGTCAGTTTGTGAAAACTAGCCAAGTCAAATCTTGATATTGAATTACACCCCAAGTAAAATAAATGCATTGAGTATGTCACATGTCCTTGTATCTAAAAAAATTAGGGCAAAGAACTTGGCGCCCATATAGATCTCAATTCTTTTGTCGGCGAAGTCGACAACGTTGCATGCGAGAACTTGGCTCTAATTTAACATTTATGTTTTTGATGGGATATCATTACTTTTTGTACAGAAATTTGAATTGACGCCCCACCTGTCTTGACTAGAGTGACGCGGGGTAGAGGGAGGGGCCGGACCGCTCCTCGCCACGCCGCGCTCCCGCGCTTCGCTATCCGTCCCCGCGCCACGGCAATTTATTAACCTTCTCTGTGTGTGTGTGTGTGTGTGTGTGTGTGTGTGTGTGTGTGTGTGTGTGTGTGTGTGTGTGTGTGTGTGGTGTGTGTGTGAGAGAGAGAGTGCCATCTTACAAACAAAGAAAGAATTTTCCAAATCGGTTAATAAATGACGGAGTTCTGAGGCAACAAGCATAAATAATAATAATAATAAAACTAAAAAATATCACTGTTTTTGATTTTTATATGTGTACACACACAATTACCAAGCTGAATGCCAAATTTCATCTTTCTAGGTCACCTGGAAGTGGGTTAGGTTTTTGATTACTAGTGAGTCAGTCAGTCAGTGATAAAAATGCCGTTTTTTGGACGTCAATATCTCAATAACTATTTCATCTACATTTATGAAATTTGTGGTTCTAGTTGTTCTCAGGGACCTAAATACATAAGCCAAATTTCATTTTTTTCTGTTGAATAGATTTGGAGTTATTGAGGGGTCAAAAGTGGCTCCAAACGGTTCGTGTAATATAACACACGGCTGCTGCTCGCCAGTTCCTGCGGTGAACTTGGCTGGACACGCTGCCGCGTGTCTAGATGTTTACAATAACCTAGCCGAAACCCACTCAAATTGTATCAGCCTAGGCAAAAGTTAGGCGTATTTGGCAGTAATGTGTATTGCATGGCCATAAAATTGTATAACAGGATACCAGACAACATTAAGTGCTTAGAAATACATGAATTTAATAAAAAAATGTTTAAGTGGCTACTTGACAAATGTTTTTATTCCGTTAATGAATTCTTAAACTGTAACGATTGATACTAATGAAATAATGTATTTAAATAATGTAAAATACTCAAATTAATGTTATGTTCTTAGTCGTAAGTTAAATATTTCTACGCCATACTGGCAGAATATGCAGAACTAACCTCATTTACTAACCTAATTTTTACCATATTCTCAGAAATAAATGATTGATTGATTGATTGATTAACTGATGGTTTACTTACACTAATTTTTGAACCAAATACAGTATTTGATTGTAGTGAAAATAGGTACATCTAGCACTATAACCAATCACGCGTTAGAATACAATGGGAATAAGGGACTGAGGGACAATGATTGTCATGATTGAAGGTCAAACGAAATTCAAAAGAAATAAAAGTATCATCATCAATATCACTACATAGTGTAAAACAAAGTCGCTTCCTGCTGTCTGTCTGTCTGTCTGTCTGTCCCTATGTATGCTTAGATCTTTAAAACTAGGTGCGGAACGGATTTTGATGCAGTTTATTTTAATAGATAGAGTGATTCAAGAGGAAGGTTTATATGTATAATCCACGCATAATTTATCAGCATTGCACCCGTGCGAAGCCGGGGCGGGGCGCTAGTAATAAATAAATAAATAGTAGTATATTGAACGGTTGATTCAATGATCAAATCCTTACCCTTTCCTATTTTCGAACTCAGGACCGCTAGCTGTCGTTAATTATAGCGCTGAAGATCCCCATATACCAATGAAAGAATGATTCCTTACATCTACCTAATAATTTAAATATAATCCCGACGTTTCACAATGACGGTGACTCAAAATTGCTGACTATTACAAGTAGGTATCTGCTGACTGCGAAATTCCGGTGCGACCTCCTGACGTGCGGCCACAACGAATATAGTCACGTAAGTAATGAATATCATGTAGGTATCTACTGTACAACTTTGTCGCAGTTACAAGTCATTGTCTCTCAAACTTGGACCTAGTTTGCATTAATGTGACAGGGTTTTACGTTCGTACACGGATATCGCAAATCAGTTTCGCTATGGAATTTTATTCTGAACTTTTTTTAATAGGAGGGACCTATGCGACCCTTAAATTTTACTTTTTTCTAAATTTTGGAATTTAAAAATGAAGAAACGCTCTTAAGCCCTAACCCTTAAATGCATGATGCTGTAGGTATGTATTATCTACACGGCGTAACTAAATTGACACCAAGTCAAAATCTGAATACATTGTCAATAAAGACTTTGTCAAGA
Source organism: Apotomis capreana (assembly GCA_947623375.1). Taxonomy (NCBI): domain Eukaryota; kingdom Metazoa; phylum Arthropoda; class Insecta; order Lepidoptera; family Tortricidae; genus Apotomis; species Apotomis capreana. Next base: position 3,919,451 of record OX392519.1, read on the forward strand.
TTGTCCCGAAGAAGTCTCAAACTGACGTGGATTTCATTGCTAATTACGTCATTTCAGAAATAAAATTAGTGTAATTGTATGCATTTAAGGCATAGATATAGTATAGTAGGGTTAACCCATTTTAGATCCGTTATTTACAAATACACAAAATATAATAAAAAGGTGAGGCTGTTCGGAACACAAAAGGGGTTGATTATAGGTAAACTAAATGAAGTTTAGATGTCAATAATGATGGAACCAATTTGAAAAGTATTTTCTTACAAACCATCGCGTCTAGCATAACTGTGAAATCCGACTCCTTGTCGCGTGACAAATACTACCTGTCACTCTCCTTTCAATGCCGTCCGAGCAAGACAGGTGATGCTGAGTCGCGCGACAAGCAAAGTCGCGGCAACATGTTATTATGCTAGCCCTATTAGATGCTAAAAAATTGGGCAAGTGCGAGACCGACTCGCGCATGAAGGGTCCGTGCCTTAATCTATAAAAAGTTTGTTGTATTGGAGCCCCCCTTAAATATTTATTTTATTTTATTTTAGTATTTGTTGTTATCGCGGCAATAGAAATAGTTACATCATATGTGAAAATTTCAACTGTCTAGCTATCACCGTTCTTGAGATACAGCCTGGTGACGGACGGACGGATGGACAGCGAAGTCTCAGTAATAGGGTCCCGTTTTTATTTTTACCCTTTGGGTACGGAACCCTAAAAAACGACGCCAAAAAACGAGCTACGTCAAAGCGTAGCGCGTAGGTCGGATCAAAATAATATAGGTAGGTATACCTACCTCATAAGTTGATTTTCTCAAACATGCAATGAAAATGTCGTCATAACGTGCGTTATAACAGGCTTCGAAGTACGTATCACGTTCCAGGCGGAACAACTCGAGACCTGTGAAGGAATTACAAAATTGAGGGCCTAGGCCGGGAAGTAATTTTTTTTAAACATGGCGTCTGTGTTCATGAACAAATTAAACAGCTGAATTATATATTTTTGAGTGGTGCATTTTTTTATTTCATTGCATATGAGAAAAGAACTATTCATTCATGCCTTAGCCGTGAAAAGGGCTAGCCCGGCATCTGCAGTAATGTACTATTTTATACTAAGGTAGCCAAATGTTGCATAATCCCTTAAAAAGGGGGTTCAACATTCACGTAAAGGAGAACAAAACAATCAAGTTTTCCAATAGCGCTTAGTTTTATCTATACTACGATTTCTAATTCAAGACCAAAAAAACTACCAGAAGGTTGCCACTACAATAAAATATTTTTACAATAGTAAATTCCTTTTTAGGGTTCCGTAGTCAACTAGGAACCCTTATAGTTTCGCCATGTCCGTCTGTCCGTCTGTCCGTCCGTCCGTCCGTCCGTCCGCGGCTTAGCTCCGTGATCATTAGTACTAGAAAGCTGAAATTTGGTATGAGTATGTATATGTATAACGCCGACAGAACGGTAAAATAAAATTTAAAAAAAAGTTTTTTTTTCGGGTACCTCTCGAACACCTAAAGTGGGGGGTGCATTTTTTTTTTCTTTTCAACACCGATGTGTGGGGTGTCGTTGAATAGGTCTTGTAAAAATAATAGGGGTCTTCTAACATTATTTTTTGATAAAGTCAGCAGTTTTGTAAATATTCGCTCCAAAAACAAAAAAAATAGTGTCCCCCTCTAACTTTTCAACCACGGGTCAAGAAAATTCGGAAAAATTCATGTTAATGAGGCCTTATAAGTACTTTCAATGAAAACTATATTGAACAAAATCGGTCGAGCCGTTTTTGAGTTATCGCCAAATTTCATTTTTTTTCTTAAAAAGGACGTAAGTTGACTTCCAGAAGGTAGTAAGTGATTACAGTTTCTAGGGCGTTTACGACCTTTTTATAGAGCTTAAAATTTTTCTTAACTTAAACCTCGGGCTTAAAACAGCAGTTTATTGTGAAGGATGAGCAATTACGGAACCCTACACTGAGCGTGGCCCGACATGCTCTTGGCCGGTTTTCTTTTTTAAACACGCGCTAGATAATTTATTTATTTGTAACTTTAACTCTATGTTTTAACAAAATAACTAGAAATATTTATTATTACATAATTACGAGAGGAAATAATAAAAACTTAAACATCGGGGATTTTTGGTACAAAATCTGGTATTGTAACATTGTACATTTGGTGCAAGCCAAGAAACATCCAAGCAAGAAACAAACTCAGATGTCATTTAAATGTTGTCAATTTTGACAGTGACATATCTGTCGTAGTTTTTTTGGTCTTGAATTAGAAATCCGAGTTTAAGTAGGTACCTACTTTCATTAATGTATTACCATGGAGTCCAATACCAATTAGGTACTTTTATTTAATTATACGGAATACTTTTGAGAATATTAAAAAAATGTGAAGTGAGCGTCGTCGTCGACTTAAAATGACGTCACTTGGTGGAATAGTTGACATTCTCTCGCACAAAAAAAAACATTGTACTTACTGTTGTTCTTTTTCTGTATATACCTAAATTACTAAATCCGCCTTAGTTATAGTCCGACTGTATCATTTTCTGCAATGTGACCAATTGTGATAAAATTAAGTTGTGATTTTTGCGACAAGCGAGTCGTATCCCTTAATAAAAGCATATAAAAGCGACAAGACAAATTCAAAATCTAAACTACACATAAGCCGTACTCTAAACGTACACCACATCTAGTACATTTGTGATCAGATGCACAAAAACCAAATTATATTTAAAAAAAAAAAACAAGTTTTTCAGCGTTCTATTATTGTTGATTATACCGGTTGGGTTTTAAATTTGCCGCGTTTTTCAAGGGATATGACTCACTTGACAGACTATTAAAGATACTTAACTGAGAAAAAATATTAATAGTATTTTGTATTAAATTATTATAATAATGACTAAAAATTAACAGTTTTTTTTTAGCGTGACATTTATATCATACTAGCTGTGCCCCGCGGTGTTACCCGCTCATTCCACGGGAACACTACATTTATTCGGGATGAAAAGTATACTATGTCCTTCCCCGGGACTGAAACTATCTATATACCAAATTTCATCTAAATCGGTTCAGCGGTTTAAGCGTGAAGAGGTAACAGACAGACAGACAGACACAGACACACTTTCGCATTTATAATATTAGTAAGTATGGATATATCTTACTTTTTTTTTCTTTTCAGTAAAGGACGATGGGCTTTACGGTGGTGCACGAGTACGATTCGGACAAGTCCGAATCTGAAAGTTTTCAGCTTAATGATGCCAGCCGCACTTTCATATGAATCTATATTATTTTATAGATTCGAAAGAAATTCAATGTGATTGTTTTTAACACATTAGTCTTGACTTACCTCTAACTTAACTTGCGAAGTTGGGCGAATATGATAGTGTGGAGAGGCTGCGGAAACACATATTTCAGCCAACTTCGCCTCGGCTAATTTAGTCCGGGTCCGGGGTTAGTCTTATCTTTTTTCTGGCTTCATGGCAACACTATCAAGAAAACCTTGACATTTATTTTATTGTTATTTTGAGTTTAGTTTGACATATTGACATGCTGAATGGTAGTAGCTACGCTTATTTTATAATGATGTTATGTTCGTTTATTGTTATTTTGTTCGTGACTTCAGAAGTATAACATTTTTCAAAGATTAATGTTTAATAAAAATGAAAAAAATGCATCAAGGTGTCACCGCAAGTTATACGGAAACTGTAAGTCTTATTATTTTAAAGTAAAAATAAAAATTAATTAAAAATAATGGGTTAATTTATATTATTATATCATATTTATAAATTATATACTTACATGTTGATGGACAATACTTTTAATTAACCGCTATTAAACCTTTACAGCGAACGCCTATAGGCGTTCAGTACCGCAACATGTTAATGATTAAAAGAAAAACATTGTTCCAATAATAGGGTTAGGGGTTCCAATATTAGGGGTAGGGTTAATTTGTATTTAAATACTGCAGGACATGCAATATTAATTGACCCCGAACTACATCCCTTAAAAGTGGGTTTTGATATTGTGTATCTATGTAATTGTATCCCACCAAAAACATTGTTAAAGAGTACGTCTACCTTGGGCAAATATTGCAGTTGGGTAAAAACAACTTTGAGAGAGAGGCTAACAGAAGAATACAGCTGGGCTGGGCAGCATATGGCAAACTTCGTCGGGTCTTCACATCGCCAATTCCACAATGTCTGAAGACGAAAGTTTTCAACCAGTGCGTCCTACCCGTAATGACATACGGTGCCGAGACATGGACACTCACGGTTGGGCTGGTCCACAAATTTAAAGTCGCTCAGAGAGCTATGGAAAGGGAAATGCTCGGAGTTTCTTCGAAGGATCGAATTTGGAACAAAGTGATCCGTCAGGGAACCAAAGTTACCGACATAGCTCACCGTATTAGCAATTTAAAGTGGCAGTGGGCTGGCCATATTAGCCGAAGAACCGATAACCGGTGGGGTAAACGTGTTCTTGAGTGGAGACCGCGGATCGGCAAGCGTAGTGTGGGACGCCCTCAGACTAGATGGAGCGATGATCTGTGCAGGTTGGCTGGCAAAAGCTGGATGAGAGTAGCCGAGGATCGCGTACAATGGCGTGCTGTTGGAGAGGCCTATGTCCAGCAGTGGACAAGAATAAGCAGATGATGATGATGATGATGAAAAACATTTAATTTAAAATCAGCAACCAAGACTCACATGCTCATAACACTTTCGCTGATAAAATAGGTTATCAGATCCCAGGAAAAGCGAAACCCCTAAGCCCTGACTTTACTAACCCTACACCTTGGTTTCAAAAGTGTGGCCTGTCTGTTTCATAGGTGGGAATTAAGATTAATAATGTTATCGCAATATTGAAGACGTAAACTGATTTATGAAACGGCCAAGGTCCATGCCAAATTTCAGCTTTTTAGGTCATCCGGAGTACCCCAGAGATTTTGATAAGTACCAATAAAACATAAAGTATAAAAGCTAGAACAATTAAATAAAGTAGTACATTTCATGTGTTCCCTAACTGCATCTTAATCTGTGTACTTGAAATTTCTAACTAATCAATTGTAATCTGTAGTTCAATCTTTACAGGCAGAACATACAGTAAGGAAGGGACATAAAATGTAAGTAGTTCAAACTTCTTTCTGTTTTTCATAAAATCACAATATCATGCAAATGCTTTTACTTGATACCTCACCAAACAAAAAGGAGAGATACATTACAAGAAATTACAATTAGAGGCAAGAGAACGAGTGGTTTTTATAGCAGGCATGTTATAACAGGTTTAATCACTTGGTTGCAATAAATTCATATATTATTATTATACATAAACAGATTTCATCCGTATGGCAAGCTGCAGAATGTGACCTTTTGCTAAACATTATCAAACATTGTTCTAAGTTTTAAATATTGTTTTATTAAAATTCCCTAAAAAAAAACAAATTTGAGTAAATGTTTAATTAAGATAAACATATCAATATAAGTATGTCAATAGTGGTCTAGTAGTACCCATAACCCAAGCTTTCTTAAGGTCCATTTGGGACTAGATCGATTTCGATCGAAGCATGTTTGCTTAAATATATAGAACAACCATGACCCAAGCACAAATGTTCAAGTTCATCACACAAATATTTGTCCTGGTCATGTAACCTGGGACTCAGTAGTCCAAAAATATATGGACTATTAAGAGTAAGATCTTTAATTTTCCAGACGCAGTTCCAAACTCCAGATTAATGCATTGCTTTGCTACATGTCTGCTCACCGTCAGTTTGCCAAAGGGAATTTGAATAAGCTTGCAAACGCTGAGGAATGGGAATTTTTGGCAAAAAGCCTTAATGAATTGGGAACCGTAAAAACTGTGCATTCATGGCAAACTGTAAGTATTTTGTATGCACATCCTGTTTGATCAATTTAACTAGTTTGTGCTCACTCTGTATGCATATAATTAGTTAACCACCAATAGTATAATTTCATATTCATATAATACTTAAACTTAAACCACCAGTTTATCACACTTTCATAGACAATTTACTAAAATAATAATGCATCCTTATGGAAACTCGAACAATGGGACATTTTAGTAAACACTGACACAAATAGCTTTTTAAGGTGGTTGCAGAGGAAACAAAACTAGACATTTCACGCTAGATGGCGCTGGGAAGCAAGATTTGTGGTTTTTGTCTATTATTTCGTATGTTACTTTAGTTGGAAATAAAATTTGTATATTGGCGAGTCCGCGTATTTGTCTTTTATTCATGCAGTATTAGTATCACGTCATAAATTCTTTTATTCTCCCATGTGGTGGCAATTTGTGAAAAATCAGCAAGTACGCACACTAATAGACAATAATCGTGAGTGTGTGCGGGCGATTCATTCATTAAAGAGTCGCGTATCACCTGTCAGTTTGATAGTAAGCGCAAAATAAACAAACATGCATATTTGATTTTTATGATGAATTTGAAGATTGCCAACTGACGCGCGACGCGCGACTCATTCTCGCGCGAAAAATATTACCTATCTCTTTCTTTGCGGTACTGTAGGAGACTGACGGGCGATGCTATGTCGCGCGACAAGAACCGTGAAGCCTAGTTGTATTAGACGGGCTGGATTGTCAAAATAAATAATACGAAGAAATTACAAATCTTTAGCAGTTCTACATATAAGTATTTTTTAAGTATGTGGTGAAATTAAATACATAAGTATTTTTGTTGGGTTTCTGTTCTGATATATTGTGATTCTGATTTGTGATGTTATTGAGTTTGTCCTAAGTGTTTCTGAATGATAGATTGGGGTATAGCAAAAAGGGCCCAATTTTAGGACACAATATATTTTGTTGATAAATATTTTTCTCATTTTTGTTACTTTTTTGATTACAAAGAATACATTAAAATAAGTATCTATTATAAATTACAATTGTTTGATTAACTTGCCCGTTTAAGAACTAGAGCGGTCCTAAGTTGCCATATAATTACTACGTAGCCTGGGACTACTTGTACAATCATTTATTCTGTGCTGGGACTTAGAAATTAACGATGAAAAAAATCACAAGTATAGCTCTGTTTTTTATTACTTAATGCCAAGATCGGGCCCTTTTTGCTATACTCTGACCTGATATACAAAAACCCGACATCAAGAATAGTAGGTACTGATTAGGGTTGGGATTTTCGTGGTTCTAGATCGTGGTTCCATGGAGTCTCTAATAGTAAAAATGTTCAGTCTAAAAATATACAACTACTAGAACTACTACTAACTGAGCAACACGCATGTTTTGTAGAAAGTTATAAGTTTCTGCAGCTTTTCTTGGATGAAGCCTTCATCTGTATGAACTTTAATTGACATTATTGTTGTTGATAAATCAATGAAGGAAATCATCTTGCAGTTATCCCTTTTGATGAAGGTCTAAGCTGGCCTTGAATCTGTAAAGAAATTATTTATTACGTCACAAGAATGCCTGCAATGGAAACCGCTGTATGCAGTACCTATTATGTGATTATCTTATAGGGTGTTAGGGTAATTAGTGTTATTACAGTTAACCTTCAAGGAGGAAACTTAGTCACTGAACCGATAATTCCAAAACAATTTTGTTTCCCACACCTATTGATAAACATGGGTATATAGGTCTTGGTATCAATTCAGTCAGAGAGAAGACACTACCTATATGAACCTACTAGAACAGCTTTGTTTTTTTTTCATCACCCAAAGCGAGCGATTGCGTTCAGTTTTTGTGTTTGGTTACACGGTTGTCATCACGCCATGCTTGTCTTCGCCTAAAAAGAAAATAGCACGAGACACCTCTTTCACGGCAGGACGCTTCGATTTGTAATGTTTACAAACACAATCCTTTCCCCGCAATTTCTGACCCATGATATCGCAATATCATTTAGGGATCACTATGTCCTGAGTACACATGTTTATTATATGCACGTTTCGTTATTCACACTTTACATAAAGTAAAAACTCACGAAATGAAAAAATTCAAACCAAACATGATTCATTTTTATACGAATTTCCACAATTGACAGTACCTATTGACACAATTCATTACCTATTTCAATCACAAGATTTAGTGCGTTCGAAATCTATTCCACTTTATTGTTATGAGCAAATACACAAAATAGATAGGTATCTTTAAAAACCAAATGTTTCCAATTATTTGTTACATGTTTAATGAAAGCTGTAATCATTAAAAAAATAAACTGTTATGCATTCATATCGAAAAATCAATTAAAATGTATTATCCTAAATCATAAGTTTAGTAGTATTATATTTCAGAGCGCACTGTTCATGAATAGCTTTACGTGTGCTTACGTTTTGTATGTTGTGTAAAAGCAACGCACACATACATATATGGACAATATTTCAACGGGTTTTAAAGCGTTAATAACTTTGTAATTGTATGATTTATAGCAAAACAGATTTCATTGGCGAATATAAGATCGCTTAAAGATTTTTTTAAGAATGTTTAATAACCTAAAGCCATAACCGCCTAAGTGTGAAGTGATCAAACAATTTGTATGAAAGTGACATCTCTGCAACCACCTTAATGAATTTTTTTTATTTGTAGACATGGAGGGACCTTAAGAGAAAAAAAATGATAGAAGATAAATGTAAAAAACGCAAAATGACTGTTGATGAGTATATTAAGGGGTCCATGCCATCATCTGATGAAGAAGATTGGAGCATGGAACCTACCAAAACTGTAAGTCAATATATGGTATTATCTTTCGCACAGTCTACTGAATACTTACTCCGATGACTCAGTGACCCAACGTGAGCCTTGGCCTACAAGAGATTTCGCCACTCCTGACGATTTAGTGCTGTCTCCACCCAGTTATCGGCTTTCAAATCTGCTAGGTCCGCCTCCACTACATCTCTCCAGCGATATCTGGGGACGACAGGCCGTCGTCCAGTCGGTCGACCCAGATATGCTCTCCTGACACCCTCGATCATCCCCCATCTGGATCACGTGGCCGAGCCAGCGCAGTCGGTGCGCTTTAGTTCCCCCCATCTTCGTTGCGTTATGTTTCCCACATCAATATCAGCTAATTGACAAGATTTCGTATTTTTAAGACTACAATTTTATTACTTTTCTGGACGGCTTCAATGTTGTGTAAATGAAATGCGAGAAAAGTTACTAAAATTAACGTTTAGGTACTTAGTACTTAATTTAATGTAATAATTGCAATTCGTGAGCGGGAGCCGTAAAGAAAGAGCGTTGTTTTTGTATAGCAATATACAAAATAGTTTCTAAGCAAATAACAACAAAAAAATATACTTAAGCTATTTATACACTATTTATATGTTTTGTATTAAACAATTGTTATGTATAATTTTTCAGAAATCATCAGCTCATCCTTGTTCAAACGCAACTAGCTCTATTTTCGAGCCCGAACTAAATTCGTCGAATGATAAAGGCCCTAAGAGGTATGTTTTATCGAATCTTTTTTTATCGTGGAAATACCACATTTTTATTTTTATAGATAAAAAAGGTAAATTATGAAAAAGAAAAAAAATATGTGACCTACTACAATGTAAGCAGGACTCGAACCTGCGACCTTACGTTTCCGGCGTAATGCTCTCCCAACTGAGCTATTAGATCGTTACGTCAATCACACCAAATCTTTTATTCCTTAATTCTACGCTACTGGAGCGCCCTCTGCGCCATATGTGTTTAAAATGCTTATGCGCATTAGCCATACCCTAGGATGTGCGCTTTACACGCACGGTCCCCAGTCCCCATCGCTTTTCAGCAAGTGTGAAGACTGCGAGAGAGATGGCGCTGTTCTAAATATTTTTTATCGATTCTATTTTTTACCTTTGTGTCAATATTTATAAATAAAATAGCTATGTTACGCTCTAAAAATCAGGGAAAAATATTTTTCACTTCAAAAAGTTGGCAAAAATATCAATATTGTTACGCCGGTAGGTTAGGTCAGAAACTTCGAACGTCAATTTCAGTGCTCTAGAGGCGTTTTCAGCAGGCTGAAAAGTCATTTCAGGCCGTTTCAGAAGTTGCTCTATCACATATCTAAAGATCAAAATTTCACCCAGGTTGCCGTCGTTTTCAGGCGCCTGAAACATGTTTTCAGTCCGTTTCAGGGCACCCTCGATCAGATGACGCCATAACCTGAAAACCCGTTTTCAGGCGTTTTCAGGACCCCTTATGGGCCTCTGAAGCACAAATCGTTATATGGCGAAATATCCGGTAGGAGTGACAGAAATAGCACTACTAGAAAGAGATAGCTATACTCGGAACATTCGAGAAGGGAGTGACAGAGAGTGCACCATTAGAGAGAGACATAGATGGCCTCGAATGTTCTCGGCCCTCCCGCTGGACCTTACTAGAATATTCGCGATATGTGTGGACAATGCGTCGAGAGCGGTTCCGCGGGATATAAAAAGCGCCGGCGGCCGACGTGAGTTAGTTACATTTTAACTGCGATCGAATGCTAGTACAAAGATAATCGGAAAGAAAGACTCTCAAGTGACTAGTGCGCTTTAAGTACAGTTCGTGTGAATAGTGAGTGCGTAATTTGTGTAATAGTGTGTTTGTGTTAATTAGTGGATTTTAAGTACAGTTCGTGTGAATTGTAAGTGCGTGATTTTGGTAATAAAGTGTGTTTTCATTTGTGGATTAATTTGTGCTTTTCTATCAAATACGAACCCCACGCTCGTAACAATATATTCGTCATATGAAAAAAAAAAATTTTTTTAAAGGCATCTATATAGAATAGAATAGAATAGAATACTCTTTATTGCACACCTCAAGAAGAAAGAAATACAAATACAAATGACACTTAACATTACAATAGAGGCAAACAATAGGCGATCTTATCGCTAAAAAGCGAAGCGAAGAAGCAAAGTAGCTTTTTTTTTTAAGAAATACATAATTTTTTTACTTATTTTAGACGCAGCACGAATATGCAAATCAACAGTTTGATCGAGTATATGTCGAGCCACCCTGAATTGGCTAAGAACAGATTCGGCGCGAGCCTGTCAGAAATTAGAAGAAAAAAAGAGGAATGGGAACGCTTAACCGCACAGCTTAATAAAATGGGAACAGCGAAGACTATTGCAGCGTGGCAAACTGTAGGTAATCATTGATACAGTACGACCAAAAAGACTAGAAATTAAAAAGTGGCAATACTCTATTGTCCTCCCTTTCTAATCACTATAAAAAAACAGGGACGACACTACAGTATTGCCTCTTTTTAATTTCTACTCTTTGGTCGCACTGTACAAAGATCAAAGCTTAAAGAATAAAATTAAATATATGAGGATGCGCCATATTGCGGAATTTCACTGGAACTAATTTCTTACACTAGCAATGATTTATGATGGTTTGTCAACAATATCAATGTCATTCGTGGTGGGTTTTTTTAAAGATAAATATTTAATAATATTAAAGTAAATGCCGAAAACCATTCACAGTCGTGAACGTAATATTATAAATAGTGTACACGTGTTTGCTACATTAAAAACAGTCAGGAAAAGAGTGCAGTCCATTAAATAATATTTCGAGGTTAACTTGCAACTGACAGGTATATTTATACTAATGTCATTATAGTGCGGTTGCGATTGGTTGCATAATTGTTGCCATATAAATCTTGTAAATAGCGCCCTCTTGACAATCCTCATATATATTTCTGGACAGGCTTTAAATGAGTTGCTTGGTGGAAGAGAGCGGGAACCGAACCCGGTACCTCGGATGCCGGTCCAGCGCGTTAATCCAGAGGTACGAGGTTCGTTTCCCACCACGTGTGAGCGAAATTTAATTTTTATTTGCGTGTCTTTGTATCTATATAGAAAGATGTGTTGGTCTCGATGGTGATAATACTAATAATTTACCCACATTAAAAAACATACACAGTGTACCGATATAAATATTAGAAATTCTATTTTCAAAATATATTTATTTATTTATTAAATCTTTATTGCACAAAAGAAAACTTATCGTACAAAAGGCGGACTTAATGCCATGAGGCATTCTCTACCAGTCAACCTTCGGGCAAAGCAGATAAATTGTTAAATATACAAGTTTTATAAACTGAAAATTCCCAATTATGTTGTATGTTGTATGGTGGGCGGCATAAGGATCCATCAATTAACCATCTTTTTTGCTTCGTCGTAGTCGGGTAAAAAAAAGAGGGTTGTGAACTTTTATTTTATTTGTGATTAGTTGCGCCGCGCGGTGTTACCCGCTCATCCTACGGGAACACTACTGTGTTTATCCAGGGTGTCAGCTACCTTCATACCAAAATTATCAAAATTGGTTCAGCCGTTTGAGCGCGAAGAAGTAACAAACACTTTCGCCTTTATAAAATTAGTGTTCAACTTTTTCTTGTTGTTATTCTGTCCCGTCACCCAGGAGACAATGGTGATTAAACTTCCTAGAAAAGTGTTGATAATTTATAATATTGGTATTTTCAAGAGATATTCTAAATAAGAAGGGGTTTATAACTGCTGCAATTACAACATTTTTGTTGAATATTGCCGCCGAAAATCGTAGTTTTAAAGCGTAACTCAGGGGACATCACCATGGCAACAAGCAACAGAAAAAAGTTGATTGACCCATATATTGAAATAAATTCTAGACATGGAGGGATTTTACAAGAAAAGCTAAAAAGGAAGCCAGGGAGTTGAAAAAAAAAGCTGCGGTCACGACAGACGAAGAAGACTGTGGCATGGCGAACATAACAGATACTGTAAGTTTCTTTATTTAATTATTGTATGAAGCGGTTTACACTCACGTGAAATTGTCAGGAACGGCCCGACATGTTTCGAACTCGTATCGAGGTCTTCATCAGGGACGGCTGCCCAGGGATTTCGTCCACATTCCTGAATCTTTTGAACGCCAAGCGATGAAGCAATAGGCTATTTGAACCAATTTTGAGCGAGCGGAGTGGCGCGCTCGCTTGGTTTTCGATTTTCTGAACTATTTGTGACAAATGAAAATATCGCAAACGGAAATTACGACAAGCAATACATTATGAGTACGTCTAGCATAGCTGTGACACGCGGCTCTTTGTCGCGCGACATATACTACCTGTCACTTTCTTCTCAATACCGTGCGAGCGTGACGGGTGACGCTGAGTCGCGCGACAAGATATGCTAGCCCCAAAGGGATCGTAAAATGCGAGCAAAATCGTTTGAAATGACGTATGACGTTTAAGACAATCCTACTTCAATGAATTTTGCTCGCATTTTACGAGCCATGAGCGTTTGGTGCATTTCGGAGAGCAACTGCGTACTGAGTCTGCGGTCCTGGGTTCGAATCCCGGCCAGGATATTTGTGTGAAGAACTCGAATATTTGTGCTGGGGTCATGGTTGTTATTATGTATTTAAGTATATATTTATCTACTAGCTGTGCCCCGCGGTGATACCCGCTCATCCCACGGGAACACTAAATTTATGCGGGATGAAAAGTATCCTATGTCCTTCCCCGGGACTGAGACTATCTATATACCAAATTTCACCCAAATCGGTTCAGCGGTTTAAGCGTGAAGAGGTAACAGACAGACAGACATACTTTCGCATTTATAATATTAGTAGGTATGGATATAAGTATGTATATCGTCATCTAGTACCCATAAGACGAGCCTTGAACTTATTTGCGATTAGATCGTTTTTCGTGAGGTTGCCCGAAATTTATTTATGATTAAGACTAAGTATAATTTTTATGCCAGTCACTAGGTTCCCAGCGGCGCGAACTAATTCTAAAACTGTTAATGCTTATATAAATCTAATTTTTAATTATATTTTACATGAAGCGTTTGTCGAAATACACTCGGAAAATACTAGCAATCGTCAAATCATCAGATGAAGAAGAAAATGACTGGAAAAGTAAAGTTTCAATCACGCAGAAAATACTGGACATCATGAAATCATCAGACGAAGAAGGAAGTTGCGAGGAGATTCAAACGGCTACGGTAAGTTAATGTCTTTGTTAATTGGACGTATTTATAGAAAAGGGAACCAATCCACATTAAACGTTTGTACTATGCTATAGTTACAGGGTTTAATGTAAACGGTTTTGATATGTGGACTGGTTCCCTTTTGCATAAATACGTCCAATTGTAATAAGTTTCTGTCAAAAACTTCATTTTAGTTACAAGTTTTATAGCCGATTGTACTTTAGCTTTGGACATCCATCAATGGCTCACCGAGACGATTCTAAAGACCCCAAACTCGGTAAAATTACTTTCTATTACAGAGTTTCTAGTGCCACCTTCCGACTCAATCATCAAAACAGTTCCATGGTACCATATCTTTGTACATGCTTCTTCCTTTGTAATGTGTTTTTCTTGTTTTTATGTACAATAAAGTGTTTACATACATACATACATATCGATACCTTAGTTCACACTCGTACTAATTACAAATATTTTTCCAATGAAATTTAAACCACATAGAGTTGTGCACTAACATTCTAATTGCAACAACTTTTCCCAAAAAGTTATTACGATTGTGCTCTAAGGTTATATCGATATTATTGTATTGTCATCAAAGTAGGTATGCAAAATTTCAGCTCAATCGGTCGAAGATATTTGCTTCAAAATCGAGTTGCAAGATTCCACCCGAAGAAACATACATAGCAAGTTAAATAAGAGCTTGTAAAAACGCTCATTCGTTAATAATTCAGCTTACACAGGGTATTCTAACCGGTTTCCCAGTCTCTTCCTCTAGGATGCGTATTTCTATTTTTCTTTGAGCACTGATCTTTGTATCAAAGGTAATTAATATAAAAGTTATTTTGTTTGTTACATTTACAGACAGTCGAATCCGACAAGCTCCCGTGTCCAGAGGATATGCCTATCCCTATCGCACGCTCACTGTCTCCACCATCCCACTTGAACTCATCTGACCTTGACATTGAAAATTCTACCAGTTGCCATATTGGACCAAAATCCGATGTGTCTATGCGATTGAGCTCTGACGAAGAAAGTCTGGAGCCACTTTCAGACCAAGTGTCTTTACGATGTAATTCTGACCATGGATCGAATGGGCAACGCAACCGCGACCAATTTCATGTATCTAATGAGCAGTATGACTCTAGGCGAATGCCTCGTGGTCAAATGTCTTTTGGGCAAGTCTCTGATAAAGCATCTAATAACCAAAATAACTCTGACCAAAGATTTTATGGCCAACGTGACCACGACCAAGTTCATGTATCTAATGAGCAGTATGACTCTAGGCGTATGTTTCGAAGCCAAACGTCTTGTGGACAAGTCTCTGGTGAAGCATCCAATGACCAAAAAAGCAAACAGGTTTTATCAAGACGACGCAGCTCTAGTAGTATGTCTAGCTTGCGATATAGTTCTGATCAAGAGCTTCAGGGCCGCGGCTCTGATGAAGTGTCCAACGGAAACTCAAGCCAATCTGGACCACACAGTTCTAGACAAATTGGTCAGTTTAAATCCGGAAACATTTCGTCTACAAGAGATATAAAACAAGCTTCATCGGTTCAACGTGAAAATGAACGCAAGTTGTATGGAAGTTTCATGCCAAAAACTGTCAGGAAAATTGTGACTCATGCGTAAGTTTTATTTAGTTACTAGCCGCGTGGTGTTACCCGGTCATCCCGCGGGAACACTACATTTTTCGGGATAAAAAGCATCCTATGTGATAATCCAGGGTATCAGCTACCTTCATACCAAAATTTAGAAAAATTGGTCCAGCCGTTTGAGTGTGAAGAAGTAACAACTGAACACATAAACACCCTCACAAACTTTCGCTTGCATTTCCAACGGCTTTCCGGGCCAACACGGGCGTCCTACCAACTGGACCACCGAACCATATGTCAGACCCATGGATTTTTTCAACCAGTTGCTTCAACATGCCTTAGGGTGGCATCGTAGCTCCATCTACCGTAAAGATTTAGACGTTATCGTCGGCCCCATCGTCTCAAATGTGTTGAGAATCGATAGTAACGATGGGCTACACCCGAATTAATTATTTTTATCAAA
This sequence comes from Apotomis capreana, assembly GCA_947623375.1. Classification (NCBI taxonomy): domain Eukaryota; kingdom Metazoa; phylum Arthropoda; class Insecta; order Lepidoptera; family Tortricidae; genus Apotomis; species Apotomis capreana. The sequence continues at coordinate 3,935,395 of OX392519.1, forward strand.
GCATCTGGTTGGAAAATTCAATGGCTCTGACATCTGGTTCGGTGGTCCAGTTGGTAGGACGTGTTGGTGTTGACCCGGAAAGCCGTTGGAAACGCAGGCTCGAATCCTGTCTGAACCATTAAATTTTTAAATTTTTCGCTTCATTGTAAACATTTGGTTTACGTTAGCAGACGTTACTGCTTTAATAAAAATAATTGACTATAGACTTTGTCAATAGTCTACAACACCTTAGGAATATCTAATTTTTCAATCACTGCCGAAATTCGATGTATTATTCTAACTCAGTATTTGAAACTTAATCGATTCTGGCTGTGCTGTACCCAAGTATTCACAACAATGTCTAAAAACCTTTTCAGATGCACTCGTGCCCAAAAAGCGGCTTTGGTGGACTACATGAGCAGCCACGTTGGCCTGGCCAGGTCAAAGTATGTGGGTCTAGATACACTCGACCCTAGGTACGCTGAGTGGCGCCAGTTGACTAAGTATCTTAACAAAATGGGGCCTGCAAAAAGCCCTTGGGGCTGGAAATGTGTAAGTAATTTTTACCGTCTTTTCCGTAATTTAGTGTAAGGTGTTAATTATTAGCCACCCTTCAATAACTGGCCACGTTATACTAAAATGAATTCAGTTTGTAGGTGGACAGAGTTAATTTTTTGGCGATTTACCCTAGTACATTACATACGGCTGGTGAATTCGTGAATGTCCCAGATCGCAAGTGTTTGTGACATAAATATGTCGATCTGGGGCTTTACGAATTACTGCTCGTGGTTTGTCTAAGGTTTTACGTGTTGCCTTGGATTTTCGAGGCAGAAAATCCCACATACGGCTTAGGGTGACGTAAATGAGGTTTTCATACTGAAGTTTGAAAGATGGTGTTTAAATGATTGGTTTTCTTGTCATATCCTACTCTCGATGAAATCACTTTTCCCACACGCTTGCCACAGATTTACAGATAACTTAGAATTATTACGCCTAGAAACCTACACCCCAGGCCAAAAGTATAGAAACAAGCTTATAGTCTAAGATCCCGTTATAAAACGACCTTCACCGAGATGCTTATTTGATTAAATGTATTTTATACTTAATTTAATATGACAATAAATATATTGCATATGGGTTGCCTAACAAATTTTATTCCAGGGTATGTTTAATTAATAATTAAAAAAAAATATTTCACCGGTTTGATTAATAATAATAAATTATATACCAATCGAAAGTATGAAGCCCATAGAATATGCAAACGTTAGGTTGCCTATTCTTTTCCCGTCATAACTATCGGGTAGCCGTTATAAACAGGTAAATCTATACCTACTAGCATTTTGCAACGGTCTGATTATTGAATTGAAATTAAATAAAATTAAAGATTATTTTATTATGAATTTATCTAATAATCAAACCGATGAAATGTTTAATTTTTTTTTTTTTTTTTAACTTAACATACCCTGGACTAAAATTTGTTAGGCAACCCATATGCAATATATTTATTGACATATTACATTAAATATAAAATACATTTCATCAAATAAACATCTCGGTGAAGGTCGTTTTATATCGGGATCCTATACTATTATATTACTATACAAACCTGTGATTTCCTTCGTGACGGAATAAATTACAAAATCCCAATATAAAAATGATTATAAACATTTTAAGTCAATAACGCAAATTCTGCTTATGAAAATTGCCAGTGCAATATTTTGTAGAAAGGCAATAAAAAAAACCAGCCAAGTGCGAGTCGGACTCGCGCACCGAGGGTTCCGTACAAACACTTTCCATCCCTAAGTGGTTAAGTTAAGTTTGCACCTGGTATGTATAGCGCCCCATATAAATTAGGTGCAAAGTTAGGTATTAATAGGTATTAAAAAAAAACTACTTACTAGATCTCGTTCAAAACTATTTTCGTTGGTAGTTTTTATAGTAATGTACATCATATGTTTTTTTTTTGATTTTTCATTTTCTCTTTTAGAAGTTAGAGGGGGGGGACCAACTTTTTTCCACTTTGGAAGCATCTGTCACGCAAACTATTCGGTTTAGAAAAAAAAATATTTTAGAAACCTCGATATCATTTTTGAAGACCTATCCATAGATACCCCACCCGTATGTGTTTGATGAAAAAAAAAATTTTGAGTTTCAGTTCTAAGTATGGGGAGCCCCCAATATTTCTTATATTTTTTTTATTTTTGCATCAAAATCTTAATGCGGTTCACAGGATACATCTACCTACCAAGTTTCAACAGTATAGCTCTTATAGTTTCGGAAAAAAATGGCTGTGACATACGGACGGACTATAGTTGTAAACCAGCGGCTTGTAAGCCGGTAGTAACCGAAACCAGCGGCCAGAAACGAATAACCAGCCGCTTGATACCGGGTAGATACCCGACTTGAGCATCAAATAAAGAAATGATTTTTATTACCTTTTTTTTTGTTAAACTTATTTTTGTTATCCAGTAGCACTTATTATGTTCTTTTTTAAAAAAATAGACCCCGAAGACACCATTTGTACCTACTAATTTACTTAATTCAGATACGAAAGTAAACTATGAAACAACGTTTGTGATCAGGTGGCGGTGTATGAAAATTATAAGAATAAAGGTAGCTAAATCAGTTTATTTTGGATCTAATCATCATTGTAAACCAAACTCGGGAATCTCGCGCGGCAGGATAAATGCGTGTGGGGGGCTGAGGGGTGCGCGGGGCATGCGGGGATGAGTGCGCGAGGCTCGTTGCGTTGGTGCATTATAGAAATACAACTAAATGCTTACTATTACTAGGTAACTAATAAATACCTATTTCCAATTCATCTCTCACAAATAAATTATTAAAATAGTCCTATTCCACTGCTCTTTCACATTTTGTAAGAGAATTTTGAGTTTTTAACACTTAATACAGATGCAAATGTCATTGTTTATTGTCTATTTATGTTAAATAGATCCTATAGTAAATAAATGAAAAGAAAAATAACAAAAACAAACATTGAATCATGTGAATATGTCAATGAAATGTAAGCAGCCGTTTCCAGCCGCTTGTTATCGCTAGAAATGATAATAAGCCAAATAAGCCGTTTCTAGCCGCTGGGCTAGAAATGTTAGCAACCAGCTTCGCATCTATAGGACGGACAGACAGACAGACATGACGAATCTATAAGGGTTCCGTTTTTTGCCATTTGGCTACGGAACCCTAAAACGAAGTCATGCACTTTGTCCCGGAGTTAGGTAAGTATATATACTTTTACAATATGCAGATGTTTTAATAGTAGGTAGATGTTCTATTTTTTTTTTCTTTTAGGGGTGGCCTAACGGTTACTAACACTTACACAAGGAATAATTATTGGAAACTTTAAATATTCAATGAATAAACTTTGTTTCCATACTGTTGGCCTGGGGTGTACTTAGCGCTTCGTCCATGTTTGCATCTGTCACAACGTAAACACAAGCAACACGTCTCTATGATTGGTCCGCAGACGCCCACAAAACCAAAAGCGGCTTCATATTTCGCAAATCTGTTACAGACATGGCAGGAGTTAATCGCGCGAAGTAAACGTGTGAAACAAAATACGGGATCTGATAGAACTTTCCAGAAAGATCGCAAAATTGTTAAGAACACTCAAAGTTCTGAACATAACTCTGCTATGAAGGATACTGAGGCTGTAAGTATTAGTGATCATCAGGCAACGGAAATCCGGATAGATATTTACCTAAAGTTGCCAAAATCCTATTGCTATCTCACTCAGACCTCAATCAAAGCCGCCTATACCTACAACTGAACGACAAAGCCGCCGCCAAAGTTTAGGTAAATATCTATCCGAATTTCCGAACCCTGGTGAACATAGTTGTCGGTACAGAAGGTTCAACATAGCAGTTAGAGCAAACTGAATCAGATATTTAGCTGCATTTTATTCTTTAGAGCCATTTAATTATTCCTGTAAGGTTTCGAAATATGTTAATTAAAAAAAAGTGGCCATAGACCTAATGTGCCCTCAAGGATGTACACAATGAGTCAACCTTGAAGCCACAGTGAATCAGAAGGTTATTTTGTGTATATTGTGGTATGCCCACTTTACCTATATTGTTGCCACAACGACCCTACAAAATATCACATTTGATTTGTCTTTGGGTGAAAGAAGTACAAACCTCAATCTTCCTACATACAGTCGAGTTCATTTACATCTACACACTTACGAGAACAAAAATATCTGAACACGACTTTATGCTCCTGACAATAAAGTCGTGTTCAGATATTTTTGTTCTCGTAAGTGTGTAGATGTAAATGAACTCGACTGTACCTACCAACTGCCACCTAACTATACAGTTGAGTTCCGACGGACCAACTAGCTACCTTTACTAAGGAAGAGTATTGGCCAAAGGGTGTCAGGTTCTGGCCAAATAGTCGTAATTTGTCTATAAGGAAATATGGCGTATGCACATTATTGCCATAGAATATGAAAGCTGTTTGTAGCACCCAGTAGCGCCACTATCTCAGGGCAAAATCAACTTGTTAGACTATATCTATTTAAATTTTATTGCGCAACCAATCCTCTAAGAAGATCCTAAAGAATTTGGCATTAGATATGTCAAAAGTATATCTACTTTTGATAGTTGAAAATGTTAAATAGAGATATGCAATCGAAAATGTTTAAATCCACAAATAAGTAGATTGGTAATTTTCGCAAAATTTATATACTGTGGGCAAGATAAAATTTAAGGGGGTTCCCATACAGACAATATGTTTTGTTTTTACTTTGACGGCACGGAACTATGCGCGGATCCGTAGCCCTGGCCAGTTTATTTTTAAGGGGCCTTCTGTTACTAAAATTGGTACATGTTACAGACCTCCTTGGACGGTGAAGAGGGACAGACAGACAACGCGCAGCAATCTAGAAAGACTAGTGACTTAATCGGAAAAGCGTAAGTAGTGTTTCCATCCTACTGTACCTACTATTGTTTTTTTTTTTTTGTATCTGGGTGGATCAACTTTTTCTTGCTGTTATTCTGTCCCGTGACCAGGGGACAATTGTGATTAAACTTCTAAGAAAAGTGTTCATAATTTTATATTAGTGGTATTATCAGGAGAGTCGGCTTGTAACTGCTTAAATTACAAAGCTTTTGCTAAATATACCCACGGAAAATCGTAGTTTTAAAAAGTGATCCAGGGGACAGCATCATGGCAACGAGTGGCAAAAAATAGTTGATTGACCCATTTATAGATATAAAGGATAAATAAGAAGCCAAAATTGTATGAGATCCACTTCAGTACAAGTGGGACTCGAACCCATGACCTCTGCTTAACCGGAACAGTGCCCTTCCAACCAGCCATACAGCGCCGTCTTTTGATACATTGTTGTAGAGGCTGCAAACTAAGCAATAGATGTACAGTCAAGGAAATATAAACACGTACCTTTTTCGCTCTTGGAACAATGAAAATATGGCTCATAAAGGTGTCTATCCGGAATTCTAAGATCAAATTATGTCAAACTGGTACAAGTGAAATATGCCCTTATTTACACATATACGGTCGTTTGTACCTTGTGCCAAAGTGACTTTATTTGATACTAGCTTTTGCCCACGACTACGTACGCCTGGAACTTGATAAAAGGGATTATTAAAAGCGCCTAAGCAAATGTAGAAGCAATTGTGTTTTTGGTCTAATAATTAATTTCATTTCCTACAGGGTCACCGCACCCCAACAGAAATGTTCACTCACTTTTCAATCTTTTTAGGTATAATTTCCAGGATCAAACTATCCTATGTCCTTCCTCGTATCTTAAAATATCTCTATGCCAAATTTCATCAAAATCGATTCAGCGGTTTAAGCGTGAAGAGGTAACAGACAGACAGACACACTTTCGCATTTTTAATATTTGTATGGATTAAACGCGTTGCAGTTTTCTTTACTTTATGAGGAAGTTCGAGGGCCGACCCATCAGAGGAATTTCAAATGTACAACTATAAGCAGTTTTGTGTACTGGGTTTAGGTCATCTATGACTTGCCGGCTTCGTATCACTATCCGTCTATACCTACTCACCCGGCAAGCCCTTCGTTCCCGGCGTCTGCAGTTATGTACTATTACGACGCATATGATCGAAAAGCGCGTTTTGACATTCGTTTGAAATCACCTTACACGTGTATCATAAATAACTATTATTTCTTATAGACGGTGTTCCAAGGCTCAAATAGCAGCTTTAATGGAATACATGGCTGCTAACCCTGCCCTAGCTACATCGCAGTACACGGGCCCTTGTGCCGACGACCCTAAGATCGTAGGTTGGCGACAGCTCAGTAGAAGTTTGAACAGAAAGGGCGTCGCCCGGAGTACGACAGGCTGGCAGCAAGTAAGTTACTTTATTATAACACTACATAGTAGTAGATAGTTTTTGGAGTAGTAGGGCCTCGTGCAGGGTCCGTCCGCATTGTTACTACAGTCTTGCCTGCTAACCCACCGCCAAACACCAATGTTCGCATTGTTGTGTTCCGGTGTGGGGGTAAGATAGCCGGTGAAATTACTAGCATTCTATCTTCGTCCTCCGGGTAGGCAAGCACTTGTGACTCCTCTGGTGTTGCGGGTGTTTATGGGCGACGGTAATCGCTTTCCATCAGGCGATACGTTTGCTCGTTTGCCCCCTATGACATAAAAAAAAAACACTAGAAGGTGCCCGCAACTTCGTACGCGTATTTTTTTTTTGTACCGAAGTCGGGTAAAAAGTATCCTATAACCATCTTTGGATGTCCAGCTATCCCTGCACCGAAATTGGTTATAAGAGTAATTTTCAAAATACATGTACATAGTTAAGGGCTTTAATTAAAACAAAACTTTATTGATTCCTTTGTGTAACGATAGCTACCAATATAATTTGTATAAGTAACTTTCGTAATACAAACGAAGCGATCGTAATTTCGTTTTTATTAAGCCTTTAACTATGTTCATGTATTTTTAAAATGACTCATAATTTGTCCAGCCGTTGCGGCGTGATGGGAGGACAAAGGAAATTATGCCCGACAGATGGCGCCAGACTGGCGTGGTGCCGCGCGCCCATACAAAACAACACGATCCTGCATCACGCGATCAATATTTTCTCCGAAATCATGACCCCTCCATAGATAGCTGTTCAATACCAGACCCCGTTATCGAGCCGGCAGTTTAGTGGCTAGTGACATTAGTGATCTAGCCACAATGTCAATAAAAATCTTAATTATTTAATTCAATTTTCATATATATATCAGATTAACTCAATATCAAAAATAACTCAGATGACTCGTGATAAATACACAAAATCTGTTCAAGACACGTAGGCGTAAAACTTCGTCTTCTACTTGAAAAACCATTTTAAGTATGAAAATGAACGCTCTACTTCTACCGACTTAACTGGCAAAATCTTCATGAATCTAAAATATTGGAATGTTTTTTTATTTATGTCTCCGCCTATGATGCATTCTTTTCCGTTTATTTACTCATCAATTTCTCTTATTGTTTTAAATCCGGGATTATTTTTTAATACAAAGTTCAATTAAGCATGCACAATTTTTCCTTTTAGATGGACACGAAGTAACGAATTTTTTTTTTCTTACGTTATATATTATAAAATTGGGCAAGTGCGAGCCCGACTCACGCATAAAGGGTTCCGTACCTATACATATATCTATATATATATAAAAGAAGAAGTCCTGACTGACTCATCATCGCACAGCCGAAACTACTAATGTTAGTGAGTTGATTTTTGCACAGTAGGTTACTTTTATAACGTGGGCTAGGGATACGAAGGGATTTTTGGAAATACCTCCCCTAAGAGGGTTAAATAGGGGTGCAAAGTTTGTATGGGGTAAACTTTTTTCTTGGAGTTACAGACTTGAAACTTTGTAAAATGATTACTTATTTAAAAATACAAAAAGAACTTTCAGCGTTTTAGAAAATTTCATCCCTAAGGGGGTTAAAAAGGGGTGCAATGTTTATATGGGAGAAACTTTATTTTTTGAACTAGAGACTTGAAACTTTGTAGATAGCTTACTTAATCAAATACAAAAAAAGTAATTTCAGCGTTTTGGAAAATTTCACCTCTAAGGGGGTTAAAAAGGGGTGCAAAGTTTGTATGGGGAACACCGCTAATGTTGTTTATAAAGAAGTGTTACGCTAACGTTATCAGTTTATATATTTTTTATTTCCTGTCTACTACCCAGTGACTACGTCCTTTTTTTAAAACGAACTTGCACCCCCTTTTCTATGGTTGAATGTCAACAATATTTTCTTAGTGCTGTCTCTTATTTATTGTGTTCCAAACTTTATGTGTTCCTATATTTAGTGAGTTGTCTATCAGCACATGAATAATTTATACTTTATATACCTATTCTTACTTTATTTAGCTTCTTGAGAGATATAGAGAACTATAGCACCAGAATATATTGAATCACTCTTCAAACAATACTACTAGCCTGTAGACCAAAATAGTAATCGCATCATTAAATTCGCTTATGTGCATTTAGTTTTTAATGGTCACATTTCAGCATTATCTTTAAATACTAGCCTTTTTAATAACTGGGGTACCTGCTAGACCATTTAGAAACATTTTGGCCCCCCTCGGGAACTCCGCCACACCACTCTTTTCGTTTAATAGCCAGGCCGGCGTGTACAAATACCAGTGCTGCCTTGTTATGAACAGAGGTCATTATTTATTATAGTTTTGAAATATTTTTTTTAATTTATTATTATTAAAAGAGATACTCTTCATTAAACTGCCTCCATCTCTCGATTTCCAGTGCTGAGTTTAAGATAGTTTTAACAGCCTTATGATATTTAACATTTTTTTTTAAATCTCACTCATAATAACTAAGATCCCCATTTTCTAACTCCAAATCCATGCGTCGCTCTATATCTTGCAGTCATTTTTGCCATAGATTAAAAGCATCAGGTAACTGACGGAATAAATATTAAGCATCCTGCAAACAATTCCCGTAAACTAATTGGAAAATCTTCAAAAATTCTTTAACAATTGCATTGTCTAGACCATTTTAACTAAGAATAAAATTCATTTACCTATTTTAATATCTTTGTCATCATCAAAAATCTACGCGGACGAAGTCGCGGGCGGCCGCTAGTATAATCTATAATAACAAGTTTGTTGTATGGGAGCCCCCCTTAAATATTTATTTTATTTTATTTTTAGTATTTGTTGTTATAGCGGCAATAGAAATACATCATCTGTGAAAATTTCAACTGTCTAGCTATCACCGTTGTTGAGATACAGCCTGGTGACAGACGGACGGACGGACGGACGGACGTCGAAGTCTCAGTAATAGGGTCCCGTTTTTACCCTTTGGGTACGGAACCCTAATTATAGATAATGATGTATTTAAGCTTAACTTTGAGTCTGTTAGTTCTTGTAGAGACTATCATATCAAGCGTGCACCGTGTTACTTAATAAACTCAATTACTCTCTCTGAGTAGACCCGGAACAGCTTTTTCTCAAACATGCAATGAAATATTGTCTTTGCGTTCCTTATAATAGGCTCGGAAGTATCGGTTTTTGGGCGCAACAACTCGAGAGGACTGTAAAGGGATTTCATACTGCTTTTCAGGCCTAGGCCTGCAAAGTAACTTTTTTTTGGTTTCAACAACAAGGTCATTCACACAGCTGGCTGGTTTGACAAAAAGCAGGTTTTGTTTTTAAAGGTTGGTTGTTAGACACTTGTGGAAAAAAAAAATCAAGATGGCGACTTTTTTTTTTTCAAAATTTCAAATTGGTGCTAGGCGGCTAAAACTCGGTATCGGGGGGCTCTCGGGGCTCAAAAATATGAATCTGAAATCTTGTCCGAAAATTCGGTCAAATTCGGAAAATATCGAAAAAAAAAACGATTTGTATGGAGAAAATTTCAAATTGGTCCTAGGAGGCTGAAATTCGGTATCCGGGGGTTTTTGGGGCTCCTGAGTCAGAATCTGAAATCGGATTTTTAAAATTCTGTCAAATTCGGATTTGGCGGCTCTCGGGGCTCAAAAATATGAATCTGAAATCTTGTCCGAAAATTCGGTCAAATTCGGAAAATGTCGAAAAAAAAACGATTTGTATGGAGAAAATTTCAAGTTGGTCCTAGGAGGCTGAAATTCGGTATCCGGGGGTTTTTGGGGCTTCAGAGTCAGAATCTGAAATCGGATTTTTTAAATTCGGTCAATTTCGGTATCGGGGGGCTCTCGGGGCTCAAAAATATGAATCTGAAATCTTGTCCGAAAATTCGGTCAAATTCGGAAAATATCGAAAAAAAAACGATTTGTATGGAGAACATTTCAAATTGGTCCTAGGAGGCTGAAATTCGGTATCCGGGGGTTTTTGGGGCTCCTGAGTCAGAATCTGAAATCGGATTTTTAAAATTCGGTCAAATTCAGATTCGGGGGCTCTCGGGGCTCAAAAATATGAATCTGAAATCTTGTCCGAAAATTCGGTCAAATTCGGAAAATGTCGAAAAAAAACGATTTGTATGGAGAAAATTTCAAATTGGTCCTAGGAGGCTGAAATTCGGTATCCGGGGGTTTTTGGGGCTCCTGAGTCAGAATCTGAAATCGGATTTTTAAAATTCGGTCAAATTCGGAAAATATCGGACAAACAATATTAAGTGTTATTCTTTGAAGTATATTTTTTTATTTCATTGTATGTTTGAGAAAAGCACTATACATGCCTCGTCGTGAAAACGGATTCCCGGCCTCGTATCACTATCCGGCCTCGCTCGCACGCTCGCTCGGCCGTATATACCTACTTGGCCGGAAATCCTCATTTTCCCGGCCTCTGATGTATAATGTACTATTTTTGATATACTCTTAATAAAAACTTGTTATAAAAGTTTTTTGTTGACATTGCACATCACTAGCCACCAAAAGGGGTCTGTTCAATACAAATCTAGAATTGTATAATAGTGTAGAAAACGGGACTTAATCGCATTATAAAAGTGTTTATTTATTACCTCGACGTTTTGGGTGTGATGTGATGTTACGTCTATTGCCTCGAAGGGACTAAGTAAGTTACTGAAATGTATTTTCTGCGAATTGGGCCTCTTAAGAAGGCCGCAATTACTCAAACGGCAATGGAGTGAGCTATGCTCGGAGTTTCCCTGCGTGATCGAATCAGAACTGAGAAGGCCCGAAGAATAAGTAGTCGTAGACATAGCTCAGACTGATAACAAAGTCGTAAATTTAGTACATTTTTTTTGCTCAATTCTCTACCCAAAGGTTGTCTGCGAGAGATCGCTCTTTAGCGATAAGACCGTCTCAATAGGCGACAATTGAAACCTTAATTAAGGTTGTAATTGTAGATTTTTCTTGTTGGTGTGCAATAAAGAATTGTTGTATTGTATTGTAAATTTATGTGAGCAGGTTCATTATATTAAAAGGTTTGAAAATGTAAAATAGGCAGTTCAGCCATTTCGGCAAAATTTCACTAGGTCTACAGGTAACAGAACCAAAATCAATGTATGTTTTTAGGGTTCCGTACCCAAAGGGTAAAAACGGGACCGTAATACTGAGACTTCGCTGTCCATCCGTCCGTCCGTCCGTCTGTCGCCAGGCTGTATCTCAAGAACGGTGATAGCTAGAGTTGAAATTTTCACAGATGGTGTATTTCTATTGCCGCTATAACAACAAATACTAAAAATAAAATAAAATAAATATTTAAGGGGGGCTCCCATACAACAAACGGGATTGGTTGCGTTAACTTTGCACCTCATTTGTATGGAGCGCTATACATACTGGGTGCAAACTTAACTTAACCACTTAAGGATGGAAAGTGTTTGTACGGAACCCTCGGTGCGCGATTCCGACTCGCACTTGACCGGTTTTTTTTTTTTTTTTTTCAGATATGGCGCTATATTGTAACGAGCGTTCGCAAGTCTCAACAGTCGAGCGAATCGGACGCGAAAATTTCTAGGAAAGTACTAAAAGCTCTTGGCGAGAATTCATCCGAAAATGATAACTTGGAGTTGAACATTGACATCGTAAGTGATACATGTTTTATTTTAACCTCAAAATAAGTTTTTCTTGTCGAAAACTGCCAATTTCAAGTCTCAACGAAGAAAGAAGGGTGTTATAAGTTTAACGTGTATCTATATGTCTGCCTGTTCCGTCTTAGCTCCTAAACGCGTGAACCGATTTTCGTTTTTTTTAAAGCCTCTAATTATATTGTGTAATAAACTGTGTACTTGCAGAAACTACGGTCGCTTAGCGAAAAATGGCTTTCGGAATTGTTCTAATTCGGAATAATGTTTTCGGACTTTCGGACAAATAGAAACTTCGTAATTATTGGGTGATTGACAAACAAATGATCTGTCACTCTCGCACGTCAGGATAAGTGACAGATGCTTCGTCATTTATTTATTCCGTGATAAAGTGGATCATCCCATTTCCGGGTCATCTGAACACGAGATCCTGGGGAAATCGAGGGTACACTTCAATCTGATCTTGATTTGGCTATCTATAATATAAAAATCAATAGCTGTTCGTTTGTCTCGCTAAGACTAGATAACGGCTGGGCAGATTTAGCTGATTTTGGTTTTGAAATGTTTGTCGTAGTCCACGGAAGGTTTAAACGGTGCGGTATTAGCAGCTTACTGACACAGACCGAATTCCACGCGGGCGGAGCCGCGGGCACAGCTAGTTATAAATAAAATCGTGTGCTTTGCTTTTTCAGGTAGAAGAAAACGGTCAAACATCTCTTATGTATAACACTGAGCGAGATTCTCCTATCAACTTTGACCAAACGTCTCCTATACATAACCCTGACCGAGTGTCCCCTGTCAACTTTGACCAAATGTCTCCTATGCATAATCCCGACCGAGAGTCTCCTATCAACTTTGACCAAATGTCTTCTATGCATAACCCCGACCGCGTGTCTCCTGTCAACTTTGACCAAACGTCTCCTATCCATAACACCAACCGAGAGTCCCCTGTCAATTTTGACCAAATTTCTCTTGACAGCTTTGGTCCAATGTCTCCTACGCATAACACAGGCCAAGGGTCTCCTCTACAATATATAGATGATGCCGGCCAAGTCTCTGTCAACTTTGGACAAACGTCTTCTATGAATAACAACCGCCAGTCTCCTGTCAACACAGGCCAAATTACTCCTGTCAAATTTGGCCAAATGTCCCCTGGGCATAACAATCGCCAAGTTAAATGTGGCCAAGCTGATGACTGTTCTGGATCCAAAAGATTGAAAATAGCGTAAGTTCTACTTCAATATTATCAAATCCCACACCCGGATTCGACGAGGTTTTGCAATATCTCAATTTAGCAATATCACCGCCTGTGTCCAACTTTTCTGAGATGAATTGCTGAGCTATGATAGGAAGTAACGCGTAGAAAATTTTGATATTTAGTCGAATAGTAGTTCAATGTATGGCCTACTCTGAGAAAAATTATTAGTGGTGTAACCGAATTTTGAATTTACGTTTTATACGGGTCAATCAATTTTTTTTGTTGCTTGTTGCCATGGTGATGTCCCCTGGGTTACTCTTTAAAACTACGATTTTCCGCCGCAATATTCAACAAAAAAAATGTAATTGTAGGAGTTATAAGCCCATTCTTATTTAGAATATCTCTTGATAATACCGATAATATTTTTTCTTTGATACCCCATATTAGTTTTTTTAGTGGTGATGTAAACCCAAATGACGAACATAATTTCAAAGTTTGTACAAATCGCTCGATTAGATCCCGAAAAAATATTATAAGTCAAAAACTGTCACAATTAGGATGTTGATACTAGAAGCTGTAAGCAAAAAAAAAACAGAGTTCATTTAACCCACTTTCACCTAAACGAACTTTTTGGAACCTGGGTAAATTATGCGATATCTGAAATCGCAACAGCATTAGAGTAAATTATTAAAAAGAAAATGAGCGGTGTTATAACACCTGGTCGGGCTATCTGCTGGGTTAATGTAAGGACCGATACACTATGGAAAGCCGACACCTTAACTTTTAGACAATTAACACGTTTTTCTCAAGTGACACAACATGTGTGTTCAAAGAATTTGTACTCGTATGCCAGTGACACACATTCGTGCCACTCATTAAATCGTCGGTCGACTAATTGATTACATTTAATTTTGTTGACCAGACCTTTTTCCGATATAATCAAATAAAAGATTATATATAAATTTTTGGAGTAGTAGGGCCTCGTGCAGGGTCCGTCCGGATTGTTACTACCGTCTTGCCTGCTAACCCACCGCCAAACAGCAATGTTCGCATTGTTGTGTTCCGGTGTGGGGGTAAGATAGCCGGTGAAATTACTAGCATAGAGGCATTCTATCTTCGTCCTCCGGGTAGGCAAACACTTGTGACTCCTCTGGTGTTGCAGGTGTTTATGGGCGACGGTAATCGCTTTCCCTCAGGCGATACGTTTGCTCGTTATAACATAACATAAAAAAAAAACCCTGTTTTTATATTTTCGAAAATATCCCATTTTGATTTAAAAATCCATTCGAAAAGTTCCTCATTTTAAAAGAGCGTAGGCAATATAAATTTAATTGGTCACAGCGATGTAAATCATACAATCGGAGTATTAAGACGGATTAATATCGTCGGGATAGTGCAATACCGCGTAAGTAGCAAGTGCAGATACGAACCAATATTCAAACAAATGCCAAGTATTTTATTGAAATGAGAACTTTATTGTCAGCTGTTACTTACGCGGTATTACACTATCCCCGACGATATGAAAATTGTACCACTGTTCTTTTTATAGATTGCGACAGTCAATTTTCCTAAAGGTGACGTCATATAAGATGAGATTTTTTAAAATTTCTTGAATTAATCCGCATAATCAAATAAAAATAAAGTAATAAAATTAGTTAAAACTAAATACTATTTGAAAATTTCAAATGTCAATTATCTTGAATAAATAAATATGGAACAAACTCACACAAATCCACCTAGCCCCGATGTAAGCTTTTGTTGTGGGCTTGTGTTATGGGCAATACACGACGATATACATACTTAAACATATAGAAAACATCCATGACCCAGGAACAAATATTGGAGTTCATCACACACATTGTGCCTTGCTGGGGCTCGAACCCAGGATCGCTCGCTCAGTAGGCAGCTACACCACTGCACCAGTCGCGTCAGTTTTTACTTGATTTATATTCAGATTCGTTTATTTGCATATAATACGCAGTAAAAGGTCTTACAATAATCGTTTTGGTAAGACTATTAGTTGACATTCAAATTAAATTCTACAACATCAATAATTACAATTATAAAATAACATCTAGAAACATTCAAATTATCAAATAAAAACTTTAAATCTCATGTCGAAATATATAAACACTGCAACAAATAATAATATATAAAGCTAAAGTTATATTGTACATAAAATTTTATTTTACAACTATGGCATTCTTCCATGTTGCTCCAAAAATCTTACTAAATTTATTTTGCGTGTTTTGATGAGACGAACTTTGCTGCAGACGTGTACGTGGCTCTCCCTCGCAAATAAAGGCCATAGTTAACTACATGTCTACCCATCCCTCTCTGGCTACATGTCAACTGAGAACACTCGTCGCTAAAGAAAAGAAACGGTTAGAGTGGCGGCGACTGAGTAGACTTCTAAATAGAATGGGACCTGCTAAGAGATGTTGGAAACAAGTAAGTTTTGAACCAATTAATTGCTATTGCATCGTCAAAACACATTTACCTGTAATACCGAGCCGCCAAAAAAAAAAGAGGCTAATTGTTTACAAAACAGTGCTACGATGCCACCCGAAGGCATGTAGAAGCAACTAGTTGAAAAATTTAAGGGCTCTCGCATCAGGTTTGGTGGTCTAATAGGTAGAACGCCCGTGTTGACCCGGCGACGCAGGTTCGAACCCTGCCTGAACCGTTGAATTTTTTGCTTCATTGTAAACATTTTGTTTCCGTTAGAAGACGTTGCTTTAATAAAAATAAAAGCGCTAGTTTTTTTTTTTTCAAATATTTTTTCATGAGGAAGGCATAAGAAATAAAAAAGGGTGAATTGTGTGAAATATATGATTATGGAGAAGAATGAAATGTCGAGATGATGGATAATAGGGAAGAAGTGAAGAAAAAAGCATGCTACTCCGTCCCCAAGAACACTCTGGCCAAAAAGAGTAGAAATTTAAAAGTGGCAATACTGTAGTGTCGTCCCTTTTTTCTTAAATTGATTAGATAAGGACTACAGTATTGCCACTTTCTAATTTCTACTCTTTATGGCCAGACTGTAAATGGGATAAAGACAAGAGAATGATGATAATGATGAAATAAATTTCACAATATCCATAATTAGTATCGCCGCAGTTTTGAGATTATGTACCTTTTCCTGAATTCATAAATGGGTGAAGACCAAAAAGTTTGCAACCTTAACTCACTCAATTAATATTTGTATCAAAGTCTCCGTTGTTCGACGACAGTTAACCTTTCAATAACGTACCTCAATGTTCTATTTTAAGGTTCCTTATTGTATCGTTATTTTTTGTGGCACAACGGAACTTTTTCAATTGTTTTTAATTCCTCGCTAACTACGACTTAATTTCATCCATCTTTTTGGTCCTGACCCAATTTTATTTTATTGTAAAGTTACATGTTTAATTATTTGCAGACTTGGGCGGATCTTAAACGCAATGCTCGGATTGCAAAAAACTCTAGCGGAGATCAGGCGCGGATTTATCGGCAAGTACTAAAAATAATGGCATCCACTAAATATGGTCCGACTGAGTCACACATTGAAACTGTAAGTACTTTGCTTTTTAAACCCCTTCATTATGATAGGTTTTAGAACCCTCCTTGCCCTCTGGGTCTGGTCATAAATTACAGGCATCAGCTAGATCGTTCCAAAAAACAAATTAACACTAGAGTTGTTGGTTTTTTTTGCTGTGTTAATATTTAATATTGGATATAATATACGCTGTGGCACGTTATGTAACACGATACGGACTGCACCCGCTAGAACGTGTCAATGCACTGGTTACGGAGCGGTTTTTCGCACTTAGCCCGTGTATATTCGTGCGTGGATTTTGCCAGCTAAGGCGTCGTTACACGGTACTGTTTCCCAGGTCTGTCTGCACCGCTATCTGCCAATCGATTGGCGTGTTGTGCTCGTGTTCTGTCAGATTCAGATTCTTTATTGGTAAAAATAAATGAAATGAAATGAAATGAAATTGAAATAATTTATTCAGTAAGTAGGCCACAGGGGCACTTTTACAAGTCAGATTGTGAATCTACTGGCATATCGCAAGAGGAGACCGCTGTTGAGAAGAAAGCCGAAAGAAACTCAACTCAAATTTTACAAGTCAATGTCAACAATAAGTAGGTACATATACATAAGTAGGATATGTCATTTTAATAATTTTATCTAAAGATTGTGTTACATTATAATACATTTAGGTATTTGATTGTTCAAACATTTTTGTTAATGTTTTGTTTGGGTTAGTGATGGGATGATATTTTGTGGAAGAATTCATCAGTGCTATAAATAGCATTGTCTAATAAATATTTCCTCACTTTATTAAGGAAGATTTCATCACTCGGTGAATTTTTGAAGTCTGTGACAAAGCCATGTCCGTAGCTGATTATACGCGAAAGGGAGCATAGGATCTGGGCCCATTACCGAGTGATCGGATCTTCCCCTTAACAGCAGGTCGGCTGCATCGTTAGCTGCGTGCTAAATCCGATCGTCTGCAATGCTGAGTGGTGCTGTAGTATAAACACTGATTTAATTGTTTTGTTGTCGGGTTCGTAGCACTGCAGCGCTGTCGGAAATAATACGCATCATTTGGTCTTCGATACTCCGCTTAGCTCCTGCCTTAGCAGCCTGAATAAAGTTCATTTCATTATCTTCATTTGCGTATTACTAATAATTATGTTTTGCATTAACAGATAGACGAAAACAGTCAAATGTCTCCTGCGGATATCTGTAACCAAATGTCTCCTGACAACTTTGGTGAAATGTCTCCCCTGCATAGCACCGGCCGTGAGTCTCCTGTCGAGTTGAGTCAAGCTCGCGACTTAACCTCGCTCGTATATAACCTACCTGTATATCCGTAAGTTCTACTTCAATATTACTCCTACGCTCTAATAGAATAAAAAATAAATAAATATTAAGGGACAATCATACACAAATCGACCTAGTCCCAATCTAAGCAAAGCTTGTACTATGGGTACTAGACGACGATATACATAATATATAAATACATATATAGATAACATCCATGACCCAAGAACAAATATTTTGCACAAATATTTGCCCCGGCCGGGATTCGAACCCGGGACCGCCGACTCAGTAGGCAGGTGTCTACAAACCGAGCCAAACGCGTCGTCAATACGCGCGTTTTGTTAATAGGACTCGAAAATAAGAGTATCTCACCGATAAAAAAAACATTAAGTTTTTGTCCTTAAAATTATCAATTGTTATACCTGTGTGATGAACAGTAACATTTTCAATGTAGGCATCATGATATGAACTTTTAGACAACTAACACGTTCTTCTCCAGTGACACAACATGTGTGTGCAAATAATTCTCACTCCTATGCTGGGGGACACCATATGTGTCTAGTCTACAGAATATGTACTATGGGCTGCACAAATACAATTCTGCGGTTCAATGTACTTCTATGCCAGTGACACTCATTCGTGTCACTGATGCAATTCGGACGGCAAAGCGTAAGGACTGAGTGGAGTGACGACACGGTTGGCGCAATTTGTACCCTGCCTACTGAGCCGACGCCAGTATAGCCAGTTGCACTACAATCTGCACCTACCGCGGCGTTGTAATTGATTAATTTTATAACTATAGCACTCGACCAGGATGCCCCAAAATTCCTACCTAATTAATTTTACGATGTGTGTTGATGAGACGAACTTTGTTTTAGACGTATCTCTCGCGCGCAATTAAAGGCTTTAGTTAGCTACATGTCTACCCATCCTTCTCTGGCTAAATACGAACAGAAAACACTCGTCGCTTTAGAAAAGAGACGAATGGAGTGGCGGCGACTGGGTAAACATCTAAATAGGATGGGACCTACTAAAAGTACTGAAGCCTGGAAACGCGTAAGTTTTGATCTAATTTCAAGAAGTTTAAACTTTCTCAGTAAAATTATTGTTGTTGCATTGGTATTAGGGTGTTTCTCACGACGAGCATCCGCGTTTCGCCTGTAATATAACAAAAAAATATATAAACGCATTGATATTAAGGCAATTAAAATAGAGAAATAATAAATCCGGCCGCATGTTTATTTTTTGGCCACTTGGTCGAACTTCACTTTTAATAACTAAGCATCGGGAATATGAGATAGCCTCTAATAAACTAATTCATCTTCTTTACAACGCCAACTAAAAATGTTAAAGAAAGCATCAAGTCATAATCAACAATTATTATTACTTGTCCTCCTGATTTATACATTGCCATCTAATTTACTAACTCAGCCACGAAATTTGTAACTCATCATCATTTTTCGTTTTACAGCTTCAATACAAGCTCCTCAAAAATTATATATTCGAGCTTCAATAGACAGCATCATATATTATAACTTAACATCTAAAATAATACTTCATATTCTTTTATCATGAAAATAGCCACTGTAGGAACGATTTGGCGCGAGTGCGCGCCATGACAGCCACGGCCATTTGCACCAATCAGAGAGCGCCATTCGATTCTTGTACCGAACGACCCGCCATGTTTGTTTATTGTCATTCGTTCGTTCATATTGCGATAGGTGCATGTGTAATTAATTAAAGTTTTCGAAAACTAATTATCCTCGCACTGCACACTAAGGTCCGACTCGGCCGGGTTAGGTTAGGTTAGTTTTCTTTTTATATTCAGTAAAACAGTTTTGCAAATACCTTTAAATAGTATATTGAATTCGCATTATTTAGTGTGTATAATTAGTGTGCAAGTCAGTATTTTTGGTGAAACTTTCAAATATTTGATCGAAAAAAGGGAATATACAGATATCGATTTAAATGCATGTAGCCCCTTTTATCTCGAAAAATAAATAGTGTCCCCGTGTGATGAGCGGGTAACACCGCGCGGCGCCGCTAGTACCCACTTCAAAAAAAAAAAGAAAAAAAAAAAACGGTACGTAACCCACAACAATCTAGTTCTAGCAGGTCCAACTTGGCTTAGGTTAGGTACGACGACGAGCGAAGCGAGGGGGAGTGTTAGGTTGAACTGCGACCCTAACCTAAAATGAGATTTAAGTATTTTGTTTTGTTCTCTCCTCAATAGTTCATATGTAATAATAGTGGCTTTAATATACTATTTGATGACAATTTTAGGTAAATTTTACAATCGATTAATGTAGGATGACTTACATTTTAAACATACTAAGTTATAAAATTAGAAGCTAATAGAGTTACTATTTTGGTGTCATATAATAATATTTTAGAAGTTTGCTATTTGAATGCATGCCTCAAATTTAGATGCTAAAAAATAATCACCATGCTAAGTTACAATTACAGTGGCTTACAAAGAAGATAACTAGTGGCTGAGATATTATTATTCAGACGCGCGTTGGTTGTGGCTGACTTAGTAATTTAGAAGGTAACTTATATTTTCTGAAGCGAATAATGCTATTAAAAAGAAGCTTGTTTAATTAGTACCCATTAAAATATATGAAGATTTTAATAGTTTTTTGTTACATTATACCTGTAACGACAGGTCTTTGAGTGGCATCATGTTCAATGAACTGAATTGTATGCGGCCTTTTTTAATCAAAAGTCTTGTCTGACGAAATTTTTTTTTTTCAATATTCGTGAAAATCTTAAAATGGCTACTTTTTTTTCATTTTAAATAAATAATACAATTTTTGTTATAAATATTTATAGCTGTGGTTTTCAAACAGACAAAAACCTTTCCTGTGTCGTTATTTTAATGCGGAAATATGGTTTTATTTCATACTTTCAGAGTTGGCATAGTCTGAAACGCAATGCTCAGATTGCAAAAAAATTTAGCGGATTTCATGGGCAGATTTATCAGCAAGTACTCAATATTATATCATCCGCTAAAAATGGCTCGACTGAGTCCCACATTGGAGATGTAAGTATGCCTCCTTTTACCCCTTCATTGTGATAGGTTATCCTTCATACCCAGCACCGAAAGATCAAAACATTGTATTTAATAAGTGGTAAACGGTGTTGGTCACACATACTGTATATAATTCTAAGTTACTTTTAGTTGACTAGTCAATTTGTAGTGACTGTTTGTTTACCTGAAAAAAAAAAAGTTTTAGAAAGCAACGTTCACTCTGCAACTAGCCAGCCTTACAGTATCTGCATGTAGTAGTTTCTGCTTATTGATTGGCGTGTTGTACTCGTGTTCTACTAGCCTTTTCATCTCAACGCTGGCCGCTTGAGAACTGCCAATAGACTGAGGCATGTAAAAGTGCTTTTGTGGCATTACTGAATACAGTTCATTTCATTACCTATCTTCATTTCCGTATTATATAACATTGTTTGCATTTACAGATAGAAGAAAGCAGTCAAATGTCTCCTGACAACTTTGCGGAAATGTCTCCCGTGCATAACACCGGCCGTAAGTCTCCTGACAAGTTGAGACAAGCTCGCGACTTTGAAAGACCTGTGGAGAGTGAAAATGTAGACCCACCTTTATATTACGAACCCAAAAGAACGAGACTTAAGTAAGTTCTTGCTCCTACGCTCTAATAGGACTCGAAAATAAGAGTATCGCACCGATAAAAAATAACTTTAACACGGTTTATTTACTTATTTTTTGTCATTTATGTCATCAATTCATCATCATCCTCCTAGCCTTTGTCCCATTTTTTTGAGAATGAATTCTCAAATCGAGGTCGGCTACCTAAATCCCAAGATGTGGCGTAGGCACTAGTTTTTACGCAAGCGACTGCCATCTGACCTTCCAACCCAGAGGGGAAACTAGGCCTTATTGGGCTTAGGTGGTTTCCTCACGATGTTTTCCTTCACCGAAAAGCGAGTGGTAAATATCAAATGACATTCCGTACATAAGTTCCGAAAAACTCATTGGTACGGGCCGGGTTCGAACCCGCGACCTCCGGATTGAAAGTCGCATGCCCTAACCACTAGGCTACCACCGCTTACTATACTATGTCATCAATTGTTATGACAAAAAATAAAATCGCAAAATTTTCAACGCGTGCACTATGACATGAACTGTTTGACAATGAACACGTTTTTCTTCAGTGATACAACATGTGTGTTCAAAGAATTCTTACACCTATGCCGGTGACACACCATATGTGTCTAGAATAGCATTGTATAGAATATTCTTTATTGCACACCTCAACAGGAAATAAATAGAAACTAATTCAGATTACACGTAACATTCAGTAGAGGTAAACAACAGGCGATCTTATCGCTAAAGAGCGATCTCTTCCAGACAACCTTTGGGTAGCGAAATTAAATAAAAACGTCAGAAATGAGTAGCATTTCTTTATTTAAGCTTTATTGCACAAAATACAAAAGTAAAAGTACAATTGGCGGACTCTACCAGTCACCCACAAGGTCAAACAGATATATTATTGGTGCGGGAAGGGTGTACAACAATACGTGTATGCACACTATAAAATAAAATATGTAAAATAAAATAAATAAAAATAAAATAAAACTATGCAAATGTCGAAATAAGATTCACTAGTTACGTTGATAAATACAATACAATACAATACAACAATACTTTATTGCACACCAACAAGAAAAATATTACATGAGAAATCAATAAATCATCATCATGAGATATCAAATACATATTTATGGAAAGACAAATATATATATATATATACACACAAATTCTGCAGCTCAATGTTCAAATAATTCTTACAGACACATATGGTGTGTCAGTAAGAATTATTTGAACACGCCAGTGACACTAATTCGTGCCACTGATTCAATTCGGACGGCATAGCGTAAGGGCTGAGTGGAGTGCCGACGCGGTTGGTGCCGTTTATAGTGCACCTGCCTACTGAGCCAGCGGTCCTAGTACAATGGTCTAGAATAGGCTATATATAGTTGACTCCTGTCAAATTGTATTAAGCTAATGTTTATTCCGTATAGTATTTAGCAAAGGAAACCTAAATATATAATTTTCAATTCATAAAAGTGAAAGATGGCTGATAAAATGCAATTTGAAAATATGGTTTTTAATCTGTATTTTGAAATGCTTTAAACGCTGTCCGCCATGTTCGTTTATGATAGTGACGGCATCGGTCCCGTAAAGAAAACTGGAAGTCTACTTTGACGACTTCGAATAATGCCGTCCCTCTCGATCTCTTGTCAAAGTATATTGGATTGAGCGGGACCGCACTATACGAAGGTCGAATTTTGAATATTTACGCGTAATTCTACGACACGCCACAGATTAGCAAAAGGGAAAAATGGCGGACGGCGTTTTTGACTGTTCATGAAATTTCTTATTTTCAATTAATAAAATTTAGCTTTCTAGCTTCCACAAAAATTCAAGACATTTTTTTTAGAGCTAGTAAGATCATTATACATTACTAGCCTATAGCCGGCTCAGTAGGCAGCTACACTACACACTGGGCCAACCGCGCCGTTATAGTGCATTTATTCTATAAATATAAAATAAATAAATAAATATCAGACAACCTCACACAAATCAACCTAGTCCCAAATTAAGCTCAAGAAGGCTTGTGTTATGGGTACTAGGCGACGATATACATACTTATATAGATAAATACATACTTAAATACATAGAACATCCATGACCCAGGCACAAATATTCGTGTTCTTCACACAAATATTTGTCCTTGCCGGGACTATATTACTCGACCAAGATGCTCCAAAAATCCTGAATACTATATTAATTTTACGATGAGACGAACTTTGTTTTAGACGTCCCTCCCGTGCGCAAGTAAAGGCCTTAGTTAGCTACATGTCTACCCATCCCTCTATGGCTAAATGGGATCCGAAAGCACCCGTTGCTGAGATAAAGAAACGGTTGGAGTGGCGGCGACTGGGTAACCACCTGAATAGAATGGGACCTATGAAAAATACTGACGCCTGGAAACGTGTAAGTTTTGATCTAATTTATAAAAGATTAAACATTGTTGTTGTTTTTGTTGCGAAAAAGTTGTAATAATTTTAAATTCGTGCTTTGTTTTTTTGTTTTTTAATAAATATTACAATTTCTTTATAAATAACTATAGCCATGGTTTTCAAACAGACATGAACAGGGATCGGGAATTCGGGTGGATATTTACCTAAAGTTGACCAAATCCTATTGCTATCTCATTCATACCTCAAACAAAGCCGCCTATACCTACAATTGAACAACACAGTCGCCAAAGATTAGGTAAATAACCACCCGAATTTCCGATCCCTGGATATAAACCTTTTCTTATATCGTTATTTTATTGCGGAAATGTGGTTTTATTTCATATTTTCAGTGTTGGCAGAGTCTGAAACGCAGTGCTCGGATTGCAAAAAACTCGAGCGGAGATCAGGCGCAGATTTATCAGCAAGTACTAAATATTATATCATCCCTTAAAGATGGCCCGACTGAGTCCGACATCAGAGCTGTAAGTATGCCTCTTTTTACCTCTTCATTGTGATAGGTTTTCGAACGCACTGTTCACTCTGCAGCCAGCCAGTCTTAGAGTATTGTAATGACAAGCCACACCCATATTCGACGTTATTGCGAACGGTCGTAGACGAAGTAGAAGCGAATAGTTTGTGCCACATACTTCTTCTATAGCCTGTCTAGCATTCAATGTTAAGAATAAGAAAATATAAATATTTCTATCAAAAATGGTCGGCAATGTTGACTTTATTGATAAACAATCAAGGTGCAAAGTTTATGGTTAGTCAAACATTAAAAAAATAGAAGTGTAATGTAACCTTGCCGGCCCGGTTTACTCGACAATAATGTTGTATGAAATCCCATTATTTGTCGAGGTACAAACTTTAAAAAAAAAGTTAAAACGGTCATTTAAAATATACGTCCTAAACAGCCAAAGCGGAAGATCAGTAGCTACGACTTATCGCGATTTTATAGTTGCCTCAAATAGGCAGCCGTACAAGAAAAAAATCGGAAAAATGATAATTCTGACTACAAATCGGTAGTAGAAGAAAAATTCGGAGGATCAATTTTATGTGAGCCAATATAGATCCGCTTTCATCAGAAATGGTGCAAGAAAACAAAATAAGTACAGATACGTTTTATTTCCCACTATAGGTATGTCTAAACTGATTTCTTGTACTGCCGCCTATTTGAGGCAACTATAAAATCGCGATAAGTCGTAGCTACTGATCTTCCGCTTTAGCTGTTTAGGACTTATATGGGTCCATATTGGCTTACATAAAATTAATCCTCCGATTTTTTCTTCTACTACTACCAACCGAGTTCACAATAGACCGTTTTCAGAACATTGTAATTCATAATGTAATTCATTAGGTTATGTGTGTACTCATAATGCTGATTTTCATATTTATTTCATTCAGAACCATAAATAACAATAAACTTGTCAATCATAAACATCGATACAGTTTTTCTTGATATGTTTTTATTCATAATGCTTGTTTTTAGTTATAGTGCGTTAAGTGTACATGCAAGCAAGCATGCAAGCATTTTGACGCGGTCATGATACAAACCTAACCTAACCTACAGTTTTCGGTTTTTGACCCATGTTCCATTTTGTCTCAGTTTTAGATTAGATTACGTAACGATTGCATTTACAGGTTGAAAATAATGATACGCTTCCAATGTCGCATTCAACTGAGAACATATCCATCTCTTTCGCACGAACTCCATCACCGGAACTCTGCCTTGATGCGCCTGACCCCCTTCAGTCTGACAGTGAACAATCAAATGATGCCTCCGAAGACTCCGAAGAAGATAGCCAACAAATGTCTGTACCACTTACATCAGGCCAAACTAATGTCTTTACTAGTCTCCAAGGTTCTGAGAAACATAGCCAACTAATGTCTTCTGTACCTCATAAATCTACCAGTCATACAGATTCTAGTATTGGTAGTCAACAAACTGTACCAGGTGCCTCTGACCAATCTAAAAATGGCCAAAATAGTAAGGAGAATAGTCAACAAATCTTTTCAATATCAAGTGATGGCCAATCCAATAATGTGTCTACCAGACATAAAGACACTGGAAATCATAGTCAACAAATCTCTTTACCACATATCTCTGGCCAATCTAACAACAACCAAGTATCTAGGCATATAGAACAAGATAGTGAATGTAACATGGATGGCAGCGGACAAAAACGACCGGTCGAAGCAAGTACACGAACGTAAGTTATCTGAGAAATCTCAGTATAAATATTTTTGGTAATATTTAGAAGTTTTAGAAACACGATGAAAATTTTCAAAAAGCTTGGTAGTTAAGAATAACCCCCCCTCAATCCTAGAAAAAAATCTACTTAATTTTGTGTAACTGATTGTTAATTCTTCTTAATCCTTTTGTTGTTAGTCCTGTTAAATTACGTTTTATTTTGCAAGTGTTTTTTTATCATTTCCTCACATTGCTTGAGAAAAGCTTTATGTATACCTCGGCGTACGGGGATTGCCTGACTCGCATCTTATGCAAGCCTCGCTTAAAATAATGACCCCTCTCCATAGAAAACTGATTTTCAATACGTATTTAGAATTTTATAATAGTATAGCTAAAACTATTTCAGCCGAAGACAACTGAACGCTTTAGTGGAGTTTGTGTACGCCCATCCTGCAATGGCCTCGGACCACGAACATTCAGAGTGGCGAACCATCTCCAAATTACTGAACAAAATGGGCCCTATTTACTGTAATGAAATGACCTTTTGGAAAAATGTAAGTTGGATCTGACTTCATTACCTAATATTATTGATCGAGCAAGTGAAGCATCTCTGTTAAAGCTATATAATTCTTTCGCCTAGAGGTCGCCTTTCTCAACCGATTCTCATGAAATTTTGTGAGTAGGTTCGATTGTGTACCTATACAAATTTTTATGTCGATTCAGTTTTACGAAATCTTTCAAAATGGCGGAGATATGCGGGTCCATTTAACCTTTTTAGGGCCAAAGACGGCATATGTCGTTGACGGAAAACTGTACCCCTGACGCCACGGCGCAATTTCCCTCTACACAATGTCATACTATCAAATCAATATCAATGATGACGCGGTTGGCGCAGAGGTAAAGCAGCTGCCTACTGTGCCGGCGGTCCTGGGTTCGAATCCCGGCAAGGGCAAATATTTGTGTGATGAATACGAGTATTTGTGCCTGGGTCATAGATGTTCTATCTATTTAAGTAATGAGTATGTATATCGTCGTCTAGAACCCATAACACAAGCCTCATGAGCTTAATTTGGGACTAGGTTGATTTGTTTGAGGTTGTCTGATATTTATTATTTATTTATTTAATGTCATACTATCAGCTGGGCGTCAGAGACACACTTTTCTGTCATAGAGTGGTCGAAAGGCCAGCTCACAAAGCCACGAGTATTTTTTTATTCTGTGACAAATATCTGTTTGTTACTACATCTTGTTAATGTTGATGCTGATCAATTTAATTTACAGACTTGGCAAGAACTTAAGGACAAAGCGGTTAGAGGATGGGAGAACAGCTGTCTGGACAGCGATAGGGTGAAGAAGGTTCTGGAACTGGTCGCGAAGTATCCGACTGTAGATCGTACGGACCCTGATATTGAAATCGTGAGTGTGTTTTTTATTTATGTCATAGGGGGCAAACGAGCAAACGGATCGCCTGATGGAAAGCGATTACCGTCGCCCATAAATTAAAAGAATTTTCGCCGCAACCGACCAGTTGGCTCCTCGCATAAAAATAAATCGCAGAAAGGCTACGCCGGTGTTCGAGATTCGACCGTCGAATAGTGCTGTCCCTCTCGTCTCATTTATCAATGAATTCATTCATAAGTGGGCCTTGCATTTGTGCAGCTCATAGTACATTAAAGTGAGCGGGACGGCACTATTCGACGGTCGATTTTCACTGTTTTCTTATATCATGGGGGCTACTCTTTAATTTTACAGGTAGAAGACATGCCTATTGAAGCACCAACTACATATGACCCCTTATCCAGCGCACAGCATACAATTGCTGAAGTACTATCAAGGAGCCATACGGTTGACCGAGGTTCCACAGATGATGGAAGTAAAGATAGAATAGGTTTGTATACTTTCCTTGATGATCAATCAGTGCTGTTACAAGTTTTTTTTATTTTACACTTTCGTCTCCACTAAGCCCGTAGACTGTGCCGCCCGAATTGTATGAGTGTCACTGGCATGAGTACAAATTCCGTTGACACATATGGTGTGTTGCCGGCTTAGGATTACAAATTCCGTTGACACATACGGTGTGTCACCGGCATAAGAGTACAAATTCCGTTGACACATACGGTGTGTCACCGGCATAAGAGTACAAATTCCATTGACACATATGGTGTGTCACTGGCATAGGATTACAAATTCCGTTGACACATACGGTGTGTCACCGGCATAAGAGTACAAATTCCGTTGACACATACGGTGTGTCACCGGCATAAGAGTACAAATTCCATTGACACATATGGTGTGTCACTGGCATAGGATTACAAATTCCGTTGACACATACGGTGTGTCACCGGCATAAGAGTACAAATTCCGTTGACACATACGGTGTGTCACCGGCATAAGAGTACAAATTCCGTTGACATATACGGTCTCCGGCATGGGAGTAAAGTTTCTTTGATCACATTATGTTGTGTCACTGGAGACGAACGTGTTAACTTTCAATGTTTGTATGTATATGTACGTTTAGGGAAGCATTTCCCGGGCACCAATTCAGCTAAAATTTAATATACCGACGTACAGTCCGACCAAAAAGAGAAGAAATTAAGAAGTGGCAATACCGTAGTGTCGCCCCGTTTTCTTAGATTGATTAGAAAGGGACGACACTACAGTATTGCCACTTTTTAATTTCTACTCTTTTTGGTCGGACAGTAACTTCGATGACGATGCGGTTTTTTGTATATAATTATTTTTTAGTTATTTCCGAGCACTATACTTAATTATAAACTCAATAAAATGGTTTCAAAATTCAACATTAGGCAATTTCCCGATTAAAAATTCTTCTTTTTTCTCCTATAGTGACTTCAAACGTGGACAGTTTGACCGCTGGTCGAGACTCCACAGAAAGAAGCAAAGAAAGAGAAGAAAAAGCATCTTCTGCAACAGCGTATTCTAATATTTCTAGCGAGGATACCAATAGCCTTTTGAAGGTAGGCAAAGTTCACTTTTTTTAAGTCATTTCATGTGCACTTAAAATACCTGTCTTAATTTTATAAAGAAAACTATATACGTACTATGTATTTTATATATGTCTTTTAAGTTCACTTTTTTGAAGTCATTTAACAAATCATTATTTTCGTTTACTTATTTATATTTTTTTGTATATTTATTTACTTCAAATTTTCATCGAGAAAATAAATGTAAAAATTCGTTTTGTTTTAATCGTAATGTGAAGATAATACAATACAGAAAATAACAAACTTAAAATTGCTTACAAATTGAAAATTTGTTTATGAAGTAAGACACTAGATTTTCACCGGATAGTCTTGTTCTAAAGATTTAATGGAATCTGTTCTCCTAAACTAAGCTAAACCTCTCACCTTAGACAAGTGTGTAGACTTTGCCTATTAATACTATTTTTATTTTACGTATTGGATATTTTCAGGAGCTGATAGGAGAATTGAAACGCAGCAACGAATTAAAAGTAGAACAAAATAGTATTTTGAAGCAACTTGTAAAACAATTTAAGTGAGTAAGTTTAAGCGTATTACCTCTTCAAACTATCGATCAAATATTGAGGTTTAATATATTCTGTATACTTTTGTACATATGTCTATAAATACGCATTTAGTAGTAATTTATAGCACTCAATAGAAGCGTTAGGACATCTCGCATTTTTTTAATAGAGCAGTAACGGAAACGTACAGTAGCGTAAACTTAATGTTTATTACCAACCGAAATTTATTATACATTTTCAAACTAACTAGACGATGGGGTCGAACATAAAGTCAGAATCTATACGGTACATGGCGCTACGATTCCATCCTAAGGCATATAAAAAAATAAGCACCTGGTTGAAAAACTCGATGCTTCAATAAGTTAGTTGTAAGGTCAAGCCGTGGAAATGTGAGTTCGAATCCTATCAGAAAAAAAAATCCCTTCAATATGAAGATTTGGTCTTCTTGTCGTTTGTCGTTTGCTGTCTGAAGCTTAATTCATTCTATAATAGGGTCATTGTCAGATTTAGGTTCGAGTCTCCGTGGACATATTCGAAATTGAGGATTCCATTCCTAATTTTCTGATAAAACGCGTATGAGGATAAAAAACGTTCTCTCTTCCAATGTAATACCAATATAACCTAGATTCATAAAAGCTTTTAACTTTTGACCACCGGAGGGACGAATTTTGTTTTTTTACCTGAACTGAAAACGACCCAATATTTTTCAGTGCCGACGACGTGAAATCAAGCCATAACAACAAAAAAGAAAAACAAATAGACAATGTTGATACTCAACCGGTAGTTATACAAAAGCGTGAAGTGGAAGATCTTACTGAAGAATATTCCGCCAATACGCGGAATTTAGAGCTTAGTGGAGAATACAGTCGTGCACATTTTCAAGGACGTCATGAAAAGGATACATTTAATGTTGAAACTGGTTTCCCTAGCGAAACAACAGGTTTGGTTAGTACCTACTATTTCAATAAAGCTTCGATAGAATAGAAAATATGTTTATTTGATAAAATATCGGAATATAAATTTATGAAACATGTAATGTCTCATTTATTTATGTGGGTACACCACAATTTTTTATTTAAGCCTTTAATACAAAGATTTAAGCTGAAAGAAAAATTGAAAAAGGAGCGATTGGGGGAAGAGACCGGGAATCGAACCCGGTACCTCTGGATTGCCGGTCCAGCGCGTTAACCATTTCGCTACCCTAGCTGCTCCGAAATATCGGTAGTTCAATAAAGCAAGGAGTTGAATTTTTCGACTAAACTCAGCAATCATTCTAGTGGCGCAGTGATAATCCCATTAGCGGGTTATACTCCCACACGAAGTCCGACTCACTGGGAGTGAGGGCTAAACAGTCCTGACACAGTACAAGTCATGTTTAAAAAAAAACTAACTTACTCGTGTATTAAGTGGTGGAACACATTTCTTGGCTTATTCACTTTTACGTAGCATAAAAGGTAAAAAAAATGTTATAAATGTAATTGTAATTTCAGGCCAAGATACCTCAGAGACCACAAATCCCAGTATCTGTTAAAGGGGCAATATCATCACCTAAGAAACAAGTACGTATACTTTACTGGATTTTTCAATTATACTAGCCTATTGATCCATTTTTAAATGTATTTGAAATAGTTACTAATGATCTTACTAGCTCTAAAAAAATATATTTTTGTGAATTTTGTGAAGCTAAATGTTATTTTAATTGAAAATAGAAATTCTATGAACAGACAAAAACGCCGTCCGCCATTTTTGGCTTTAGCTTATCTGTGGCGTGACGTAGAATACCGAGTAAATAAACAGAAGGGCTACGAAATTCGACCGTCGTGTTGTGCCGTCCCGCTCAGAGAGAGCGAGAGAGAGAGAGAGAACATCTATTTGTTTACTCTCACCTCACTCAAATAATTTTGACAGGAGATCGAGAGAGATGGCACTATTCGGAGTCGTCGGAGTAGCCCTTCAGTTGTCTTTACGGGATCGCTGACGTCAATATCATTGCTGAAAATGGCGGACATCTAAAAATATATTTGTGGGTGAATTTCAGGGCGTTTTAACCGCGCGGTTCTAGTTTCATTAGTGTCACATGCTTTTTACCAAAACGAAAGAGCAAGTCGCAACAACTGTGGTGAAACTGGGATCTGACTCGGGAGTCCTTTTCAGATTCATACAAATTCAGCTTTAACCATCATCTTTTTTGTCAATATTTGCTGTGACACTAATGAAAAATAAAACCGCCGTAAAAACGCTTGAAATTCACCCTTGTATTGTTTGTTTCAGATCCGAACAATCGACATTTCGCGTCTCATGGAACCAGCGTTGTTGAAACGTAAGTGTCATTTCGTTTTTTAAGAAAATAATATATAACATGCGATCAGGTAGGAGACGTCAAAGGTGACTGCTACCCACATATCGTCTGTAGACAACCAACACTCACTAAGTAACATACAGCTCGTATCTCATTATCCATCTACTTACTAGATACGAGGTTTTTAAGAGCAGTGACAGAATTTTTTGTAAGTTTTCATTGTCGCTAGTCGATATATCTCTTGATGATCGAAAATATCCTCAATGCATTGACAATCTTCAAGGTCTGTGAATTGTGAGGCATATTTATCACATCAAATATTTCATGTGAAATATGGCGATTTTTTTGTAAATATCGTAAAATATAGGCCAATTTAAAATACTGATTCATCCATTTGCCAATTACATACGTTTAATTATTTTGCTTAATACTTGTCCCGCATTCTTTTTTGGTCCGTGAAACATGCCAACTTTGCCCGCTTTTTTCGTAAAAACCCGAATTTCTCTCATTTTTTCTATGACGCGATAAAGTTTTTTTTTGTCTAACGCATCCATCGTATTCATATGCATGCGTTTATTAAGAGAAACAATTTTTAAATCTACATTTCACCATTTTTTTTATCAATTTTCACCTCGGGTAAAGTTATCTAAACTTTTGCAAACATTGCCCAAATCGATTATTTTCGTAACTATAGCCCCTACAACGTTAAGATAAGGATCAGTATAAAATCTGGGGTAATAATGGCGTTCTACTTAATATCTTGGTCTTAACTGTACAAACACGTGTGCAATATGGGTGGGCAATGTTACATAGGTATTTTGTTTTTCTCCATACAAACCGAATCAAGCAGTTTGAGATTGTCAGGGTTGTCACTTTTGGTTGAGTAAACCATCTTTACCAATGCCATTATCAAAATGAAAAATGTATGCTTAATATTCGATACTAATAAGTTTGGCGGTTATTTTTTTACTTCACGTTAGAATAATCTAAATAAAAATTGTCATAATTGAATATTCTATGTTTTTTTGTTTTATGGACATGACATGACATGACATGACATGCAGCTAATGCTAAAAGTACAACGGCTTAATAGAAATATAATTTACCTTACCTTAAATACATAACCCTCCTTTATTTACGCAGTCAGGTAAAATTACGACAAGGTGACAACCCTAACCCATTTTTTAGTCTGGGCAATGTTGGCATTCATAGGTTAGCAAGTTACTGGATAACATTGCCCACCATCATATCTCCGGTTTTAATAAGTATTTTTAGTTCAAACTACAATAAAAATGATCTACAGTTCTTATTTTATAACAAGCAATAAGATACATTCACCTGAGGCTTCCCCATTCTGTAAAAAATACACCAGAACTTCACCTAGAATTGGCCCGCGAAATCACGCACCTTATTCGACTAGTCCCAACACGTTACGGAATGAAGTTGCGCGCAAATGTGATTCCCAGTGATACCACAGATATAATCTATTTTCCACTAAAAATAGTAGTGTTGCCATAATCATCTTGAAATTGTCTACAGTAACGTTTCTTTTTTTAAGTAGCGTTTTGGGCAAAGTTCCCTGTGGAGGCAAAGTTGGCGTATTTCACGGTTCGTCTTGGCGGCGACACTACCGTGCCCCTAAAAACTATTTCAAGGTTAACCACGAAAAGACTGTTAATCTATCGAAACAATTATTTTTTACAGCAACAAAGCCTGTTCCGCGGGTTATCAAAGTGAAAACCATCACGAAGAATGTCCCGACGATGCCAAAAGTGAACCTCCTCAGGCTGAAGGTACCTAATATTAAATTGATTACTCATGGAAACAAAGTACCTAATTAAATAAATACATTAATGTTAAGGGACCTAGTCCCAAGCTAAACAAATCTTGTACTATGGGTACTAGACGACGACATACCTAATACAAAAATAAATCCACCCCAGCCCAACATCCAACCCAGGAACAAATATTCGAGTTTATCACACAAATATTTGCCCGGGCCGGGATTCAAACCCAGGACCAAAAAAAGGGCTCATTAGGCAGGTGCACAAGAAACTGCTCCAACCACGTCATAAATTATTATTTCACTTATCCTGCTCAAAAAATACGTCGTTTTAAGTTTGCAAAGCGGGGCTAAAATAGTAGATTTAGCCCCTAGGGTTTAAAAGGAAACCATATAATCCCATTCCAATTTCTATGACACTGAAAAAAAATCTTGTTACCGGCCAGCTACACACAATTTACAAATAAAATAAACAAGCTTGCAACCTGATCAGATCGACCCAATAAAAAAAATAAACCAAAAAGTTTTTATTTACAATGTACTGGAATATTAACTGAAATTTTATTTCAGCACGTTTTATAATCAAAATTTAATCATAAACATTTTATCGTGGCTAAGAATATTAAATGATTAAATAAATTAAATGTTGTTCGATTCTTATATTTTTCTGATCACACCGCGAGTAAACCTGCTACCAGGCACTAAAAAAAAAATACGCGCGAATCTTCCATAAAAATAACACCAATTTCAACATAAACTTACCAGGAAAGGCTGTAACATTAAATATATAAAAAATTGCTCAAATTGTACTTTTAATTTTTCTTAAAATAAATTATTTTAATTTTTGTTTTTTATTTTTTTCAGTCGAAGTGAAAAGCAGAGTGTTTAACACGGGGCTACAAGCCAT
This sequence comes from Apotomis capreana, assembly GCA_947623375.1. NCBI lineage: Eukaryota > Metazoa > Arthropoda > Insecta > Lepidoptera > Tortricidae > Apotomis > Apotomis capreana. Next base: position 3,970,112 of record OX392519.1, read on the forward strand.
TATGACACTCAGGTATATTTGGCCTCGCTCACTTCGTTCGCTCGTCCAAATAATTACCTCGTGTTACAATGGCTTGTTTTAGCCCCTTGTCAAACAATCTACTATTTATTACAAGTAATTTAAGCCAGCTCATTTCTAATCTCAGAAACTCAATATCATCACTCAAAAACATCAGTATCAGTCATTTAAAATGAAAATAAATAATTTAAATTGTATTTTTATTTATTATTTTATTTATTTGCTCAAACATTGTACAATCTAAATGTTTACAATGAAGCAAAAAAAAATATGGTTTAGGCAGGATTCAAACCTGCGTTTCCAACGGCTTTCCGAGTCAACACGGGCGTCCTACCTATTGGACCACTGAACCTGATGCGAGAGCCATTGAATTTTACAAGAAGAAGCAACTGCTTCTTGCAGGCCTTAGTTACTGCTTTAGACAAAAAAAATTGGTCTTAAATGTACTTTGCTTTGTCACAGAGACATGCAAATATAGCAATATGTGATGTGCGTCACATGTATACATTCATACATAGATTTTATAAATAGGGCCTTTTCACTCCCCGCTTGAAGAGATCCAAATATTATTGTTTGGGAGAAAAGGTAAAAGAGCCCGTGTAGTTAACATTCTTTATTGTGCACCACATGAAAACGAATACAACAAAGAAATAATCAAACAACACCAAGTGCGAGTGGAACTCGCGCACGAAGGGTTCCGTACCATTATCCGTAAGTTTATTGTATGGGAGCCCCCCTTAAATATTTATTTTATTTTATTTTTAGTTTTTTTTGTTATAGCGGCAATAGAAATACATCATCTGTGTTTCAACTGTCTGGCTATCACCGTTCTTGAGATACAGCCTAGTGACAAAAAGACGGACGGACGGACTGTGAAGTCTCAGTAATAGGGTCCCGTTTTTACCCTTTGGGTACGGAACCCTAAAAAAGTAGGGTAACAACCGGTCTTATCGCTAAAGAGCGATCTTTTCTACTGAGTATCACTTAGCTTAAGCTTAGGACTACATATTCTGTAGACACATATGGTGTGTCACCGACATAGGAGCCTTAATTCTTTGAACACACATGCTGTGTCACTGGAGACGATCGTGTGATTGCCCGAGCAAGGCTGATTTATTATTATAATAATGTTGTCTTCGTTTTGTTTATACTTATTGTTTGTACACAGGATGGATCTGTGGTACTGATGCCAGGTACCAAGCTACCAGCATCGAACGATGGTGAGTATTCGTACGTGAGTTACCGTAATAAATTTGTATGCTTCCCGAACTAAGGTTTATTCATATAGCCAGTCAAGAAACTGGTACCACTCTTGGATCTTCATTCTAATGAAGTAAAGAGAAATAGAGCCGAAAATTGGTACACCAATAGGCTAGGTTAAGTCTTACAAATTAATCAAGTCACTTAACCATTAAATGTTATTTTATCAATGAGAACAAAACAACAGAATGCTCTGTGCAGATGTCAGACTTTTTATGCTAATTGTTATTGTTATGTTTTATTAATAAAGATTAGTATTATTATTATTAAAAGGGAGGTAATTTGACCGTACAAGATGATGACGCCATATTTTTCGTTCGTCTTATAATTTCACACTATTTCAGCATTTTGACGTTTCATACAAGGTGCTGATTAAATCGATCAGGAAACTAGCCTATTTTTTAGCTTACTGTATTTTTTTATTCCTTACATTTTAACGTACGTTGAAAAAGTTTTGTCTGTCATTAAGAAAGGGCTTGTGCACATATCACGCGAGGTTTTTTCGGCTACTTTTTGACCCTCCCTCCCCCGTGGTGATATTTGGTGAGGTTCTTTGCTAGCTTTACTAGCAACGACACATTCTTGGTAACTGGCGTTGAAAGTGAAAGTCAATGAATGTGAGATGTAAAAAAAGAGGAAACACGACTTAAAATTCCGCAAATTTCAAGTGATTTCTGGATAATAAAGCCAAACCTATCCACAGTGATGAAAGTCAAGTTTTTTTCAATAGGACTCAGTATTTATTTCGGAAGAAGAACGAAGGATTGAGCAGCATTCCGGTAAACACTGGTTTGAATTTGGTTGATGACAGATCCTTGACAAGTCGCTACTGACGTTTTATAATACAAATATATGACATATGCACATTATTGCCATATGAAAGCTGTTTGTAGCGCCACTATCCCTGGGCAGGAACGACACTTATCAGGCTATACTAACCTTTTGTACTTTTGTTTTACAGATTACCAGACATTTATAGTGGGAAGTGTCAAACACACAGACAGTGATAAAGTGCCTCAAACTGAAAATGAACCGGAAGGGTTCGCGGATTACGAGTTTTGATCGAACTAAAAAACTAAAGACTGGTTCAACGTGGGAAAATATCGTGAGCGTAGGTACACGATTTTCGCGTGATCACGATAAAATATAAATTCTTTTAATAGTAGTGTATACATATGATTGTTTTTAAGCATGCACAGCAGAATAATTAAGAAGTAATGTCACTATTTTATTGTATGATATTTTTACTTTCATTAAAATAGCTGTAAGATATATCTGTTTTTTTTTTTTGGCATGATCATTGATCAAAGTAATCACGATGTAGGCTGGTTTTAGTGTCACGCGGACCGTCACGCGGATCGCTCCGCGTGGAGCAATATGTATGGCGCGTCCGCGCGGACCCGTCCGCATTACTCTAAAACGCTCCCTTAAGCTTAATACATCGTACGTGATCCGCGCGGACGGTCCGCGTGCGGTCCGCGTGACAATAAAACCAGCCGTAGACTTGTTCTTTTTCAAATAGCGTGCGTATGACATTGACAGATGGTAGGTACATTTTATAACCTAAAATACGGTATTTGACTATAGTGCAAATTCATTAGTCATTGAAACCACTAAACATACATATTTAAAAATACACGGAATCAAAGAAACTACCACTAACTTTTGACATTTTACTATTTTTAATTGGACAAAAACTAAAAAGGAGACTTTTACTAATACTTCTGATTTTTATGATGTCACAAGCCAGTATCTTCATACAAACTTCATACTAACAAATCGTTTTTGACATTTCATAAATAGTAGCTGATTTGAGGTGTCATCAACTATACCGTATTAGAATAAAACCGAAAAGGTTTATTTCACACACACAAGGCTGTGAATAATAAATAAATAAACTATAAGTAAATTGATTTATTTGCTAGAGACCCATTGAGGCCTACTAATAAGCTTTCTGTTGAAAACTCGGTACTCGAAGTTGTTGACTCATGCATCTACCTAGGACAAGTGGTCCAATTAGGTAGGTCCAACTTCGAGAAAGAGGTCAACCGCCGAATCCAACTCGGCTGGGCAGCGTTCGGGAAACTACGCAATGTCTTTTCGTCCGACATACCTCAGTGCCTCAAGACGAATCTTCAACCAATGTGTGTTACCAGTGATGACTTACGGCACCGAAACGTGGTCTTTCACTATCGGCCTCATCTCAAAGCTCAAAGTGCTCAACGAGCAATGGAGAGGGCTATGCTCGGGGTGTCTCTACGTGATCGAATCAGAAATGAGGAAATCCGTAGACGAACTAAAGTGACCGATATAGCTCACCGGATTAGCAAGTTGAAGTGGCAATGGGCAGGCCACATATATAGCACGCAGAGCAGATGGTCGATGGGGCCGAAAAGTGCTCGAGTGGAGACCTCGGACCAGCAAGCGCAGCGTAGGAGGTCCACCTACAAGATGGACAGATGACCTTATAAAGGTCGCCGGAAGGCGCTGGATGCAGGTCGCTTCCAACCGGTATATATGGAATTCCAAAGGGGAGGCCTATGTTCAGCAGTGGACGTCCTATGGCTGAGATGATGATGATGATGATGAATAAAGCTTATTTAACCTTTTGAGCGCAAATAACGGCAAATCACATCGACGGACTGACGGACGACTGTGCCCCAGGCGCCACGACGTCATTTAATAAAATAAATAAATATCAGACAACCATACACATATCGATCTAGTCCCAAATTAAGCTCAAGAAGGCTTGTGTTATGGGTACTAGACGACGATATACATACTTATATAGATAAATATATACTTAAATACATAGAACGACCATGACCCAAGCACAAATATTCGAGTTCATCACACAAATGTTTGCCCTGGCCGGGATTCGAACCTGGGACCGCGGGCTCAGTAGGCAGGTGCACTACAAACGGCGCCAACCGCGTGGGACACAGTTTTCCGTCAACGAGCTGACCGGTCATGACATGAGGTAAAAAAAAACACTGGGGATGATAATTATCTATCATTTTTGTGTTGAAACAATTTTTGATGTCCTCCGTTTTCTGCATAATCAAGTTCATTTTCCGTCGTCGATGGTCATGGTGGTGGTGTCGGGCGAGTATTCGTGATCGATGGCTCTGTTCTTGATGAGGTGCTTGTAGACGAACGCGGACTTGCGCGGCGTGCGCGTGCGCTCTGGAGACTCGAAGTTTACCTCGTACAGACCGAAACGTTCTCTGTTGGACAAAACAAGTAAAATAATAATTGATTAGTAAGGTACGATCTTACACATATCGACCTAGTCCAAAACTAAGCAAAATTGATTTGACTATAGAGTTTGTAGATGTCGATATACATAATATATACACTACACAGATAACAACCATCGTGTGATGCTGTTTTTTCTATTGCAGTACAAATCCATTAAAATAATATTGAATGTTTTATACTTTTGCTTAAAAAAAATTGGGCAAATGCGAGTCCGACTCGCGCATGAAGTTTGTTGAAATACATCATGTGTGAAAATTTCAACTGTCTAGCTATCACCGTTCTTGAGATACAGCCTGGTGACAGACGGACGGACGAACGGATGGACGGATAGCGAAGTCTCAGTAATAGGGTCCCGTTTTTACCCTTTGGGTACGGAACCCTAAAAAGTTACTCTTATAGTTTCGTCAATCTGGCACAGTCATTATGGGCGTGCTGGGTAGTTGCTCAACCACTCAAGATTTGGAACCGAAGAAGGAAGATGTTAAAGGGAACAATTTAAACGCTCACCAAAATGGCTTTTATACCCCAAAACTAAATTCCAAATCAAATGAATTGCCTCCATTTAAATTAAACCCACTCTAGGTATACAGTGCTCCCCAAATTAAATCATTTTGTATTCCAAAATCGATATACATTACACCAGAATAATTTTATGTTGAGTCAGAATATCTTTTTGCTTCCCAAAATGGATTTTTTGCTCACCAAATATTGTTTTCATAAAACATCAAAATTATTACCAAAAAATATCTTTTTGCTTCCCAAAATGGATTTTTTGTTGTTAGTTTTTTTTATATCCCTAAAAAACGCTCCGTAATGTGCGGTAGTCATTATTAGCTATGCTATATCAATTTTAAATTTTCTCCATACAAATCGTTTTTTTTGAGCCCCGAGAGCCCCCGATACCGAGTTTTAGCCGCCTAGCACCAATTTGAAATTTTGAATCGTTTTTTTTTTCGATATTTTCCGAATTTGACCGAATTTTCGGACAAGATTTCAGATTCATATTTTTGAGCCCCGAGAGCGATACCGAGTTTTAGCCGCCTAGCACGAATTTAGAAATTTTGAATCGTTTTTTTTCGATATTTTCCGAATTTGACCGAATTTTCGGACAAGATTTCAGATTCATATTTTTGAGCCCCGAGAGCGATACCGAGTTTTAGCCGCCTAGCACCAATTTGAAATTTTGAAAAAAAAAGTCGCCATTTTGATTTTTTTTTCCACAAGTGTCTAACAACCAACCTTTAAAAACAAAACCTGTTTTTTGTCAAACCAGCCAGCTGTGTGAATGACCTTGTTGTTGAAACCAAAAAAAGTTACTTTGCAGGCCTAGGCCTGAAAAGCAGTATGAAATCCCTTTACAGTCTTCTCGAGTTGTTGCGCCCAAAAAGCGATACTTCCGAGCCTATTTTAAGGAACGTAAAGACATTTCATTGGATGTTTGAGAAAATGCCATTTTGGTGAGCATTTAGTTTTTTGCCTCAGCAAAAATGACTAAAATGGAAGTAATAATATAAAATATTGGTGACATCCATTTAACAGTAATTTAGATTATTTGGTCTGAAATTAACTTTAACGGTGTTCATATATTTTTATAGGATGTAAGAAAAATAATTATTTGCTTTATTTATAGAATAGTTTGGGATACCTACACTATTTGGTGAGCATTCATCCGTTTTGGTAAGCATTAAGAATTTATTGGTAGTAATTTATCAACATATTTGGTAAGCGTTTAATCATATTTGGTAGGCGTTTAAACACAAGCCGATGTTGAATGACAATGGATACAAATAAAAAAAAAGTACTAACAAGGAAAAAACTAAAGGGTGCAATTTTATGAAGCTGAAGTACAAAGGTACAATTATTTTAATTGCAACATATTTTCTACTGCAACAGAAATAATAACATCCGCCGTGGTCGTGCCAACGAGTATCACATGAATCACATCACACCAACCATGGTCCAGGAAATGACAACTTTTTGGTAACTGACGTTAAAAGACGATTAATGTCGCTGATGTAAACTAAGACGAAACAGGACAAAATATTACGAATATTTCAAGTAATTTTTGCATAATAAAGCCAAAACTATCCTAATCAAGTTTTTTTTTCAATAGGATTCAGTATATTTGGCAAGAACAAAAGATTGATCAGCATTCCGGTAAACTATGTTTAGAATTTGGTTAATGACAAATCGCAGTAGACGTTTAATAATGCAAATATATGACTTATGCTCATTATTGCCATATGAAAACTTTTTGTAGCGCCACCATTTGGCCCGGACCGACTGCTTTTACTTACATATAACCCTGCATCCACTCAAAGTTGTCCATCAGACTCCAGGCCATGTATCCCTTCAGCTGGACGCCCTCATCCAGCATCTCCAACAGGTCTTCCCACGCGGCGAGGTAGTACGTCACGCGGTCGTCGTCTTCCAACCCGGCGTGGGTCGACCAGCCGTTCTCCGTCACGTAGAAGACTGGTGGTTTGTGTTTGTATTTGTGGTGGATGTGGGTTATGGTGTTGTATAAGCTGTTTGGTGCTAGCTGTGGAAATATAAATTGTTTGATGGAGGCATCCAAATCAAGAATCAAACTCAACATTCAACAAACTAGATACGAGGTTTTGAAGAGCAGTGACAGAAATTTTAGTGAGTTTTGATTGTCACCAGGCGATATTATATAAAGGTGAAAGTTTGTGAGTGTGTGTTTGTTACTTCTTCACCCAAACGGCTGGACCAATTTTGATAAATTATGGTATGAAGGTGGCTGAAACCCTGGATTAACGTAGTCTATTTTTTATGACACGCTGGACCCCGAGCCGCCGTCGCAGTCTGCGCTCATCAAGGAGGAGACCGACCCCGCCAAGATGAGGAAAAGAATAACGAGAAGAAGTTCTGTGTCGTTCTGTGCACAGGTACAGTTTTTGTCTTCGGTACTTTAATGCGCCGATATTCCGATAATGTAATGTGTGACTATACGTATCCTTGCGTGCCGTGAACTTGATAAGGTTGGTAAGACTGATAGGAGCCAAGTCGCCTGGCGTCCTTTTTTGCCTTTTCAACGCGTACCAGACGTAACCGAATCCATCGGCCAACCACTTGGCCTCGGAACTAAGCAACCAATCACAGCATTACAGCATTCCTGTGACGACCTTTCGGCTAGCTTCATTATCATGGTGGTGTCAGCTTCACGGTGTAATGTTATCGAAGTTACGTAGGCACACCAAATTTCAGCTCAATCGGTCACCGGGAATTGATTTAAGTCTTACTTAGTTACTAGATTTGATCAAATTTGATGCACCGGCACAGGTGAAAGTAAATAAAAACTTGTGAAAACACTGAAATCGTCATTGATATATCTTTAATATTTTAGGAGTTCTCTCGATTTCTCATCGATCTCTTCATTAACTTTTATGGGACTAAAAATCTATTCCCGAACACACATGTTTCACGTTTACGCGATTCAGGTAAGACCTTTAAGTTTTCACCCAAACCCTAATCTGATAGCTCACAGTCTGTACTTACCGTCAACCAGGACGAAGCCGATGTAGGCCATTCTTCTGGCATAAATCCACCAGCATCAATATCATCATCCATGCTCGGCACCGGATTAACGCTCTTATAATCATTCGCTGACACCAGATTAGCCGTATAGTGGTTGATCCCTAAGAAGTCTGAAGATCCTTTCACGTAAGCCTTCTCTTCTTCTGTGAATTCTGGCAGACGAGACCTTGGGTAGCCCTGCTCTTTACTCTTGGCAGCTACACGTTCGGCAAACTTTTTGGGGAATCCACCCTGCTCGGAGAAAATGGGTTCCGAGTATATCCCCCACTGAAAAAGATGGTAAAGGATTAGGTAAGCTGATTTTTTTTAATACAATATAAATGAATCGCCGAAATGTTTATGTACGCGCATGACTTCTGAACTACTGCACCGAATTGGATGATAGGTAATGAGGTAACTAAAATAAATCGCACGAAAAGGTTTTTCAAAATCTCTTACTTTAAAATGTGAGTAAGAGATTGAGGCAGGTAGAGAAAGATACACAGAGATATATATACTTTAAGGAATAGAAAGAGACAATTATATACAGAGAGAGATAGAAAGGGGGGCGTAGAAAAACTACCACAATTCACACTTCAGCTATACAAAAAAACACTTTTTGACGGGTGCGCTGGTGATTATTATGAATGACTTACGTTTGCTTGCCTCATCAGGTCAGCGGCCGCCTCATCCTCAGCAGAATCCGTCATAGGTGCATACCAGGAAACACTGAGCGTGATACCGCACTGTCCACCCTGGCTGGGCCTGAAATCTTGATCATACGCGTAGTACGCCCTGGCATGAGCTAGCAATAAGTTCTTAGCGCAAAGATACTCTCCTATCCCTGTCGCGTTCAATTGCGGGGCCATAGTCGTGTGACCATAGCCTTGGTAACAGGTTTCTCTAGGCTCATTGAAAGTGATCCAATCTTTAACTCTATCGCCAAATAATTCATAGGCTACTCTGGCGTAATCTTCGTACCAGTCAACGATGAGGGGGTTAACGAATCCTCCAAGCTCTTGGAGTTTTTGAGGCAAGTCCCAATGGTACAGCGTGATCATGGGCTTGATATTGTACTTCAGCATTTCGTCGATGTAGTTGTTGTAGAAGTCGACGCCGGCTTGGTTGATCTCGTTGGTGAAGCCACTGGGAAGGATCCTCGCCCAAGAAAGGGAGAAGCGATAGGCGTCCAGACCTAGTTCCCTCATCATCTCAACGTCTCGCTTGTAGTTGTGGTAGGAGTCGGCCGCGATATCACCATTGCTCTGGTCTTTGATGACATGAGGCTTGTTGTGCGTCATATGATCCCAGATGTTTTCACCTTTACCTGAATAGAATAGGGAAGTGAGATTATTTGACAAAAAATATCACCATGGACAGCTTTCCGCACAAAAGTCTCTCTTTTAATGTAACTAAAGATAGAGAAGACACAGCGTTTATCAACTACCTGCTTGTAACGAATAGTGACAACTAGTTGACGGAATCAGAAAAGGAGTCACGATCCTCAGCAGTGGGGGAACGATTGAAGAGAGTGAGAGATAGAGATCAGCTAAACACTGGAGGAGAACAAACTCATATTATATTTGCTTACCATCTTCGTCCCAAGCGCCCTCTATCTGATAGGAAGCGGTCGCCGTGCCGAAGACGAAGTCATCAGGGAACCTTCTAGACTGCCTCGTGTATAAGGCATTGCTGCCAAGAGCTAGCGCTATGAAACTGAAACATATAACCAAAATATTATAACCAAACGGGACTTCATCGCGTTCAAAAATTGTTTATTTCACGAGAAACGGCGAGGTACCTAATAAAGTCTCGTTGTTTTAATAATGTATGAAATTTGTGTGTGTGTGAGTTTAAATCAATATAAATACCTAACCACAAATAGATGTTAGGACCCAACGCCGAATGATGGGAACATTAGAGTTTTTGGAGTTATGTTAACATATCGGAGGCGCGCTTCTTGATCGAGCAAGAGTGTCTCCGTTTCAATTGATCAAAAAATATTATGTACGTCCGAATTCCCGATGTCAGGCTGTTCTCGCCTGCACGCCGCATTTATCAGCTGATTCTCGTGATATTGTGAGGAAGTTCGATAATTGTATAACAATTTTCTGTCGATTTATTTAAAATAGCAGAGATATAGGGGATGAAATTGTAAGATACCACAGTCATTTAAAAAAAAACGAGGTTTGCAGTTCAGAGTTATAAATTAATTAATCTTACCTTATTGCGATAGACAACCGCATCCTAGCAATGTTACTAAAAATCTATACTAAAATATCGATCTTATAGTCTCTCATAATCATATTATCTTATCAAATCTAAATTTTTCTGCCGTGTTACGGTAAAAGGTCGTATCTTTATACGGATATCATAGTAAGATACGTCTTTTTACCGTAGCATGGCAGTTTTATCCTGCGGTTTTACAATTGAAACTATGTCCTAAACCCACTATTTAGTCTGTTAAGAGGGCGCCGAGCGTTTGCGACTGAACCATAGAGCGCGGGGAATGCGTATTTAAAATATTTAAATCGGCGCGCGGCCGCCATAGTAAAAATGTATGGAGAATTAAAAGCACTTTTTGATAAATCGGGACCTTAAATACCAAACAATAATTGATATATTTGATGCGGACAAATTGTAATGTAAACATTCATCTTTTTATTGAACTGAAAATCAGAATAGATTTCCATTGTTAAAGTATAAAAAAACACTTAACGCCTGCTTACGATTTTACAATTTTCGTCCAACTTTACTTAGTTCTCTAGGGTAAAATATTAATAATCTTATGATTTTTCCACGGAGAAGTTGTTAACACGTTCTTCGAAATGCTAAATATATAGTTTAGAAATGGATTAAACAATTAGTGTTGACGTTATCTACTTAACGGCAACTGCCTATTTTTTCACATTTCGCTCGGTGCAGTCTTAACGGAGATTCTGTACTTTGTCCGTTCTACTTCAGCTAGGTTTATTTACAAAGATCGTTCTTTATCTTAATCCTTAATAGGGCTTTCAACGCCGGGACTTTTTGGTCGGGAAATTCCGGGATGCCGGGATTGACCATTTTTAGGGTTTCGTACCCCGGGTAAAAAACGGGACACTATTACTTGTCTTAGACTCCGCTGTCCTCCGTCTGTCTGTCCGTGTATCTCATAAACCGTGATAGACAGTTGAAATCTTCACAGATGATGTATTTCTGTTGCCGCTATAACAACTTATATTAAAAAACAGAATAAAATAAATATTTAAGTAGGCTCCCATATATATAACAAACGTAATTCCTTTGTAGTTTCTTGCTCGATACTGTCATCAGGATGTATTTGTATCTTATAAACCGTGATAGCTAGACAGTTAAAATTTTCATTTTCGTTTCCGTTTCCACTATAACCACAAATAAGTACCTACAGAAAACAAAAAAAAATATTTAATTGTACGGAATCCTCGGTGCGCGAGTCCGATCCGCACTTGGCCGGTTTTTTTAATGTCATAAACTCGAACGAGGGTACGTATCGCCCCATGGAAAGCGATAACCGCCGCCCATAGACACCTGCAACACCAGAGGAGTCACAAGTGCGTTGCCGGCCGCACAGGAGGGAGTATGGTCTTTTCTTGAAGGTCTGAAGGTCAAATCGTTCCGGAAATACATTCAATTTGACGACGCGGTTGGCTCAGTTTGTGAGCACCTGCCCACTGAGCCGGCGTTCCTGGGTTCGAATCCCGGCCAGGGCAAATATTTGTGTGATGAACTCGAATATTTGTGCTTGGCTCATGGTTGTTCTATATATTTATATCGTCATATAAGTATGTATATCGTCGTCTGGTAGGTACCCATAACCATAACAACAAGCCTTCTTGAGCTTAATTTGGGACTAGATGGATTTGTGTGAGGTTGTCTGATATTTATATATCTATTATATACTTATTATTCTACAATACATATAAAAATTCCGGGATTGAAAGCCTCAATCCTTATCCATTTTGTAAATGCGAAAGTGTGTTATAGTTTGTTTATCATTCATTTACGGAATAACAGAGAGACAAGTTCGCGTGATTTTAACACCCACATTTTTTTATGATTAGGTATTCTTAATTGGAACTAAGCGAAACAAAAATACTTATTTTAATAATCTTAAAATGTATACGTTAATGTTTGGATTGTTTTTTTACCTTCTGCTACGTTTTAACAAAATCATACAATTACCTCACAGGTGAAGTCGCAGGAAGACCATAGTAGTATGATTAAATACAAGATACAATAAAACCTAATCCATTACCATAAGATAGTGAAAGGATTACGAAGATCTTTTCTCATAAGATCAATCATATACCTATATCAATGTAGATATAACTATATCTTGATGGATAGACATGTTGTCATAAATAGAATGATATAAAGTGAAAAACACATAAACACTTCAGATTATGAGCGTTGGTGGTCTAATATCCAGGGGGTGGATCCCATCGGGCCTATGAATGGTTGCTATTTTATCACGAGATAAATACTTAAGTGGCAAAGCATTCGCCACGTTTTGACAAAATGTGAGTGTGAGTGACAGATGCTTTATCACTTATTTATCACGTGATAAACGCAAGGGGCCTATATTGATTTTTTGACAGTATATTTGTTTGATTCAAAATAATGCACTACTCCCGTGTTGTAGACACCGTACAATTGTGAAAATCGTCAGTTTACGCTCGTAATTTATCTAAATCTGTCAGTTTATAAACTAACGGTGTTCATAATTATACGGTACGGTATATATAAGCGAAATTTTAAATAAATATTACCTACGGAAAATTCTCACACAGATTTTAAAGGGCCCATATTGGTCAGCGAATGATAGGAACATCAAAGATTATGTAAACACATATGCGCGCTTCTTGACCTACCTCAATGTTCCTAACACAACAAGAGGAGACGCCGTTTCAATTGGCCAAAATGATTTTTTGCCTGAATTCCGGGCTTTTCTCGCCTGCAGGCTGCAGGTCGCATTTCTCAGCTGATTCTCGTGAAATTGTGTGAGGTAATTCTATGATTATATAATTATTTCTTATTGTAAAAAAAGTGAAAAAGATGCGTTTTTTCCTTACTTAACTGTATAATAACTTCGCAAGAAATTGCACATTTGATAGTCCTTCGAACAATGTAGGTAGATCTTAATTTTATCTACTTAGTCTTAAATTGCAGTGATAAAGATCATCCTCCTAGCCTTTGTCCCATTTTTTTTTTTTTGAGAATAAATTCTCAATCGGGGTCGGCTACCTAAATCCCAAGATGTGGCGTAGGCACTAGTTTTTACGCAAGCGACTGCCATCTGACCTTCCAACCCAGAGGGGAAACTAGGCCTTATTGGGCTTAGGTGGTTTCCTCACGATGTTTTTCCTTCACCGAAAATCTTTATCACAAATTGCAGTGATAAAGATGATAACTGCAATATAAATAAATACTACCTATGTTTAAAGAGTATAAGTGTATTTACAATATTTTGACTCCATTTAAGAGTTTATTCACCTCTATAAATTTATTATATCTTGTCACACTAATATTATAAAAGTGAAAGTTTGTGTATGTTATAAATAAATATTGACACAAAGATAAATTATGAAAGAAAAATGTAATGTGATCTACTACAATCTAAGCAGGACTCGAACCTGCGACCCCTACGTTTCCGGCGTAGTACTGTCCCAACTGAGTTATAAGATAGTTACGTCAATCACACCAAATATTTCATTCTAAAATTCTACGCTACTGGAGCGCCCTCTGCGTCATATGTGTTTGAAATGCTTATGCGCATTAGCCATTTATTTATTTACAACAATAATTTATTTACACAGTATTACTGTAGACCAATTGGCTAAAATGCATTTATAGCCTGGAACCGATAGTGTACAACCGGCTAATACCTGAAAATGTAAGAAATGCAACTACCACCACAAGTTTCAAATTACCACAAAAAAATGGCTTCTAGAAAATAAATTAGCTAAAATACTTTTTGGCACAGCAACCTAAGAGCACGCCATCAATCGCAATTCTGTCCCACTTCCTACCAGCTGTCGCCAACTCTCAGAAGATTATCACTCACGAAGCTCGTTTTTTGACCCCCGACGAAAAAAGAGGGGTTATAAGTTTAACATGTGTATCTGTGTGTCTGTCTCTAGCATCATAACGCCCAAACGTATGGACCAATCTGAATTCAGTTTTTTATTCGAGAGACTTGTCCATCAAAGTCATGATGGTTCTTATAGCTAAGTTTGGTGGAAATAGGACCAGTAGTTTCCAAGATATTCAGCTTTAATTGGAACAAGTGACGAATTTTCAGCCAATATTTAAACAATTTCTGCCCGCGATCCTAACCAGGTCGTCGGTCCACTTTATTAGAGGCCTTGCCACGCTGCGTCGTCCGGACCCACCGTCGCCACTCAAGAACGTTTCTGCCCCAACGGCCATCGATTCTACGAGCAATATTAATATGCCCCGCCCCCTCTCACTTCAATTTGGTGACTGTCTGAGCTAAGTATATTTACAATCTTGGTTCTCTTGCGTATCTCATCATTTCGGTTTCGATCCCGCAAGTAAACTCCGAGCATAGCTCGCTCCATTGCCCTTTGAGTGACTGAGATGTAGGCCCAATTACTCGTATGGAAAATATTAAATATTATCAGCTTCAATTACAGATAGGTAATGTTAGAAAATTTGAGACACTTTTTTTTCTTGTTATGAGGTTCGAATGTATAAACGATTCTTAGTAAAATGAGCCTAAAAATGAACTAACTGAAAAAATGGGTCCATTAAAATAAGTAGGTAATCTTTTTTTTTCAAAAACGCTCAGATGTACCTAGATCTCATTTCTTAGAGACCCTTTACTCAAGACAGGTTCAATTAATAGTTTTAGTTATAGGCAACCTCGTTCCTAATTTTACTATTAATATTAATAAAGTAAAATAAAACAACAATATCAATATATAATATTTAATTCAAAATGATTTTATTTTTAATGTGGAAATACCATATTTTTATATTTATAAATATTGACAAAGGTAAATTATGAAAGAAAAATGTAATCTGATCTACTACAATCTAAACAGGACTCGAACCTGCGACCCTACGTTTCCGGCGTAGTGCTCTCCTAACTGAGCTCAGTTAGTAGTCCTGCTTAAATTGAAGTAGATCACATTAAAATTTTCTTTCATTATTTACCTTTGTGTCAATATTTATAAAATAATTAATTCAGTTTTTAGTGTCCTTCGTCGATAGTCATGATCAATTCGTCGGGGCGGTAGTCGGCGTCGACGACGCGACTGCGCACGATCTGCTTGTAGACAAACGCGGAGAGGCGCGGCGTGCGCGTACGCAAGGGCGATGAGAAGTCCACGTGGTAGAGGCCGAAACGTTCACTGTAAAGAATAGTACATTACTGCAGACGCCAGAAAAGAAGGGCTTGCCGGGTGAGTGAGACGGATAGTGATACGGAGCCGGCAAGCCCTTCTGTATAAAAAACACACCACTCAAAAAAAAATATGGTTCAGGTGTTTAGCCTGCTCATGTACCTAGACGCCATGTTTAAAAAATAATTGCTTCACGGCCTAGGGCTTCCAACTTTGTATGAGCGTCCTTTACAGTTCTCTCGAGTTGTTCCGCCCGAAATGTGATACTTCGAAGCCTGTTATGACGACATTTCATTTCATGCTTGAGAAAATATTTTTCGTTCTCATTATCATATCAGGCTATAGACGTTCACGGCTGGACAAAGACGCCCCCTAAAGTTCTCCAGAATGATCGGTCGTGCGCCGGCCCCATTCACTTGCTTCCCACAATCCTAACCGGCTTCGTCTTCTGGTACGCGGTCGCCACTCAAGAACCTTTCTGCCCCAACGGCCATCGGTTCTATCTACTGCCACGTTTATTTTTTTAGTATAAATAAGCTAACTATTTAGGACGCCCGCTTAGGTCGCCCTTCTAAAGCTTTGGATATTATAGATACCTATAGATCACGACATTTATATAAGTATGCTTGGTTTTTAGGGTAATAAAGGACAGGCAGGTAAAATCACATTTCGGTAACGATAAATCGAGTTATTTTCTCCCAAGTGGCTGAGAAGGGAGTACCACAGGGGCCTATTTTAGGTCCATTGCTATTTCTTGTCTCAATAAATGATCTGTCAATTCTGTCATGTATGGTGATGCAAAGATCAGGTGTTGCTATGATTGCTGATGACAGTTATGTACTCAAAACTGTACACGAATTTATTAACTGTGAATTAAGCTGGAAGAACTTACGTGTATCCCCTCATCCACTCATAATTGTCCATCAGACTCCAAGCCGTGTATCCCTTCACCTTTATTCCGTCATCCAGGGCATCCAGAACCTGATTCAGCATGCTATGGTAGTATGCTACACGCTTCTCGTCCATCAGGTCATCATCAGGATGGCTTGACCAGCCGTTTTCTGTGACGTATAAATCTGGATCATTGTACCGTTGCCTTAGGATGTCCAGGCAGTTATAAAGGCTGCCTTCTACTAACTGTAATTGAAAGATTTTTAATAGTATTATTATTGACGCCCGTATATCGTTCCAGAGGCATCAAAAAAGTAGAAGGAATTAGGTATCACTGCTAAACATAATACTAGTGGAACTTTTACTTAGTGAAACATCTAGAACGACTTTTTAACCCCTGACGAAAACCCCTGGGGTGTTCCAAATTTAACATCTGTATCTGTGTATCTGTGAGCAATTTGAGTTTTTTTTTATCGATGGACTTGTCCGTCGATATGGTTCTTAGGTATGTTAGTGGAAATAGGACCAGTTGTTTCCAACATTATTCAGCTTTAATTGGAACAAGTGACAAGATCTCAGCCAATGTTGGAACAAGTGACAAGATATCAGTTTTAGTAACATTTTGTGCATCCCTTATTGAATGAGGGTCTCGTGATGATCAGGTGCTTGTGTCGAGGGTATTTAAAATTTTTAATTTAGGGCATGTCGCAATAGGAATCACATTCATTACCATTGCTCTAAAGTCTGATCGAATCTATTAGAGCTGTCAAGAAATATTTGGTTGAGGAATTGTGAAACTAATTCACATTCGCCTCTTTTTATGATTTGTTTTGCATTTGAAATTTGCGCTGTTATACTTACATACATCCAGGCAGATTGTCCTTTCACCCAGTTCTCATCATCGAATTTCCATCCAACATCAATGTCGTCATATATCGACGGGATCGCTCGTGGGACCTTGTACTTTGTTGCTGAAACAATTTGTGCTGTATAGTGGTTCAGCCCTAAGAAATCATAAGTTCCTTGAGCGTAAACTCTTTCTTCCTCTGTGAAGGACAGCATTCTTGATCGAGGGAATCCCTGCTCAGCGCTTTTTTTAGCTACCAGTTCCGATAATTCCTTAGGGAAACCTCCTTCGGGTGAATAAATAGGATCGGTATAAATTGCCCACTGAAAAAATATGTAGAAGTTAGATAGGTGCCTACTAACCGGAGCAAAATCGTAGACGATTTGTTGTTGAAAAAAGTAAGCTAAAACGGAAGATATATTCTTTTATATATTATATACATTTTTTTATAGTATTTGTACTAAACTTACGATAAATAGTGATTAACGTCACTTTCAATGTCTTTGTCAGACTCTAACAAAAACAAAAAGTCGCGTGTGAGTTCTGATTGTAAGCTCATCACGACTTCACTAGTCTCTTTGCCAAAACTCGAAATTTATTTTCTGCATCGACCCAGTAACTCACCTCAGCTTGGTTCATCAAGTCAACCGCATGTGCATCTTCCTCCGAATCCGTATCAGGGATATACCACAGCAAATTAACAGTAAACCCACACTGGCCCCCTTGCGTTGGCTTGAAGTCATTATTATAAGCATGGTAAGCCCTTGCATGACCCATCACCAGATGCTTGGCACACAGATACTCTCCTATACCTGTAGCATTGACTTGAGGTACTTTAGTAGTCTCCCCATAACCCTGGAGACATATTTGCTTTGGTTCATTGAAAGTAATCCATAGCTTCACTCTGTCTCCAAAGAGACTGTACGCAACTCTTGCGTAATCTTCGAACCATTCTTCGAATAAGGGATTGAGGAAACCTCCTAACTCTTGGAGTTTCTGGGGCAAATCCCAATGGTAAAGCGTTACGATGGGTTGGATGTTGTATTTAAGCATTTCGTTGATATAATTGTTGTAGAAATCTACGCCTGCTTGGTTGATCTGGTTGGAGTAACCCGTGGGAAGGATCCTGGGCCAGGATAAGGAGAAACGGTAGCAGTTCAAGCCAAGCTCTCTCATCATCTCGACGTCTCGCTTATAGTTGTGGTAGGTGTCAGCGGCGATATCACCGTTGCTTTCATCGTCGATGATTGTCGGATCACGGTGGGTGTTGTAGTCCCAAATGTTTTCACCCTTGCCTAAAATCGTAACCACTCTCTTAATTATACTGAATAGCCGAGCTTTGACTAAGGAATGAGCCGACCCTATGGTCCAAAGAACATAATAATAACACTGTAATAAATCAGTCTTTGTTTGTGTTTGTTAGGTGGCCCGATACAGCCACTCTACCTATAATAATGCACAATGCTTGTTTTCGGAGCGCATAATTCTTTGGCAGCGATTACTCTACCCAAACCAGAGACCAATGTGTTGAAATAGTTGACAGCTTTTATTTAAAGCAGGTTATGTTTTTAAAGACGTATTTTATTGAGGTCAAATGCGAACTGTTATGTATGCTTACCATCCTCGTCCCAAGCGCCCTCGATCTGGTGCGAGGCGGTTGCTGTGCCGAAGAGGAAGTCTTCTGGGAACTGACGCTGCTGCCGTGGTGTGGCGCTAGCGGTCACGATCAGCAATACACTGCTAAATAAATTAACTGATCAGTTGAGCTGCGCTAACATGCCATGACTTACGGAAATGCCACAACTTTGGCGAGAGGTTGAGCAAGAGATCCCAGAGCGGTGGAGATACGAGTGAGCGAGACACACGTTCCTACACCGCTGGTACAGTAGTGTCGTGCAAAGTCGTGGCATCTCCGTTAGGCAGCAAGCGGCAGCGAGCGGCGGCCATACGAGTGAGAGAGACACCACGTTCGGACTCTTACACACCTACGGGTGCGAGATTTTGTCATTATGTCTACGTAAGCTATGTGACATTGTAGCTTCTAAATGGATATTTCGAATTTGGTTTATTTCAAATATAATTTAATGGACACAACCGTTTATGCCGCAAAAAACGTATATTTCGACACTCGAGGAAATCCATATTTATGGGGTAGGTATTTCCGTTGACCTAGAACTGCGAAATCTTGGTTATTAAAAATTTGATTCGCACTGTATCGTATTTAAAACGTTAAAGCCAAATTGCATATCTGCGATTGTTATCATACCTACTTTAGTATAATTTCTACTTGTTCCAATCATCTGATACTATCCGTAAGTGATCGTTGTATTATCAGATATATACTGTCAAGGAAAACAACTATATCTGTACTCGTATGTTTAACTAATCAAAATGTACTTATAAGAAAACAGTACCTTTTTCACTCTTGTCACTATGGCAATAAGGGTTAATAAGTTACGTGAACTTGGTTCACTTTCGATTACCGTACGTCCTTCCGGATTAGCAATTAAGATCAGTTTAAATCGTGGATTTATTCCTTGAGATAATCATATTATCGCGAGAAACGAGGTACCAATGGAGCGGCTGGTAGTACAGGGACGGGTCGAAGGAAAAAGATGCAGAGGACGATCGCCTCAATCGGGTGATGGACAGATACTAAAAATAGCGACTCAATCATCCCTGGTTTAGTGCTCACGCAACGGTCTCCATCGCCAAAACTGGTGAATCATTGCAAGCCAAAGCATTAAGTCCTCAAACGAAAAAAACATTAGAAATGGGAGCAAAGATCAACCACATATAGCATCCAAACAGCCACGACCATTCTGATGACAGTGTACGACTTAGAAGAGAGAGAATCATATTATTAATCAATCACCTAATCTAGTTTTTTTATCTTATATCACAAAAAGGTCAATAATATCTTCCTTAATGACGCCAAAGCGATCGCGACACCAAAATTACGACGACGTTTCATTTGTCCTTAAAGCGTCAATATTCCGAATTTTCATATTTTTTTGCTGTGGGTCTTCGTCGTCATCGCCGCACAGCATGGATGCGTTTGAGATGTGGTGCTGAAAGAATGTGCAAATCCCCTGGACGGCGTTCCGTACCAACAGCTCCACTCCGTGAGCTGAACATAAAGACCCGACTTTCCACGATTTGCCATCGTAGAATTTTTGCGTTTTCCGGTCATTTTGTCAGAAAGAACGATCATAATCTTGAGCAGCTGATGGTTACCGGTAAGATTGAAGGAAAAAGATCGAGAGGCCGTAGCCCAACCAGATCCGCTCATCTCTGAACACCGATGCACTCGAACCGATTCTGAACATGTCGAGCGATATTCAACTTCTACGACGTGACGTGAGTAAACCCGTTTCATATGTAGGTGTTTTAACATTTTTAGAATTGTATTATTAGTATAAATTAAAACTGATTTTCCTGATTACGAGGCCTTATTCTCTCTGACACTTGATTTAATCTCCATTTCTTACTAATGTAAGTTTATGAGATTACGCTTCACCATCTGTCACTTACAACATTTCTTTGAAACAGACACGGTTGCTAGGTTACCAATTGTTTATACATTATTTACAAATTAAAATGTCACAATGAACAATCTTACGCTTTTTCGATCAGGCTACGGATCTGACGCGAGTTTAACATTTTTTACCCATCTAAAAAAAGTGCCAAGTGCCGCTAAAGAAGTTTTCACCTCAAAATATATATTTATATGGCAAAAATATATTGATAATAAATATTCAAACAACTTTCTGAAGTACTTTTCCCTGAGTTCTAGATAGTGACATAACTTTTAAAGCTTTCATTGCGTGTAGTCGAAAATAAATTTAAAATAACCAGTTTTCTGCGTGACTTGTAAATTTCGAGTAGATTTTGAAACAAAAAATATCAATGACATAAAAACTGTAGGTTTCAAGGCCCTGTTCTACGTATAATATATTGAGAAACATGTTTGATCATCGAGAAAAATGGCTAAAACAATCAGCATTTTTGAACGGATAAGGAGCCTTACCTGAAGACGATAGATGGCTTCATGATCACAAGCCAATGGTGAGTGAAGTTCAGATAACAAACGGTCTTATTTATCTGGAGTTATCTCTTTGGGTTGCAGATTGAGAACACGTCTTACAACCATGAATGAGAGGTTAAGAGGATATATCACTACTCTTTTTCCTATTCTATCATATACTATGTATTTCATTGTGAAGGATTTCCTTTCTCATGAGATGTAATGTCCAAATGCAGAATCAGCTACCTATTCCCAGATACCTGCTATGACACTTATGTAGGTACCTACTTATTCTAAGCAAATTCCTTCCTATTCTAACCTTTCTATTCTATTCTACCAGTTTTTGTTAAGTTTGCACTTGGTAACTATGGCATCGCATAGAAATTAGGTCCAAACTTAACATAACCTGGTTATACAAATCGAGGTTTCGTTTTAGTCTGTTTCCTCCTCCAATACTGAACCAATATTACGAACTGAATGGGAGGGAAATGTTTTGTGTCGGACCGCTTAGTGTTTGCGCAAATGATTATAGAAATTGTGTACTAGGCGCCCATTAGCGGCAGAATGTTGGTTGAAAACAAGCTCAAATACCAAAACGGTCCGACACAGAATCCTTTCCATTCTAATTCAAATTCAATTTATTTCATGAACACAATAAATTCTTACTTACACTAGGCGGGGCCTGTCCTGTGACACCACACAATCGCTTACACAATTTTGGCATTTAAATGGGAGCATTTGAAAAATACATAACTACATAATATTAGAACACTTTATACTCTCGCGGTTTGCACTCATAATTAACACAAATTAAAACGGCCGTTATAATTTGTGTTAATTATACATATTAGAAGGTAATAAAATTAGATTACATTATTAAATTACATTAAAAACATTTCACATGAAATTTTTGACTTTGGGTATATTAGTTAGGCATATTAATTAGTTTTTATTTATTTATTTATTACAATAAGTAATTAGCACTAACAGTTAAACCTTAGGTACATGCTAATCATAGTACGATACAAAACATATTACATTAATTATGATTATTGTAAAATATTATATTATTAGATCCATTATTCATTATATAATTCATTAGTAAAATAGTCTATTACACAAATGCAAGTTTAAATAATAGTACTAGCCGTTACTATAGTTTGGTCGCTATTCAATAAACATTACAATCCGACAAATTTGTAAAAAAGTGACATACCTAATTGTAGAATTGTAAGGTAAAAACTTGTTGAATAAAAGTACAAATTTGTAATTGTCAGGTCGCTATCGCTGTCTAAAATACTATTCAATAGGGTAAGCGCTTGTTGCAGAGGGGAAGACGTGAGCGCGCCCGTCCTAGCCGCTGGTATGGCAAACAACCCCCTACGCCGAGGGCGAAACAGTTTAGTGGAGACACTGGGGATCCGTATGGGTATTTGAGCCAGTAGCTGGGGATTGGTAGACTATTGGTAGACCCACGTATTAAGGCGTGAAAGTATTTTATCAAATGGATATATCTCCTGGTTTCTAGGGATGTGTAATTTACCATGCCCAGTACGAAAAGAGTAGGATAAAGCAGAGGGTAGCTGCCGTATAATTTTTTATATAGGAATCGGACAAATGATTTTTGGACTCTCTCCAAGAGAAGCGTATATTGCTGTTCGTGGGGATTCCATACGACGGCATTCGTCTCCAATTTACTGCGCAAATAGGCATTGTACAGGATGCTAATGGCGTGATGGTTGGTGAATATTTTCGCCTGCTGGATAACAAACCCCAATGACTTTCTGGCCTCATTACACACCTTGGTAATATGAGGATTAAATGTGAGCCCCGGGTCAAACCACGTGCCAAGGTCCTTAACTTCGCTAACCCGTTTTAGTGGTTTGCTATCTACGGTGTACATTTGATGTTCGATGCGCCTTGCACGTGTGTATGTCATAACTGAGCATTTTTCCTCATTGAGGGTCAGACTATTGCTTTCAGCCCAATTATGTACAGCGTCAATATCCGATTGCAGCTTGGAAGCATCATTGGGACCATCAATCGGCAATGCTAACTTCAGGTCATCGGCAAATAACAAGCACGTCGAGTAATTTAGTGCTGCCGGTAGATCATTGATCAGAATGAGGAATAACAGTGGACCAAGATTACTTCCTTGCCCAATCCCAGAGGTTACCAGAAATGGGGTGGACCTGGAACCTTCATATTGAACAAACTGGTGTCTGTCAGAGAGATAGTTTGCCATAAACTCGAGTAAATCCGGAGAAAAACCAGCCATAAAGAGCTTTTTAAGTAGAATGTCGCTGTCGACTCTTCGAAGGCCTTTTGGAAGTCGAAATAAGCTACATCTACCTGCTTTTTCCGGTCTAGATTATAAGCGATTAGGGTGACTATGTTGAGTAGATTGGACGTAGTAGACCGTTTTGGGAGAAATCCGTGCTGTTCGTCGCAGAACCATCCATTCAGCTGTTTATATACTTGTGAATATTATATTATTGACTCAAAGACTTTTCCAAATATGGAGAGTACAGCAATTGGCCTATAATTATGGACATCTGATTTTGATCCAGATTTATGTATTGGTAATACTTTTGTAGTTTTCCACACTGATGGGTACTTTTTATTTTTTAATGCTAAATTAAATATATATTTCAATGGTTCTACGAATGCTTCGCAACAGTCTCTCACTATATATTGCGGCACCCCATCAGGTCCCTGGGTATGCTTAGGTCGCAGGCGTTTGATAGCTGTGCGAACCTCTGTATCACTAACGTAATCGATGGTGATGCGTCGATCGGTTAAATTAGTGATTAAGTTACGGTCTACACATTTTCTTATTTAGTCACCTTTTGCAGGTACGTAGGTACTACTTAAATACAAATAACATTATTTAACTTAATTAAATTATTGAAGCTACATTTCTGTTTCTAAAATTTCGTAAAGATTAGTCAAGTTTTAGAAGAGGACACAAACGAAAACTAAAACTCTATTTGAAACGAATAAGCAGTGATTTCCTGTTAAGGACGAGTGCGGTGGGTGGTACTTACTGTCAGCGTCACTATGAGTGGACGAGCTTTTCGTCCACTTCAGTGATATGGTTTTGATGGATAGGAATCATAGGAAAGGAGATAGTGCGTTTTAGTGACAGGTTTGTTTATTTTATCATTGTTGAAAAGATAAAGATTAAGTAACTTATTAAGTAACTTATTAGGGTAAATTCTAACCCCCGATAAAAAAGGGGTGTTACTTATAAGTTTAACATGTGTAAGTATCTGTGTGTCTGTCTATCGTGCCTCACAAACGGATAGTCCCATTTGAACCCGTTTTTTTTAATCGAAAGCCTTGCCTGTCGAGTTAGTTATTAGCTACATAAATTATGTTTTTTAGAATAGAATAGAATAGAATAGAATAGAATAGTCTTTATTTCGTCATCACAGGTAACAATCAGGTAACAATGGTGGTAAAATATGCAGCAATTCCATGACGCGCCTTTTGGCATACGAAATACATTATGATTAACTTAAAACTAATACAATCAATAGTAAAAATAATAATAAATATAAATGTTAATGTCAAAATATGGTTACAATTCATTACAGATTACACTTCTTATTTCTCAATGTCAAGGGCAGCATCATTAAAATAATCATTAATAGAATAATAACACTTATCTACGAGCATTCTTGAAAGCAATTGTTTGAATTTTTTATTGTCAGTATTTTTTAAAGTTGTAGGTAATTTATTATACAGTTTTGGGGCCATTACACTAACGTTGCGTGCCATCAATGCGGTATTATATTTCGCTATGCGTATTAACGGTTTCCTGGGTCGCAAGTTATTTCTTGGGTTTGTTTCCATTACCTACTGGGAAAAGAGCGGGATTACTTTTAACGAAGTTGCAGCATTCGTAAATGTATAAACAAGGCAATGTTAGCAGGTTGAGAGACTTAAAATGTGGTTTGCAACTTTCCGTGCTTTCAAGCTTACAGATGGCCCTAACGCAGCGCTTCTGTGCTCTGAACAATCTGTCTTTGTAGGAAGAATTTCCCCAAAATATTATGCCAAATCTTAAAATAGAGCATACGAAACCGTGGTAAGCTGCTAGTACAGTTTCTTTTGCAGATGTCTTTGCTAGCTTGTACAGTGCGTACGACAATGTGTACAGTTTTTTGCAAACCTGTTCAGAGTGAGACTCCCATTTCATATTTTTATCTATATCAATACCTAGAAATTTTGTAATGCAAGTTTTGTTTTTATGTTTGGTTGAGTCGGGCAGGTTTTTTTTTTTAATTTTGAATTTCTTGTATTGCTAGAGAAGGGAGATGTAGTATGTTAATCAGTCTGTTGTTTCAGGAAAATCTATACGAAGTTTTTTATTTAAGTCAAAAAAAATTTCTACATCCAGTATAAACTGAAACTGCCAGTAGTTACGGATTTAGTAAGCAGGTGTGTCTCAATTTATATTGGACGTCTATTTAAGTAATTTTACATCATAGACATTAAACTACTCGTCTGTATAGATATATGCGGCAACCGATGCTTTATTATGGCTAAGGTGACGCTGATTAAATTTTCAACCAACTTCAAAAAAGGTCATTTATAAATTTTGCTCTTTCGAAATATTTTGACTTTACAGTAATGATATTATGGAAGGATTTTGAAGAGAGTCACTAAATTTGTATAACTTTAACATTTAATAATTCTACGTTTTTTTTATTTATTCATCCACTCATGATAAATGTAGGTAAGTGTTTGTAGTTTACAAACTTTTAAAGACTTAAAAAGTCGCAAAGTTTGTATACGTGTATCAGCTGTGATTTTAAACTTGCAAACCATTTTGTACTTCTTTAGGGACTATCGGTGACCCCCACTGACTCGTCGTTGCATTTCAATCATTTTCTTGGAAAGCGAAATCGTAGGAAAGTGTTATTACTATCAATCAACCGCTCCAGGACACCATCGCGTGTGCTGGTTTCTGGCCGAAAGGTGTCGTGTTTCGTCGGTTCCGGGGCAACCTACCAAATCCAACACCCGAGATGTCGGAACAACGGGGCCACGCCGTTTCGCCGTCAAAATAAACATTGTTCGGTTCATGACGCATTAGTGTAAACTGTAATGTTATGTAACCTGTTTTTCAATAAATAAATAAATAAATCAATCATTTACTAGATAAGTGATAACATCACGCTTGATAGCATCTGCTCGATGCTAATATAAGACACTCTCTCGTTTGGTTTTAGTTTGTCTTTGAACGATGCGGCTGGCAGTTGTCTTAAGGTACGTACCTACACAAATTTACAATGTGTAGTATTTATTTATTATATGTATTTACACTTAACATTAGGTAGCACTTTTAAGTATACTTGTTATATTTTGTAGATACGTTACTATATATTTTATCATATTTATGTTACGTATTGGCTATACTAAATGTATCTTATGTGTAGATTGTTTTTGTATGTTACAAAGCTGTTGGTCTTCTTATAAAGAAAATAAATAAATGAATAAATAAATAAATAAGTAAAAAAATAAATAAATAAATATAATTCACCCTAAACAAAATGAGCGGTGGTATTTCTTCTTAACATCTTTATAATTAGCGTATAACTACATAGACGACGACGCGGTTGGCGCAGTGGTCAACAGCTGCTTAGTGAGTCGGCGGTCCTGGGTTCCAATCCAGGCAAGGGCAAATATTTGTGTGATGAACACGAATATTTGTGCCTGGGTCATGGATGTTCTATGTATTTAAGTATTTATTTATCTATACAAGTATGTATGTCGTCTCCTAGTACACATAGCACAATCCTTCTTGAGCTTAATTTGGGACTAAGTTGATTTGTGTGAGGTTGTCTGATATTTATTTATATATGTGATTGAATAAAACATTTAGTCAAAACTGCCGGCATACCATTATAAAGTGTCGTTAGTATCTATTAATTGATGTTTTTTTTAGATTCCTTGTCTATAAAAGGGGATTTTACATGTTTGCAATAACTTTACAGTTTAATAGTGGTGGGCAGCAGTGCCCTATCCACGAAGCAGTCGAGGAAATTCCCCGATGACTTCCTCTTCGGCACGGCGACCGCTTCTTACCAGATAGAGGGCGCTTGGGACGAGGATGGTAAGAATGTAAAAAAATTGCGTATTCAAAGTCGAACTCGTGCGCTCGCGGCAAATGGAGAATTAATGAAATAAAAAAAAATATGGGTAGGAATCACCTCCCTCATTCCCAGAAAAAAGTTACTGATTTATCTGTAGCTTAAAAAAATAGACGAAAATGTTTTTCCCGACTTGTACGGGCATCGTACGGAAATCTAAGGGCTGGTACAGGTAAAATGGCAGTTCGAGTGCAATTTTACTGCAGTTCGTGTAACTGCATCAAAACTGTAAACGGACTGTGCAGTCCACATACAGTTTCCGTGTAGTACTGTCAACCGCACACCGACTGCAAGCTGGCTGCACGGACGTGTGCACGTTTATTTGGTGCGTTTATTTGCTACGACTGACCTGCAACTGTAATAATACACATGTAAATTTGTATAACTTATTTCAATCGAGCTGTGACGACTGTTCGTTTGCCTCTATAAAAAGAAAAAAAAACGTATTTCTTGAATTATTTATCGGTGTCTGTTGCTTAGCGAACTGGAAAAACCTGTCTAGCAATTTCCTTTAGATACACAAAGTCTTCAGAATAGTGTCCAAGGCTAAATGATTTTATTGTAACGGAATAAATTATAATAATAATATATCTCATTGGACTAATGCGTACAGGTAATGTGAGGACAGGAACTGATCAACCTTGAAGTAAACAGGCTCTGAATAACATATGGTCATACACCTATCCGAGAGGAATTTTATCTATAATATAAACGTGAACATTATTAATATTATAAGTCCAACATACAAGAACAAAAAGAATGGTTCAAACCTTTACCAAGGTTGAATTTAATGCAAACTATTCTGGTTTGAGAAAAAAACGATGGTCAAAGAGTCATAATGCACATAGCCAAGTTAAAGAGTTAAAAACCCTTCTATTATTTGCAGGCAAAGGTGAAAACATCTGGGATCACATGACGCATAACAAGCCCCATGTTATCAAAGACCAGAGCAACGGTGACATTGCAGACGACACCTACCACAACTACAAGCGAGACGTTGAGATGATGAGGGAACTAGGTCTGGACGCCTATCGCTTCTCCCTTTCTTGGGCGAGGATCCTTCCCACTGGCTTGCCCAATGAGGTGAACCAAGCCGGTGTGGACTTCTACAACAACTACATCGACGAAATGCTGAAGTACAACATCAAACCCCTGGTCACGTTGTACCATTGGGACTTGCCCCAAAAACTCCAAGAACTAGGAGGATTTACTAACCCCCTCTTCACCGAATGGTTCGAAGATTACGCCCGAGTAGTATACGAAGCGTTTGGAGATAGAGTAAAGAACTGGATTACCTTCAATGAACCCAGAGAAATCTGCTATGAAGGATACGGTTCCACTACGAAAGCGCCTCAATTGAATGCTACTGGTATAGGAGAGTATCTTTGCGCGAAGAACTTGGTGGTTGCTCATGCCAGAGCATACCATGCGTATGACAAAGACTTCAAGCCCAGCCAGGGCGGGCAGTGCGGTATCACCATTAGCACCAACCATTTCGCTCCAGGTACAGATTCAGAAGAAGATAAGGCCGCTGCCGAACTCTTTCGGCAATCTCAAGTAAGTTTCCACTGTGTTCATTCATAATGACAGTATCCCACTTTGGACACTTCCAAATTTTGTTGTGATGTTCAGTTTTAGTAGGATTTTCTATATCGCTCTTTATATGTCAATTTCATGAATTCATGATATACACTAGTGCCGCGGTGATTTACATTTTTAATTTATGTTACTTCACAATTGTTAAGTATGCTAATAGCTATTCCCTTTCAGTGGGGCATATATGCCGAACCTATTTTCTCCGAGCAAGGCGGATTCCCCAAAGAGCTGTCAGAACGCGTCGCTGCCAAAAGCAAAGAGCAAGGATACTCACGGTCCCGAATGCCCGAATTCACTGAAGAAGAGATAGCCTTTGTCAAAGGCTCTGCCGACTTCTACGGAATAAATCATTACACATCCTTTTTGGTGTCGGCAAATGATTATAAAGAAGATTATCCCGTACCGGGGTTACTGGACGATGCTGATGCTGGTCCTTATCCACTAGACGA
Organism: Apotomis capreana; assembly: GCA_947623375.1. Classification (NCBI taxonomy): domain Eukaryota; kingdom Metazoa; phylum Arthropoda; class Insecta; order Lepidoptera; family Tortricidae; genus Apotomis; species Apotomis capreana. The sequence continues at coordinate 3,999,550 of OX392519.1, forward strand.
TTGGGCTGCATCGGCATCAAGCTGGCTGAAGGTAAGTCAAAATTATTGATATCAATTCTAGTTACAATGTAGATCACCCAAGAAGTTTTTACTTTCTGCACCGCCTTGTTCTATGAAACTGTTCTCTCCTCATTTTCTTTAATTTTTAAACACTACTGGGCGTTGAGTTATTCTGCATATGTGTGCTGTCATTTAGGCAAACGAGTTAACGAATCCCTAATGGAACGCGATTACCGTCGCCCATACACACCCCAACACCATAGGACTCACAAATGCGTTGCCAGCCTTTCAGGTGGGAGTACGCTCTTTTATTGAAGGATTGAGGGCAAATTCATTACCTACACATTTCAGTCTTGAAGTTGGACAAAAGTTTTGAAATTCCTGACCACTATGCTATGTCAAGAGCGAATATCTTCTGTGTCTTCTTTTCTCAAAATAAATTTATGCAAAATAACATAATTGAGAAAAGTAGTTAAGTAAGTACCTATTCGAAAAGGAATCTACTCTTCAATGTTATTATGATATTTTGAAGTTTGCGTGTATTGATTTAGTTCATCTCAATTTCAAAATTAAGCAAGTAATGCAATATGTGTTATGCTTATGAAATGTTGAAACCAAGATCTTTCGATAAGATAAACAACTATATTTATTAAAGTGTTGAAGTGTTTGTTGTAAAATTATCTGCATCAAAAACTGTCATACATATGATAGAGCATTTGGTTCAAGTGTACACTTGACAATAGTACTTAGTTACTATCATACTATGTTACATCATGTTCATAATGTTAATATTACAGTTGAATCGAAATGGGGACAAAATAATTAACTTTCGCTAAGAATTTAAGTTAGACAGTTAGGAGATATTTCGCTGATAAATAAACTAGTCAATAAAAAGAACATCTATTTTATTTGAACCTTCCAGAATTCTACACTGGTCTCTCTGCACTAGGATTTGGAAAAGTAAAAAAATATCTTATATCCATTATCCATGAGCATAACACTCAACCCACCTGAGTATTTCACTGACACCCATCTCGTAGAATTTTTACGTGAACTCCTTAGAAACAAATTTGTTAAAAACAATTTCCTTTCAACAGTTAGCGCCACACAGCTTATACAACGCCATAACATACCTGAATGACAAATACAACAAGCCTGCCTTCTACGTGACCGAGAACGGATGGTCCACCACGGGCGGCTTGGAAGACGACGACCGAGTGAAGTACTACCACGCCGCGTGGGAGGATCTGCTGGCCTTGCTGGAAGACGGCATCCAGCTTAAAGGATACATGGCCTGGAGTTTGATGGACAACTTTGAATGGATGGAAGGATACGGGTAAGTATTCACTGTAGGTACCTACTTGATGCAGTTTCTTCAGATTGTTGTGTACACACACGTGTGAAAGATCTGTCCTTCAGTTCTTTATTTGTTATTATTATTTATTTATTATTTAAATACGTTACACAACATTACAGTAACAAGACTTGAAACTAGTTACATTCAGGCGACATAACGACGTGGCTCTGTTTGCGTCGTCTGAATCTGGTGGTGGATCTTTAATCTGACTTTCCTCAAATGTGTGCAAACTTGTACAGTATATGTACCTAGACTATGTCTCGGGCTTTATTTTGTGGCGGACAAAAGCACCGACAGAAGCAAATCTAGTGATTAAAAGTTCTTGTGGGAAGACTTCAGTATCTCAAAATGCAGCAGAAGCGCAACATTTTCATCTCTTGACAATGTAGGTATATATTGTGTTTAGGCCCCTATATTGTTTGTTGTACACCCCACTTTTTGTAGATTTTAGATATTTTAGGTCTACTCAGAATCACGAGTTCTTTCGATCGAAATTGGAGATAAAAAGTGTCCCAATAATGTTTCGTTAATTCCGTTACTATTTCCATATAACCTACCATAGCAGTATAACGGAATGGAAAAACAAAAATATATAAACATTTTGGGACACATTTTTCTCCTAATTAGATCGAAAGAGCTCGTGATTCTGAGTAGAAAATACCGAAGAATCCAAAATCTAAACTGGAACGTACAACAACAAATAAAATGGCCCGTTTGTCACTTTCCCTGAACCATTAACCAAAATGCTGTGACACCCACCACGAAAATAATTATGTTACCTAACTATGAAATTTACTTTTGGTATTTTAGTCACCTTCTGTGATACAAGTAGATAGAAACTTCCACAGCCACAATGTAAGCATCCATTGCAAAATGTTTACCTTACTTTAGCATGTTTCTATTCAGCATCAGCAGTGTAATCTCAAAGGCATTTGTATTGAGTAAAACGTTTTTTTATTCTACAGTGAACGCTTTGGTCTGTACGAGGTGGATTTCGAGTCTCCGGAGCGCACGCGCACACCGCGCAAGTCCGCGTTCGTCTACAAGCACCTCATCAAGAACAGAGTCATCGACTACGAATACTCGCCCGACACAACCACTATGACTATCGACGACGGAAAATGAATACCTAAAGAGAACGACAATATTTAAACAAAAATAAAGGCCAAATAAACACATTGCTTCTTGAAGTCTAGTTTTTGTTTTATTTATTGTATTAAGTACCAGGTACTCAGACAACCTGATCTTAACCAGGCGCAGTTTTAGCAGTTCATCGAGTCAGTGAAAGACGCTCAGAGAGCTAAGAATAGTAAGTTACAAGAAATTATTGATGTCACCTTGTAAGAGCCCAAAACGAAATAACCTATCACAGAACTGAGGTCGACGTTGTTTTTCATGTTTAGGTAGAAACTGGAATGATATCATGGAAATACGATGACCAATAATTGACGTTTCATTTTTTTAAACAGGCTTTTTATCGATATTATTGAATAAGGGATAAAAAAATAATACCAGATTTTTACATTTTCGTAAATATCCCAATTTGCGATTGAAAAATTCATTTCAAAAGTTCCTCATTCAATAGAAAGAGCGTAAGCGACCAGTAATTGGTCACAGCGCAGAAAATCACACAGTGGGACTATGACCAGTTAACCACCTATGACTAAGGCGGATTTAGTATGGAAAATGTACCACTGTTCTTTTTAACCGACTTCCAAAAAGGAGGGGGTTCTCAGTTCGGTTGTGTTTTTTTTTAATGTTTGTTACCTCGTAACTCCTTCATTTATTTATTATCCTTTTTAGGTTCATGAATAGACATCTCAAGGTTGGTCCCATAAAATTTTGGCGAAGATCGGATGATGAGATCCATGAGGAATCGAAGGAATTCCTGAAATTTAATAGGCACTCATAATATTTATGAGACCTCGGACCAGAAAGCGCAGCGTAGGACGTCGACAGATGACCTTATAAAGGTCGCCGGAAGGCGCTGGATGCAGGTCGCTTCCAACCGGTATATATGGAAGTCCAAAGGGGAGGCCTATGTCCAGTAGATATGAGCGCCGCGCCGGCGCGCCGCCGCCGTGTGAAATACGCGGCGCGCCGGCGCAACAAGTTGCGATTTGCTTTCTCGCTCGCACTCGTAACGTATCCCACCCGCGTCCGCGTTCGGTCGCACAATGGCTTCAATCGAGTCAAGTATTTTGCCGAGTGAACGCGTGTTGTTTTTTTTTGAGCCGTGTCATAATATGAGTCTGACACGATGATGAGTTCTTAAAATGTGTTTAACGTACCTGGCGCCACCTAGCTTTTGAAATTGATTGTGTTGTGACTAAGAGATTGTGATTAAATTTTTTGTGATGTTAAAAAATATGCTTGTTAAGTTTTAATATTTAAATAAAACAATTTAAACGGATTAGATCGCGTATATTAATTCTTTGAGCCTCCCTGACGTTTCAGTACCTTTACAGATACCGTTGTCAATGGTTGACTGAGAAAAACATAATTTTTCTCTGTCAAAGTTACATTTGTGCAAACTACCCATTTTATAAATATTAATTTAAAAAATAAAGGTGTTCATACATGCCAGATGGGCCTAATGTGTAAAGACAGTTACACATGTGCCAGAAGGGTATTTATTATTTTATTTAAAATATCTACCAGCGGTTCACTATAAGGCTTACTGAGGAGAAAGAACCGCCAAAGAAAACTCCCAGATTGCCTTATTACCTACTATAAAATACTTTTAAACAAAACTCTACATATACTACTTTTAACACTAATTTGTTTTACACCGTTCGAGGCCCAAGGTATCCAGTCTTGTGTCTTGCTTGATCCTTGATAAGATGTACAACAGGATCCCACGCCGGTGGTAATGACAAACCATCTTCTCTATTGAAATTGGGATATTTTTTGATTTCAATAGCCTCGCGCAACATTCTGGGAAAATATCGTTTCTCTCTGGCAAGGATTGAAGTGTTATCAAACTTAATTGAATGGTTTGGTTTGTCCATGACATGCTCGCAGACTGCAGACCAGTTTTCTTTGGCGGTTCTTTCTCCTCAGTAAGCCTTATAGTGAACCGCTGGTAGATATTTTAAATAAAATAATAAATACCCTTCTGGCACATGTGTAACTGTCTTTACACATTAGGCCCATCTGGCATGTATGAACACATTTATTTTTTAAATTAATATTTATAAAATGGGTAGTTTGCACAAATGTAACTTTGACAGAGAAAAATTATGTTTTTCTCAGTCAACCTTTGACAACGGTACTATCTGTAAAGGTACTGAAACTTCAGGGGGGCTCACATAATTAATATACGCGATATAATCCGTTTAAATTGTTTTATTTAAATGTGTGACAGTCGCGGAAACCGAAGAAAATATTAAGTTTTAATATGATTATTTTTCTGGAAACGTAATCTTTAACTGATTATACATTAAGACTTGTATTAAAACATAGACACGTTTTTAAAGTGAAGATTGTGATGCTTTTATATGCTTTTTATGTTATTTCGATTATAAATCTGAAAATTTTCATTCAGTGTTATTTTTTGTTTTGTTTAATTAGTTATATTTGTGTGCAATTAAAAAAATATGATTGTTTACATACTTGGTTCCTTTATTAAAATAAATAATAGTCACAAAACCCAGGTTTTTTTTTCTCAAATTGCTCCCTCATAAAAATCTAAAGCTCAAGGTCACGCCGCCGACGCCGCCGCCGCCGCGGAATTTTGCCTATCACGCCGCCGCCGCGGAATTGGCCATCGGCGCTCATATCTAATGTCCAGCAGTGGACGTCCTATGGCTGAGATGATGATGATAATATTTTTCATATATGTATTTTCTAAGACTATTTAAGTATTTGCATATGGTAGTCATCATCTTCCAATGCTGAACTGATGATGGAAGGTACAACTCCTTAACGGTTAGGAGTTAGGAGATAATTCAAACGAGATGCATGCCTTCAAGACCTCCTTGATCACCCCGCCATAAGTATTTTATAGGAATCACTAAAAAGCGAAAAAAAAAATTTTTAACAAAACAAATAACCGACTTCAGTAAAACTAAAAAGCCAAAAATAGCCCGTTCAAGTACAGGTTGGTTTGGGATCGATTTCAAAGGTGAGTCAAATCTAATCTGTACTTGAACGGGTTATTTTTGGCTTTTTAGTTTTACTGAAGTCGGTTCTTTTTTTAGGGTTCCGTACCCAAAGGGTAAAAACGGGACCCTATTACTGAGACTTCGCTGTCCGTCCGTCCGTCCGTCCGTCCGTCCGTCCGTCCGTCTGTCACCAGGCTGTATCTCAAGAACGGTGATAGCTAGACAATTGAAATTTTCACAGATGATGTATTTCTATTGCCGCTATAACAACAAATACTAAAAATAAAATAAAATAAATATTTAAGGGGGGCTCCCATACAACAAACTTGTTATAGATTATGTATATATATATATATAGGTACGGAACCCTTCATGCGCGAGTCGGACTCGCACTTGCCCAATTTTTTGTTAATTTTTTTTTTGTGTGCTGTAGGTAACTGTCAAATTTTCGAAAATGTCATGGAGAGGGCCGATTTTCTTAGATGACACTTCTTTCACATTTCTTTGATATTTTAAGACTATAGTCGAATCATATAAAAATAATATTTTTGGGTTCTGTGAAAATAATATTCACAATCGGACTTGTGCCCTTGTAATGTGGCCTACTTACTGAATAAATTATTTCATTTCATTTCAATATAATGAAATTAATATTTTCTTCGGTTTCCGCGTCTGTCACACATTTAAATAGAACAATTTAAACGGATTATATCGCGTATATGAATTATTTGAGCCTCTCTGACGTTTCGGTACCTTTACAGAAGCCGTTGTCAAAGGTGGACTGATAAAAACTCAATTTTTCTCTGTCAAAGTTATTGTAAAGGTACCGAAACGTCACGGAGCTCGGAGGCTCAAATCTATACTATCCATACTAATATTATAAATGCGAAAGTGTGTCTGTCTGTCTGTTACCTCTTCACGCTTAAACCGCTGAATCGATTTTGATGAAATTTGGCATGGATATAATTTAAGATCCGAGGAAGGACATAGGATAGTTTTCATCCTGGAAATTATCCCTAAAAAGATTGAAAAGTGAGTAAGTAATTCATGTTGACATTGATGATCCTGTAGGAAATGTAATTATTAGACCAAAAGCACGATTGCTTTTACATTTGCTTAGGCGCTTTTAAGACTAGAGTATAGCATCGCGATCCTAACGAAATAGGTATTTACGAAAACGCATGCTGTCGCTCTGAGCGCTCACACCCCCGGCATCGTGCACAACACATACAAATCCCCTCACGCACACATCGAAGCAGTGACACAACGCTGCTAGGCTAGTTTGACGATTGACAAGCAATTGCAATAAGGGCCATTTTTTATTTTGTTGTACTGTGTCGTTTTAGGCATGTCCTACCTATTTCCTTATAAATTAAGATTACTTTTTGAACAGTTTGGTACAAAAGTGTGATAAGGCGTCATCCATAAATAACGTCACACGAATTTCATGATTTTTTGCCCCTCCCCCCGTCCTTGTCACAGCTGGTCACATTTGGGACCCCCCCTCCCCCCCTCTCCCTAGTGTGACATTTAGAAATTATTGAATGAAAACAGCGGTTCAGAAATCAGTTTTATTTCCATTTAAATAATTTTTTTTTATAAAATTAACATCAAATCAAACAATTAACAAAACAAAAAACGATGATATTAGTAGAGCGAGTGGTCGACAAAACAATTGGTATCTTATATTTACACAGATATAGTTGTGTATGTGTTTGAGGTTTTCGTAAATTAATAAGTAGTTTAAAGTTCGTGTTTTAACACTTATAATAGATTTTGAAATGTGACGTCACGAAATTTAGGACCCCTCCCACCCCCTTGTCACACAATGTCACACTTCGTCAACCCCCTCCCTCCCCCTTAACGTGTGACGTAATTTATGGATGGTCCCTAAGTATGCATAATTAGATATATTTGCTTTTAGAATTTATAGGATTCCAGTAAAAATAAATAGATTTCTTTAACAAAAACACATTTTAAAAATGAATAAATTGCTGATTTTACTATGTCCTACTATAAAGTGACCAACTTTAAAACGTAATTAAACATTTTTTTTTGTACCAGGGTATGAACTTACATGACGTAGTGTTAAACGCTTATATTCATTTTTACTTTTAATAATACATTATCTTCAATAAATGGTAATAAGTTGTGTAAAAATGTGTTACAATATTAAATCATAAATGTTACTCGGCGGAAATTCCTACTGAGTGACGGATAATTTGCATTTAATATTTATTTATTTTACTACCAAAGTGGTAGGATTTTTTTTGTTTGACAACACTGTCAATGCTGTGCCGTGTCCGCCATATTGGTAGTTTGTTTAGTCACGCGGCACCACTCGCGAAAAGTGGACCTGTCCAAACTTGCGTTTAAAGGTGGAAGTTATCGTGCTCCAGTTAGTGACTGAGATTTTGAAGGTAAGTACATGTTTTAATACGGAATTTAGTTGTTTATACTATATATTAGTTTATGTAGTACCTAAATATAAAAAAATGCGACGGAAACTCGGTTTATTTTGAATTACAACTTACATTTTTTACTTGAAGGTCACAACCGTTACGTTCAGTTGAGAAATATCGTTTCTCAGCGGAATGAAATGTAACTCAGTGTAACGGTAAAGCCGCGTTATAAGTACAATCAAATGGTACATTCATTAATATTCGAATCTGTTTTTTTTTTGTGAATTCAATTGTGGGCCCATAGAAGAAATTGCACGTAATCACTAATATATAATAATAGATCCAGATAATGTAATTCGCGATCACTAATTAAATTTCACCGTGTATGTATTTTTTTTATTTGTTTTAGATTCATCTGAGAAATGGCATTAACACCGGCAGAACGTATGAAAAGGTATCGAGAAAAATTGAAAAACGATCCTGATAGATTAGAAAGGGTAAAAAAAAACATGCTGATTACGTCAAGTCAAAAAGTAAAAAAATTCAAGACCTCACCGTAGAAGAACAAGAAAAACGTCGAAAGCAATGGAGATCTCAGAAAAGAAAGCAGAAAGATAGGAAAAAAAAATTTGAAATTCAGGGGAAAAAAGATTTGAAGAAAAAATCGAAAAGAAAGAACCGTAATAATAGAAGGTTAATAAAAAACTACAACGCCGCAACGGAAAAAATAGAAAAGTTACAAAGAGCTATCTATGTCTATAGAAAAAAGCTGTATCGTCAAAGGAAAGAAACGGAACAAAAGATTCAAAAGCTTGAGGAACAAGTATTAAAGCTTAAAGCAAGAGGAGAAATTCTAGAAACAACGATAAAATCGGCGTATCAAAAAACTCAAAATTATAAAGAACAAAGGACTTTCAAGAAAATGGTTGAGGACCCTAAGAAAATAGTAAAGAAAGCATATGTCAAGAAATTATTAGGACTTAAAGGACTGCCAAGAATGAAAACGACAAGCCCAAAGATAAATATTGTGAGAAAAGAAATCGAAGAATTCTACCTGCGTAATGATGTCAGCCGAATGACTGCTGGGAAGAAGGAATGTCGTACATTCAACAAAAAAAAGGAGCAAATACGCTACCTTATTGATACTGTCTCCGAATTGCACAGCCTCTACAAAAAACAAGGTGGAAAATACAGCCTCTCCACGTTCTACAAGTACAAACCTTATTATGTCATTTCCCCTAATGTACAGAATAGGGAGACATGCTTATGTATCAAACACTCAAACAATGAAATGCTTTTAATGGCTATGAAAAAATACAAAATCCTGCAGAATTTCAGAACAGTAATGGACGTTGTTAAACACCTTTGTTGCGATACACGATCAAAAGAATGCATGTATGGGGAGTGTAACGCATGTAAAAATAAAACAATAAATTACATGGAAATGGATAATGCAGCAGAAGATAAAGTAGAGTGGAAACAGTGGGCTGTTGTCAATCACACGTACAGTAAAAAAGAAAAAAAATCTACAAAGGATGTTACTACAAAAAAAACTGTTAAATTGACTAAAGTTGGGTGCAAAAACGAGCTTGTGGCTGCTTTTGAAGAAAACTTAAAAGGATTCAAAATTCATCAATTTAACTGGTTACATCAGCAAAGCCAATATCAGAAGTGCATCAACGAGCTACAACCAAATGAGGCATTGATAATATGCGACTTCTCCGAAAATTACACTTGCAAAATGGGTGAAGAAGTCCAAGCACTACATTTTGGTGCTTCTAAAAACCAGATCACATTGCATACTGGTATGATCTACTGGCACAACAAGTCACAGTCGTTTTGCACTATATCCGATAATAATGCTCATGACCCTTCAGCAATTTGGGCTCATCTTTTGCCCGTAATAAAGGAAGCCAAAAAAATTGAACCACTGACTAAAGTCATACACTTCTTCTCGGACGGCCCTACTTCTCAGTACCGGCAGAAGAAGAATTTTCATCTGCTAAATTTATTTACAAAAAAAATGGGGCTTGACTATTCCACTTGGTCATTTTCTGAGGCCGGGCACGGTAAAGGTGTGGCAGACGGTATAGGCGGTTGTATAAAGAGGACGTTAGACCGTCAAGTTGCATATGGTAACGATATTGAGAACTGTTCACAAGCGATTGAAGAACTTTCTAAAAAAGTTAAATCTATAAAATTATTAGTAATTCCTAGTACTGATATTGAAAACATGAAAAAAAATACGCCAGAAAATTTGAAAACTATTGTTGGTACAATGAAAATACACCAAGTTTCATCTTCTGGGATAAATGTAATTAATCACAGGGAACTCTCATGTTTTTGTGGCACTCAAAAGGGTTTTTGCCAATGTTTTAACCCTAAAAAACATGTAATTGGTCCACAAAATTTAAGTGATGAAGCCAATTTGACTCCTAATGTAGCAGCAATAAATGTTAATGCCGATCATGCGATGATATCTGTTAAGGCTGATATTCACAGCTACGCGAAATGCTCCAAATACGTCCGAAAACCGACGCGAGCAAGTTTAAAAGAAAACATGCACAACATCGATTTGTTACAATATGACGAAATTCAATCAGAAACCCCGAGTAACTCTAACGAGATCTCAGTTTCAAATATTAATAACAACTTTGACACTACTTCAAAGCACTCTTCGATTACTGTCGATAATATAACTGCCGAAATTATATTACCCCAGCAAAAAACATATAACCGTAATCGGAGCGTTGAATTGGTCAGTACTGCAAGTGAAAACACCAAAGGTGTGCCACTAAATAATTCTCATGAGTTGTTACCATACGACGACAGCTGTGCTGCAACAAGTTCAAAAAAAATTAAAATTCTAGGAGATGTAAATGTTACAAATAAAGTAATTAAGATAAAACAAGAAACTAAACAATTGCAATATAAATCACTTAAAACTGCGATCAAACGCACACTGCCTTGTAATAGATGCAAAAAGCATTTTCTTTTTAACATAGGCATGTTCCAATGCTGTTCTTGTAAATTATTTTTCTGTAAAAAATGCAGTGGTAAAATAGATTCTAATGGCTATATTTGTGATATGTGTTCTAACAAAGCACAATAAACTAAGTTCCTAAATGATCTCGGTGTTAATATAAGGCTAAATGATTATAATTAGTACTTAACCACTCAATTGCTTTGAATTTTGAGTTGGACTCTATTTATATAATAAAATAAGAGCGCTGACAGGTAGCCGTAGTTACCAAAAGCAATCTAGTGGTTAAGGAGGTATACCATACACAGCTTATTATACCAAACATTCTATTGTGCCATTTTAAAATAAGATTGTTAGAAAAAGTTTTGATTTTTTCTGTTTTACAAAGGATAATATATATAATATACGTATAAGTCATTGATTTATGTAAACAAAAGGGGAAGATATGGAACCAGGTGCTCGATCATGTGCCACTTGACGGCCCACTTTCAACTCAGTAATGTTTACTAGAACGTCACATCTTCCTCTTTTACTTGACGCTTTCTTATATAATTTAAATTAAGGTTTATTTTGGATTCATTGATCTCGATTCTCAATTCTAAATAGCATATTTTAAGTATAGTATATATGGATGTATCTTTGTTACAATTCTAGAACTGAAGATGTAAATTTAGTTATAAAATTAGTATTTTCGTAATTTTATTAATTACGGACAATAAAAAACTTGTTTTGTTTTGTTTGGCTTAGCCAAATTAGGAACCATGAAGACGCTTCCTTACTTTTTTGTTACGTTCCACTGAGAAATTGTCTCAGGTAATCCTAGACATAATATTAGGTTTTTGAAGACTATTGTTTACTTTATTCAACTTTTATAGTTGTTTAACATTAACTTTTATATTATCTTTACCTTGTGTAAAAGTTTCTATTTGATATTTCAGACAATTATCAAAGAAAAAGTGAAAACGAAGTGCCTCTTTTGAATATAGGGTCACTCAGTGGATATGTGATAGATATTTTGAGAAGATTTGTTTATGTTTTTCAAATGCTTGTTTTTGAATAATGACTATTTTGATACGATTTATCTTGTTAATAAGAGATTTCATAAATATATGGCTTTTTATATGGCCTTCATGCGTTTATTATTTCGTAACTCAGTGGATCACCCAACCCCAGAAACTCCGACTAAATTCCATTTTTTTCTTTTATCTTAGTAAAATGTTATTTAATCATATAGATTTTATGTATTTTAGTGTCTAATTAACTCAAAAGTAGTGTTATTTTGTTCAAATCTTGCAAAATATAATTGAAAACAATTTTTCGGAAATGGTACAACAAAATAAAAAATGGCCCATAAATAAAAGTGGATTGTTTAGTTTTCTTGCGTACCTACGGAATCTACGGATAGTGAATTGTTGTGGTGTGACTGAAATTCCGATATTATAAAGAAGTATTTTATTTATTTATGTAATTATTAGTAACGAGTATGTACCTACAAGCTAAATTATTTTTTGATAAATCAGTTTGTTCCCGATGTACCGGTAGGATGTAAATGACTGACATTTTTTATTGTAATATTATTTAGGTATTTCAAAGGTATTTATATAATGAGTTACTTACTGATATTTACGAAACAAAACATTTTTTATTTGACTTTGTCATTGTGTACGAAAGTACATAATTATTATACTTACTTATAATGTTTACATGATATCGGAGTTACTATGTCTTTCTAGGGTTCCGTAGTCAACTAGGAATACCTACTTTTTTACACAATTTTTGTGGTAATGTTTTTAGTGCCTTAGCAATAATTGATTGTGTGGGAATTGTGTGCAAGACGTGTTAAAGGTTTCCTTTTTAAAATATAAAGTTAAATTGGAAGTAAATAATACGTATATTTTTAAAATATTTTTTTAATCACTGTTTCTAATTTTGGTGGTTTTTTTGGTAATTTGAAAGTCACCAAAATTGCTTGATGCCACCAGAATTGTTAATTTTGTATATCATTTCACATTTTTTATCGTCTTTTTCGCATTTCCAAAACTTTTGACTCGGTGAATTTATTTGAAGTCAGGAATAAACAAAATACATCTAAAGAGTAGTGTCATCTGTATTTGTATTTCTTTCTTCTTGAGGTGTGCAATAAAGAGTATTCTATCTATTCTATCTATCTAATATAACAAGCTGTCGGTGAGGGTAATCTTAGCTTAGATATTATGCTGGTAGCGGATTATATAGCTCCTATCCTTTCCTATATTACTATTTTAACCCCTATAAAACCCCTAATCCGTCATACTTTTCGCAGTATCGTCCTATATGTCCATTATTCCCGTCTTATCTAAAATCATTGAATCCTTTGTAAATCGACGTCTCTCATCACATCTAAATAGACTTAACTTGTTTAATTCTTTAGCACAACCACCGCTTTGGTTAAGATCACCGACGACATTCGTCTGAATATAGAATATAGAAAAGTGACTATATTGGTGCTCCTTGATTTTAGTAGTGCTTTTAACACTGTTGATTTTGATATACTTCTCAGTTTACTTAGTACTTTAAATATAATATCTTCAACTTCACTGTCCTGCTTTCGTGATTACCTCTCTTCCCAGCGGGTTCGAGTTGATGACCGATTTTCTAGCTGGTGTGAACCGTCTGCTGGTGTCCCCCAAGGGGGCATACTCTCTCCATCGGAATCACCAAGTCACTCTCCTCCTCGTTCCATCTCTATGCAGACGATTTGCAGCTTTATGCGGCGACCAGCATTGAGGATTTTGGCTCCTTGGTTTCACAAATCAATTCAGACCTAGAATCAATCCGTGCTTGGGGTTGATCCTTTGGTTTGATGAAGAATGCTAAGAAGTCGCAGGCTATTGTCGTTGGAAGCCCACATTTTATTTTCAAGCTTTCAGATCAACCTAAGCCAGTTATTTTCTTTGATGGTACGCCTATGCCTTGCTCTTCTACTGTAAACAAATTTGGCATTACCATGGATCAAACTTTGTCATGGGCACCTCTTATTTCTGAGATCAGTAGGGAACTTTTCGCGTCCCTTCATTCATTGAGGTGTCTGCAGAATTTCCTTCCTCTTCATACAAAGATCCTGCTTGCCCGCTCACTTTTGCTTTGGTCTCCACAAGTTTGATCATGTGTCTCAATACCGCGCTCAACTTAAATGGCTTCCGATCCTTCAGCGCAGATACTATGTTCTTTGTCTTTTGTATGATGTCCTTTTCATTCCTTCTTCTCCTCCTTACCTTGCAGAGAAGTTCTTTTACATGGCGGATGGCAGTGGCCTCGCCTGCGGTCAAGTGCGAATCTGGATCTATCTATCCCACTGCATAGATCTCATGTTTACGATGTTTTTTTTGCTCTGCGCGCCGTGAAATTATGGAATAAATTGTCTCCCGCCCTAAGGTAGACGCAGTTCGTAGCATCACTCAAGGGGAAGTTACAGAAATTGTGGCTGTCGAACGAATGATTACTTGATTAGGTTGCTGTTTTTGTTATAACTATGAGTATATTTATGTTATATGTATTTATATAGAGTTGTTGCTTGGTTTGTCTACCATTTACTTGTGTTTAATACTCATTTACTTGAAGGTTAATTGGAAGAAATCCCTTAGAGGGATAGGTTCGCTTTTGTACATGCTTATTTTTTTGCAATGTATTTCTTGCTATTGTGTACAATAAAGTGTTTAGATACATTACATGCAAACAATTAATCTAAATTATTACTTTTGCTATTCATAATTTATTTATTTTTTAGGATGGCTAATCGCAAAAAAAAAACAATCAAGAGAAGAAGTCCTCGAAAAGAAAAAAATATATTGTTTTTACAAACGAGTTAGTGATTGTATTTTCATAGATATTTTGGTATAACTAAAATGATTAATAAAACATTTTACTTTCTTTCAATTTACAGTAGGCAATTTCATTAACAAACATTAATTTTTAGCACAAGTAACTAATTTTGGTGTAGATGTACAATTTTGGTGGCCAAAAAATCAAATATTTGCGGGCACAAGCAATTTTGGTGGCAGGCAAATTACTAAAATCATAATAACTTTATTACTATTATGTATAACAAAGGGCCATTACTACACAATATTGGTTATGACTTTATTCGTATTATTCATATGTATATAATTTTGACTAACATTAAAAATAAAAAAAGCCACCAAAATTAGGTAAATTTTGAGCTTGTTGAAATTCACCCTGAAACTATAAATTTGTAATATAGTCATAAAAAATATAGTCCTTTTCAAATATCATGTTTGGTGAACCTGGTTATATTAAGTTTGCACCTCATTTGTATACGGCGCCATACGCACCAGGTGCAAACTTAACCAGGCCAGTTAAGATGGCATAAGTGAAAATTTGTACGGAACCCTCGGTGCGTGGGTGGCTCACACTTGGCCGATTTTTTTTATTAAATTGTAATATAATGATAATCAACCGATCGATCTTTTTCTTGAAACCCAACTAGTGTTAGTAGAAGTTCCTACTCTACTCCCATAATTTTTGAAACAGATTTAGATATCGATTACGCGGGTTAGGATCCTTTTTACTTTTTTATTAACATTCTTGTAAATACGTGATACTTTACTTCCTCCCCCGACCCGCAATCGTGCGATAGAGAGCGTTGCAGCTTGCGACTGAGAATAGGTACTTTATTGATGAAATTTGCGTTACGGGAGAAAACGTTTTCGTTTTCCACTAACTAAATCTTAGCAAATCACTTCGATTTTGATGTCGATCGCTTCAGCATAATATAATCTAGGTTTATAGGTTTCGCTTTTTTTAAAAAAGTGCATTGTTTTTATAATACAAACGGTTTCATTCAACAACGTTTTAATCACAAAAATTAGGTTTTTCAGCTACCTTTAAATTAGAATCTATAGCAAATTTTGAAAAAAGGAAAACCTACAAACCTAGTTTGTCACTGTGTCAATAACATACTAAAAAATGATGGAGATTGGAAAATATTTAAAAGTGGAAAAACGTTTTCTCTTTTTGTATGGACGAGTGCGTAATATACTTCCCTCTTAATAATCCCTTTTATTAATTAAGGTGATTAGGTGGATATCTTTCGTTTTGTACGAGGTTGTGCTTCCATACTTCCATCCAAGTTCCAAGCGGACGTAGTCGCGGGCAAAAGCTGGTAATTAATATACGCGATATAATCCGCTTAAATTGTTTTATTTAAATAATGAAATCAGTTTAAACTGAACATTATTGAAAATGTTGTCAATAGGTAAAGCAAATAGGACATAGGCCACATGTCTAATGGATAGATGATGCATTTACTGATGACTGTTGAGCGAGAGAGACCCAGTATCGGATCAGTACGGTACCCTTACCATGAGTTTACAGTGACAGTACTCGCTATCGACTCTGTACACAATTTGTATGGAGAATTGTAGTTCTACAAAGTACCGCTAGGGGCGATGTGTTATTCTCCGTACAAATCGTTCAAGTACGCCGTCGCTCATGCGTACGCCCATGGTAAGGGTATAGGTACCTAGCTTCCTCTCGTAACGAGTCCAGCTTCATTGGAAGATCGGGCAGTGAAGACGAAACCAACACTATATCGTCTGCGTAGTCGAGGTTCTCCAGGGCTAGTCATGTTGGGAAGACTAATACTATACACTAATTCGAGTGTACTTTGAGATATTGCCAAGTAAACGATGTCTCAGGTATATATCTCGCCTACGCCGTGAAACAGTTCGCGGCACAAGCTGCCTACCTATATAACTATATTGATGTTCATCTTGATATTTACCCAATAATGCAACTTCACAATTGTAAAAAAGCAGTTACTTTGTGGATCATTAATTTAAATTACGAGGAAACAGAGGCACTCCTAAAACGTTTCTCGTAATTAACGTATATATAAATATAATAAATGTAAATGTAATTAATTTAAAAATGTATAAACATAATTAAACTGTCTAAATGTAATAATAAAAATAAGCACTCACTCATGCATATTCACACACTCTTGTACATACATTCTAGTTAAGTAGTTATAGTAAATAGCACCTAAGTAATTTTGTATTTATTTGGTTTATTGTAAATCTCCGAGTGATGGAAGAGCGGGTCGTTCCGATACAAGCAAACTGTGCTTAATGGAATGTCCCAACACTTGTAACACAAACTTTGAAACTAAATAAAAAAAAAAGTTTTTTTTTTGATCTCGTATGTTGCCTTTAACAACTAATATTTATCTAAACGCGATATTTGGGATACGAGCTACTGAAAGAGACATTTCACGTTACTAACCCGTCTAATTAGGTTTGCTTTTGCGACAGATATTTGAGATATTGCCAAGTAAACGATGTCTCAGGTATATATCTCGACTACGCCGTGAAACAGTTCGCGGCACAAGCTGCCTACCTATATAACTATATTGATGTTCATCTTGATATTTACCCAATGCAACTTCACAATTGTAAAAAAGCAGTTACTTTGTGGATCATTAATTTGAATTACGAGGAAACAGAGGCACTCCTAAAACGTTTCTCGTAAATAACGTATATATAAATATAATAAACTACCTTTTGCCCGCGGCTTCGCACGCGTAAACACAATATCATACGTTCACTACACTTATTGCGAGGCCAAAGGCCGAGCTCCGCGTAGCACCGAAGGTTCGGAGCGTCCTAAGGAAGCCGCCCACCCACTTAATATAAGTGGAAGTAACTTAATGCGAGGCCGAAGGCCGAGCTCCGCGTAGCACCGAAGGTGCGGAGCGTCCTAAGGAAGCCGCCCACCCACTTAATATAAGTGGAAGTAACTTAATGCGAGGCCGAAGGCCGAGCTCCGCGTAGCACCGTAGGTGCGGAGCGTCCCAAGGAAGCCGCCCACCCACTTAATATAAGTAGAAGTAACTTAATGCGAGGCCGAAGGCCGAGATCGCGTAGCACCGAAGGTGCGGAGCGTCCGAAGGAAGCCGACCACCCACTTAATATAAGTAGAAGTAACTTAATGCGAGGCCGAAGGCCGAGCTCCGCGTAGCACCGAAGGTGCGGAGCGTCCGAAGGAAGCCGACCACCCACTTAATATAAGTGGAAGTAACTTAATGCGAGGCCGAAGGCCAGGCTCCGCGCAGCACCGTAGGTGCGGAGCGTCCCAAGGAATCCGCCCACCCATTTAATATAAGTTGAAGTAACTTAGTGCGAGGCCGAAGGCCGAGCTCCGCGTAGCACCAAAGGTGCGGAGCGTCCCAAGGAAGCCGCCAACCCACTTAATATAAGTTGAAGTAACTCAATGCGAGGCCGAAGGCCGAGCTCCGCGTAGCACCATAGGTGCGGAGCGTCCCGAGGAACCCGCCCACCCATTTAATATAAGTTGAAGTAACCTAGTGCGAGGCCGAAGGCCGAGCTCCGCGTAGCACCGAAGGTGCGGAGCGTCCCAAGGAAGCCGCACCCACTTAATATAAGTTGAAGCAACTTAATGCGAGGCCGAAGGCCGAGCTCCGCGTAGCACTGAAGGTGCGGAGCGTCTCAAGGAATTCGCCCACCCACTTAATATAAGTTGAAGTAACCTATTGCGAGGCCGAAGGCCGAGCTCCGCGTAGCACCGAAGGTGCGGAGCGTCCCAAGGAAGCCGCACTCACTTAATATAAGTTGAAGTAACTTAATGCGAGGCCGAAGGCCGAGCTCCGCGTAGCACCGTAGGTGCGGAGCGTCCCAAGGAAACCGCCCAACCATTTAATATAAGTTGAAGTAACCTAGTGCGAGGCCGAAGGCCGAGCTCCGCGTAGCACCGAAGGTGCGGAGCGTCCCAAGGAAGCCGCCTATTAAGCTACTTAAACATATGTTAAGTGGGTTGGCGGCTTCCTTGTGACGCTCGTGGAACTTGGCCTACGGCCTCGCATTAAATTACTAAGGGTTTATAAAGTAACTTAGCACCGAAGGTGCGGAGCGTCCCAGGGAAGACGCCCACCCACTTAAAATATGTTCAAATAACTTAATGCGAGGCCGCCCACCCACTTAATATAAGTTGAAGTGTGTGAGCGGCTTCCCTGGGACGCTCTGCACCTTCGGTGCTACGTGAAGCTCGGCCTACGGCCTCGCGTTAAGTTACTACTTATATTAGTGGGTTGGCGCCTTCCCTAGGACGCTCCGCACCTTCAGTGCTACGCTTGTGAACATGATCTTGGTTTAATTAAAATTGAGGCAAGACTTATGTTTAAAAAATCGTTTTGATTATTAATTGTCTATTGTAGATTTAAATAACTTAATGCGAGACCGCCCACCCACTTAATATAAGTTGAAGGGTGTGAGCGGCTTCCCTGGGACGCTCTGCACCTTCGGTGCTACGTGGAGCTCGGCCTACGGCCTCGCATTAAGTTACTACTTATATTAGTGGGTGGGCGACTTCCCTAGAACGCTCCGCACCTTCGGTGCTACGCTTGTGAACATGATCTTGGTTTAGTTTAAATTGAGGCTAGACTTATGTTTATATATCGTTTTGAATATTTATTGTTTATTGTAGATAACTGTTCAAAGCACCTTGAAAAATAATTAGCTCATAGTCCTACCTGAACATATATATTAATGACATCTATTAAGATGACAATAAATTATTTTCGTCTACAATGGTACTAATACTAATATAATAATAATATGAACTGTCATAATAATGTCCTAAGTAACGCCATAAGATTCAGGTGCCAACTTAACTCAATCGAGCGTACGTCAATAATGGCGACAGCACCACTGAACGGATACGTGATGGCCTCACTGTTTTGTTATCCGTGGTATAATGAATAAGGAAGCAAAGGAAAATGCATGAGATAACACGGTTATTATTTCAGTAGGTTCTGGGTTCAAATCCCGGCTAGGTGAAATCCTTTCTACATTGTAAATTTCATAATTTTGTCTTGTCTCGAATCATGGTTGTTTTTCATATAAAATGCATACATTGTCGAGCAGCAACTCTCAATACCTGATACACTGCTGCTTATTAGGTATGCGATCAATATTCAACAACTTCGGTAGTGAGCATTTCTCAAAAAGTTTGTACATTTCTCGGATTGTCGTAACAAAGAAAAAATATCACATTTTAATGATTTTGTTGTTGCTTATTATTTAACTGTTATGTAAGGATTCAGTTTATTAATTTTTGACAGAGATTAGATCGGTAATTTTAACTGTAAAGTTTATTTAATTGAGCCTAGGCAATCAAAATTTCCGGTTTTGTTACTTTCATTCAAACGGGAAATAAAGTAAACACATACGAATTACATTGAATTTATTTATTAGTTAACATAGTAATAACCAATACGCGTATATTTTTTCATAAAAATTGCTTACTATATTCCGATAAGTTAAAGATATAATGGTAACTACTCTTGTACGTTACCATTTAGTCAAAACTCAGGTTTGAAATTACAATATCACGCGTATTAAATTGAGTTATTTAAAATATCTTTGAAGAACCATTTATTAGACCATCTAAATTATATTTTAAACATGTATTAAATGTATGTTATTAAACAAATAATTAACAAAAAACAACAAAAACCTCTAATATTTTCAAGGGACAGTAACAATAATAGGAACCTTCGTAACAAAATCGGAACTATTAAGCATAGTGTACAATTAGTACACTTACAATATTAATTAGATGCTTAACAACTCACTTTAGTAGTAATTACATTTCTTACTATATCATTATTAGTTTTGTATCACAAAAAAATAATCATACAGATTAATTAGTGCTTAAATAATGTGCCAATTCAAGCAGAATTGACATGAGATCTTCTGTTATTATTCAAGAGTATTGTTTATAGGAACAATACAATAAATCACAAAATGCAGTTTTGACTACTTGTAGACGTGATCAGATCACCATAAAGAATCCAAATAATAATAAAATTAAACATCAAAAAGTACAGTAAAATCAGAGTATTACAGTACCTACACGGCAATCTTTTTAAGTTAGTATAGAAATGACCATATTAAATGAGCGTTATGAAGTCTGGTTTTATTATTTTAAGGCCCAATATTTAAATGTATTTTTATTCTGAGTATAATAAGTAGGGCATCACAAAACAAAATACAACAAAAAAAACATACAAGGCCACTTTTTTTTAGTGCTCCATACATTAGGAACTTTTTTCTGGAGTAATCTGGAGGCAATAAAACGGAAATATAAAAATAAATAACAATATTGTATCCATTAATGACACTAAATGGCACCTTTTTTCAACTGTGCCCGTTAGAAATTAAAAAAGAAAAAAAATGACCCACCCTAATAAATATGCAATCTGGGGCTTAACGAATTACCGCCCGTGGTTTGTCTAAAGTTTTACGTCTTGCCTTGGCCGGGATGTGGGATTTTCGTCCCGCGAAGCGGGAGTAAATCCCGCTTTACGGTCAAGGGTGACGTAAGTGGTTTTATTTAACAATTAATATTTACAATTACCAATGATAATAAACATATCGTTTGTACAGTATAAAAATAAAAAATAAAACGTAAAAAAAGCCTCATTTTTTTCTTCAGCTAGAAAAGAAATCAATAATATTATTTAACTCAAAATCAGAAACTTTTGCTTTATAATATATGTTTTTATTAAACTTGAAAATATATTTATTAATTTTTTTTAAAGAGAAATATAATATAAATTGTATTACGTCATTCTCTATAGTCTATACTACTCCTTAGACTTTCTTTTTTGTTACCTTCACTTCCTAGTCATACGAAACGATTCAAAAGTAACAAAAAAGAAAGTAACGAAGTGATGCTCGGACGTTTTAAAAAATATTTTAACAGAATTTAATGAATAACTCGAATATTGTATGTACTGTATCTTAGTCGTAATAATATGATTAAGTGATGAGTTGAAACAAAACTGAAGAAAAAGTGAAACTTACCAAGTTATCCCGTAACAAACAAGGAGTTCAAATTTTCGGTTGCCACCAACGGCGAGCGTGTTTCTACCGCTGCGTTTGATAGACTGTCAACATGCCAAGATGGCCACTCTTAAAAATATCCCTAGTGTTACCACTTTCGTATAAAACTACAATTGAATTAACAAAACCCCAGAATTCTATGAAAATAGCGTAACAAACACCGGAAACAAAATTGGAACTTTTTCTAGGACAAATTATTATCTTTTATTATAAATATATACGTTAAATAACGACAACAATACTTATTTTTTATGAATTCTGAGATATCTCTTTTGTAATGAAACATAACACTCAACCCGAAACACTAAGTTTTGTTACAGAAAATCGATAATTTAACTACAATTTTGTTAAGGGGACATTTGCATTGCCATACAAATGAGACCTACCAAATATTTTAAAATATTTTTATAAAATTATATTATGCATTATGATTTCAGACAATAATATTATCTTAGAGATACTTAACTTATTTTTAAGTTTTCAAGGTCAGATTATATTAGATATCGTCTCTTAATTTATTACAAGCTTCGAACCGGCCCGGACAAAGACGTAAAGTAAATGTACAAACTTTTTGAGAAATGCTCTAGTAATTCTCGAAGTCCAGGTTAACCCATCACAGCTGGACCCTAGCTTGTGCCGAATCGTGGTCACGGGCACGCAACGACGTACGTGAATCCTGGCCTTGGTGTCGAGGAGACCCATCAATGGCTCCAAAACTTACATGTATGGAGCTGGTGTTATTAACTCAGGAAAAATCTTAACAGCGCGATGCAGCCGCTAGTATGGAGATTTTATCAAAGTAACAACGCCATCTAGCGGAAAATTGGTCATTGAGAACAAAATCTCAACACACCGTTAAAAATAAAGAATTACTGATATTTAATGCTTTGAATAAATTTGATATATTAAAAAAACTACATAGATGCAAAATTGTGGCTAAATATATCGTATATTTATCGTTTATTATACATTTCGCTACCTTATTAGTAAGTTAGGCCAAACACAAACAATACCAAAATTTGCGCCTAATGTTCTAAATGTTGGTTGGTAAAACATATTTAAAAATGTATTTAATTTACTTAAATTGATTCGAAATACTTTTATTTCAATTACACTCGATAAAATGGCATTGAAAATCTGTTTTATTCACTAACATTTTTTATTGCGTCTCCGGGCTTTTTTTTGGTAAATACTTACAAACTACAGAAGAATGTAATTGCATATTCAATAAAAGAGCATTAATTAGTTCCTATTGTCACAAATTGTGTTTTTAAAGAAATGTATGTTTTTTTTAGCATGAGCCAATTTACAACGAACATTGCACTCATATTTTCGTCTGTGTTGGTCGATAATTGGCGCCATCTTTTCTATCTAACTAAGACGGTTTCCGTAACTCAACGCCTCAAACAACCTTAACCTTATTGTTAATACCGGTGGGCCGCGAGGAGGTATTATGTCGAATTCATACTTTTTAGTTTTTGTACACGTAAGAGCCACGCGGGGGTCGCGTCGTTCTAAATTCAAAATCACAAACGCTGTCATTATAAGGTTACACATTGTAAGGAAAATATTTCATGGAATTTATGTTTTCAGAGATAAATATTAATCATAATAAAAAGTATCCTATAAACATCTTTGGATGTTCAGCTATTCCTGTACCAAAATTGGTAACTTTTTATCCAGCCGTTTCGGCGTGATGCGAGGACAACGGTTTTTTTTGAAAACAGATGGCGCCAGGTTGGCACGGAAAAGCGTGTCCATACAAAACAACTATCCGGCTGCATCACGCTATCGAGATTTTTCCTGAAATCATGACCTCCCCCCATAGAATTTTTTTTTCAATACAAATTTAGGATTTTATAATAGTATAGATAGATGTGTGACAATGTGCAGCTTCCTTCTACCCTCACCTTTCCTAAATCTTAACTCAACGTCATCGAACATTCGAGATCGCTCGGCGCCAGTCAGTGTGCGCTGGTGTGTCAGCTAGAGTGTTTGTGCTACAACCCTTACGATTTCGAAAAGTCCAAATAAAGAACAGGATACTATCCCGCGTCGCGAGTGGCTACCGAAAACATTGGCCCCTGAACGCGAGTGGCTTGAGTGAAACAGTGCACTGTGTACTCGGACTACTATTTACTACCAAGACGTGAGTACCTTTCTCTTTCCTTTCTATCAACCCCTACACATTGTCACAAATGTAAATGTAATTAATTAAAAAAAATATATAAACATAATTAAACTGTCTAAATGTAATAATCAAAACAAGCACTCACTCATGCATATTCACACACTCTTGTACATACATTCTAGTTAAGTAGTTATAGTAAATAGCACCTAAAATAAATAAAAAAATAAAATAAAATAAAAAGCGTTTATTTCGGACTAAAATTATCCATATGTTGTTAGTATCACGTAGAAAACTTAAATAACTATGTAACTGCCTAAACTAAGAAATGAAATGAAATGAAATAATTTATTCAGTAAGTAGGCCACAAGGGCACTTTTACAAGTCAGATTGTGAATCTACCGGCATTTCGCAAGAGGAGACCGCTGTTGAGAAGAAAGCCGAAAGAAACTCAACAGTAAGTCATTTTTTCGTAAACAATACTTAGAACAATTAATTACATTACATTAGTGTTATAACTATAACTAATTATTACATGCGTACACGTATAGGAGATATATAGATACTCCAAATCAATGTTAGGTAGGAATATTAAAATAAAATTTTAACGATCAATTTAAAATATTAAATATACCCAGAGATGTATAAAGTCTCTAGGTGTCACAAACAAAGATGTTGAGAGGTCCAGTACCTGATTAAAGCACTGTCCCATCTCTCTGCCACAACTGTCAGGAGGCTGTGGCGGCTGCCGCGCACTCTGTGGAGCGTCGCGGCGCAGCGCTTGCGCAGCGTCGCGTGGAAACAATCCACATGCGCGTCCGCGAACATACCGGACGCGCTGCAATATCGCGGCAGCCGCAACAGTACCCTGAACGCGTCGTTGTATTGTACACGCATGGCATTCATAGCGCGCTGCGTGTACCTCGTCCAGAGGCTACAGGTGTACAGCGAAGTACAGTAGGCTTGGAATAGTGTTATCTTAACTTGCGCTGTACACCTGGAGAACCTCCGAGCGATCATGTTGGCCCTGACGGCCAAAGCCCTGCGTTCGCGCTCCAAGTCAGCATCATCGCGCAGGTCATCGGTGACCAAGTGCCCCAGATATTTAAAATTGAATACCCTTTTAAGTGGTACGCCATTCAAACAAATGGGTGGTATGTGAGATGGGCACTTGTTCCCCGCCCTGAACACCATGAACTCACTCTTACGCACATTGTAGCGCAGGTTGTGGCTTTGAGCATAGGCCTCACACTTCTCAATCAGCACACGCATACCACCGACCGAGGGGCTCAGCAGTACCATGTCGTCAGCATAGCTTATGTTATTAAAACAAACCCTGTCTATGTGACACCCGACATGCGTACTGCTAAGCTCGCCAATCAGGGCATCCATGTACAGATTGAAAAGCTTAGGAGAAGTGAGACCCCCCTGCCTCACACCACAATCAAGACCATATTCGTCAGACAGCACATCACCCCAACGCACCGTATTTCGTTGGCTCGCGTACCAACACCTAAATATGCGTGTGAGTTCCCTTGGAAATTGCACTTCGTCAAGTTTTTTCCAAAGCAGGTCATAATTAACGAGATCGAAGGCTTTGGAAAGGTCCAAAAAACACGCATATATAGGCAATTTTGTAATTTTGTATTTATTTGGTTTATTGTAAATCTCCGAGTGATGGAAGAGCGGGTCGTTCCGATACAAGCAAACTGTGCTTAATGGAATGTCCCAACACTTCATGTTGTAACACAAACTTTGAAACTAAATAAAAAAAAATGTTTGTTTTTTTGATCTCGTATGTTGCCTTTAACAACTAATATTTATCTAAACGCGATATTTGGGATACGAGCTACTGAAAGAGACATTTCACGTTACTAACCCGTCTAATTAGGTTTGCGTTTGCGACAGATATCTACAGGGTGGCCCATTTAGATCGGTCTGTGTGGGAAAGTCTGGACAAGACCTACACAATTGATATATATGTAGAAATAATGTTAGTGTTATTTTTCAAAACGTCCGGGTTCGATTCCCGAGCTGAGTACAGGTTTTTTTTAAATGTATGAATGCAGTTTTTCTTGTTATTAAAATCGATGACATGGTTCCTAAGAACAGATCTTCGTGTCGATCTAAATGCGCCACCCTGCATAGTGTCGCTTATAATTAGTGATCCTATAAGGCAGCCTGCTTACGGAAGCGGACCGGAAAAAAATAACTAGTCTATCTGCGTCTTTGTGAAGTGCGAAAGAATTGCATTTAAATCTGAGAAATGTGATTGGTTAATTTTACAAATCTCTGCTAGGGTTCTCTGGTAGGGTTGCCAGATTATCCCCTATTATTTATTATCGCGAGAAAAAAATTTTTTTTTCGGGAATTAGTGACTTTGGTCGGACCAAAAAATTATCACATTAAAGTAAATATATTAAAAACAACAATTAACATTACATCGTCCGCTGCCGATAGAAATGTCTACATAGATAGGTATTAAAAAATAATTTCATTTCATAAAACTATAGTTTTATAAAATGAAGTTGTTTTTCGGGGATTTTTTACTTTGTCGGGAGTCGGGAGAACATACAAAAATTCGGGAGAATCCCGCCAAATCCCGACCATCTGGCAACCCTAGCTCCGGTTCTGTGGACAAGCAGCTGAAGGGTCCGTTTTAGCCGATTGAGGTAAGGAACCCTAAAAACCGTCGATCTTGATTACGAGAACGATTCGATGGCTTTGAACAATGTGTCTCCATTGTCAAGGACTGAAGATATCTATAATACCTACTTATTTATCTTTTTACATAACTTTCGTTATGTATTTTTTTGTCAGGAGCATCATATCATGTCAATCAAGATAGTCGTAATACCTACTTATTTATCTTTTTACATAACTTTTGTTGTTATTTTTTTGTCAGGAGCATCACATCATGTCAGTCAAGATAGTCGATAGTCAGTACAAAGTTCGAGCAAAAATAACCAGATCGTTATCCTGTCTCAACTTATCTTTTTTACCACGAGGGCATTTAGGTACCTTCGATAAGACTTACATCAATAACTTTAAGAAATGACGCAAAGTTTGAAAGTTAAGTATAAATAAGATGTAGACACTAAACAAAAATAAATACAACATTAAGTATATTTTATTAGATATATAATATAAGAAGAATTGCCGATAATCACACTCATAAACATATAATCTATACTATTATAAAATCCTAATCCAAAATTTGTATAAAATCCTAATTTGTATTGAAAATAAATTTTCTATGGAGGGAGGTCATGATTTCAGGAAAAATCTCGATAGCGTGATGCAGCCTGATAGTTGTTTTGTATGGACACGCGTCGCCGTGCCAACCTGGCGCCATCTGTTTTAAAAAAAACCATTGTCCTCGCATCACGCCGAAACGGCTGGATAAAAAGCTACTAATTTTGGTACAGGAATAGCTGAACATCCAAAGATGGTTATAGGATACTTTTTATTATGATTAATATTTATCTCTGAAAACATAAATTCCATGAAATATTTTCCTTACAATGTGTAAACCTTATAATGACAGCGTTTGTGATTTTGAATTTAGAACGACGCGACCCCCGCGTGGCTCTTACGTGTACAAAAACTAAAAAGTATGAATTCGACATAATACCTCCGCGCGGCCCACCGGTATTAACAATAAGGTTAAGGTTGTTTGAGGCGTTGAGTTACGGAAACCGTCTTAGTTAGATAGAAAAGATGGCGCCAATTATCGACCAACACAGACGAAAATATGAGTGCAATGTTCGTTGTAAATTGGCTCATGCTCAAAAAAAAACATACATTTCTTTAAAAACACAATTTGCGACAATAGGAACTAATTAAATGCTCTTTTATTGAATATGCAATTATATTCTTCTGTAGTTTGTAAGTATTGACCATAAAAAAGCCCGGAGACGCAATAATAAATGTTAATGAATAAAAAAGATTTTTTAATGCCATTTTATCGAGTGTAATTGAAATAGAAGTATTTCGAATGAATTTAAGTTAATTAAATACATTTTTAAATATGTTTTACCAACCGAAATTTAGAACATTAGGCGCAAATTTTTGTATTGTTTGTGTTTGGCCTAACTTACTTCAGGAAAAATATTGATAGCGTGATGCAGCTTGATTGTTGTTTTGTATGGACACGCGTCGCCGTGCCAACCTGGCGCCATCTGTTTTCATAAAATCCTTTGTCCTCCAATCACGCCGAAATGGCTGGACGGATTTTAACCATTTTTGGTACAGGGATAGCTGGACATCCGAAGATGGTTATAGGATACTTTTTTTCCGTCTACGGTAAAGAAAAAATACGCGAATGAAGTCGTGTGCATCTCATAGCGTCATCCATTAGCGTCGTGAATTTGAATTTAGCACCACGCGTAGCGTACCCCGCGGGGGGCCGGCCTGCGCTACCCACCGGGGGACAATAGCTCTGAGGTTGGACGAGTCGCCGAGTTACGGACACTGGGGCAGTAGATGGCGTTAGTGGTACACGAAATGATCATTTTATGAAACAAAACTGAACACAATTTTGTTATTATTAATTTCTCGATGCAACAATGGGAACTACCACTCTATTATTGCATATAAAAATCATGTATTTACTCAGTAGTTTATAAATATTGACCCTCTTTTCATAAACGTACTGAGACGCGGAGAAAATTTGAAATGAATAAATAAGTTGTTTTTTACTTTCTTGAGAGACAATAATCAAAATAAAATTATTTAAAATCAATTTTATCCTTTGACGTATAAATATTTACGGAAAGTTAATGAAATATGATACGCGCATAAGTGCTACCAGTAGCGCCATCTGTGAGCTTTAAACAGTAGTTTTCCCTGAGGTGCCGTCCGCAGCAGAGTTTTCGCAATGGCGAAGTGAGTGGATTGGTCTGTAATTTGTGTAGGTATTGTTTTACTAGCTTTTACCCACTGCGCTCGCGTTAAAACATACGTTCACTATATTACTACGTCTACTACGACCTCTTACACAAATTTGAAGTTAATGAGTGATACATTTAAATGTTATTACTATGTACAATTAATTTCTTTAATTTTAATACAGCTGATGCAAAGTTTAAGTTGACAGCTCGAGGGCCGTTCAGCGTCAGTATGTGTTTAGACAAAATATAAACAATCTCAAACAACGTTTGATTAAACTTTTAAGTATTTTTAAAGAGATGGTGACTAACAGAGACGGGAGGCAATAAGAAAAAAAACAATATCGTACAACGGAAAAAAGAAAGCAAGGCTGATGAAACTTAAGCAATACGAAGAGATGGTATCGAAAAAAACGGGGGGCTCGGGGGGCGGAGCCCCCCGCTCTAACAAAATACTACATGCTAAAACTGAAAAATTCAAGTAGCTTTGATGAAAGGCTAAGTTACCTGTAGATATATGGTGATCAAGAAAAAACAAAACCCTAAAAGGCTAAAAAGAAAGCAAGTCTCATAAAACTTTTAAGTATCCTGAAAAGATAGTGAACTAAAATGGCATAGTGCTCGCATTAAGAAAACACAAAAACTTAAAACGGAATCGAGAACGCAAGTCTGATCAAACATTAAAAGATTCTAAAGAGATGGCGACCCAACCAGACGGGAAGCACGAAGAAAAAACAATATCGCACAACGGAAAGAAGAAAGCACGCCTGATGAAACTTTTAAATAACACGAAAAGATGTTATTGAAAAAAAAATGTATAACATGCTAAAACAGAAAAATAAAGTAAATCTGATGATAGGCTAAGAAGTTACGTGTAGATATGGTGATCAAGAAAACACAAAACCTTCACTAACGAGTAAGCAAGTCTGCACAACCTTTTGAGTAACCCGAAAAGATAGTGAACGATAGTGGCATAGTACTCGCATTAATGAAACGGAAACAAGAAAGCAGGTTTGACCAAACTTTTAGGTATTCTAAAGAGATGGTGACTAACAGAGACGGAAGGCACTAAGTTAATTATACCGCAACACGGAAAGAAAAAAGCAAGACTGATAAAACTTTTAAGCAGCACGAAGAGATGGTATTTAAAAATACAGGAGGCTCGGGGGGCAGAGCACTCAGAAAATGTCATTTGCTAAAACTGAAAAATTCAATTAAATCTGATTAAAAAGGCTAAGTGACCTGTAGATATGGTGATGAAGAAAACGTAAAACCTTAAAACGCTAACAAGAAAACAAGTCTGATCAAACATAAAAGCAACCTGAAAATATATTGAACTAAAATGGCTTAGTGCTCGCATTATAATACACAAATCCTTAAAACGGAATCAACAAAGCAAGGCTGATCAAACTTTAAAGAATTCGAAGAAGAAGAGTGGTGACCAAACCAGACGGGAGGCACGAAGAAAAAACAATATTGCACAACGAAAAGAAAAAAGCAAAGCACGACTGATGAAACTTTTAAGTAACACGAAGAGATGGTATTGAAAAAGACGGGGGGCTCGGGGGGCGGAGCCCCCCGTACTTAAAAAATGCAATATGCCAAGACTGAAAATTATAAGTAAATCTGATGAAAGGCTAAATGACCTGTAGATATGGTGATCAAGAAAGAAAAGAAAGAAAAGACAAAACCTTAAAATGCTAACTAGAAAACAAGTCTGATCAAACTTTTAAGTAGCCTGAAAAGATAGTGAACTAAAATTGCATAGTGCTCGCATTGAGAAAACACAAATCCTTAAAACGGATTCAAGAAAGCAAGTCTGATCAAACTTTAAAGGATTCTAAATGGGGATGGTGACCAAACCAGACGGGAGGCGCGAAGAAAAAACAATATAACAAACGGAAAGAAAAAAGCAAGACTGGTGTAACTTTCAAGTTATCTGACGAGATAGATAACAAAAATGCAGTAGTGCTCACATTGAGAATACATAAACCTAAAAACGGTAACAGAAAAGCAATTCTGAACAAACGATTAAGTATTCTAAGGAGATGATGACCAAAAAAAGCGGGGCAGTAAGCAAGACAATATACCACAACGGAAAGAAGAGAACATGACTTTATTTAAGTAACCAATTGAGACAGTGCACAAAAATGTCGGAGGCCTCGCATTGAGAAAACAAAACAAGAAAGTAGAAATTGAATCTAAAATGAACAAGGAATCATGTCCGTGAAAGCATTCAAATATTCCAAAGATACAGTAAACAAAAAATATGGGGGGCTTGAGTTATGCCAAGCCAATGCCAAATGCCAAGTTATGCCAAGTGAACGTATTTTTTTTAACGCGTGCGAAGCCGCGGGCAAAAGCTAGTAAAAAATAAAATTTTTGATCTTTTTCTAAAGTTAAATATTTCACCCTTATACCCGTGTGTTACGTTACCGTGAACAGCAATAAAAGCGCGTGACGTCACTCCTCGAAAAGTTTTGACATTTGCTAAGAAATACGATGTGCTTGTTTATAAAACGCTTGCATTAAAGCAATACCTTTTATTAGAAATGTATCACATTTTGGGAAGTATTCCAGCCCGTCTAGCACAACTGGGTAAGGACCAAATTCTTTGCATCGTTGGACAACGGAAATCACAATGGAATGTGTCACACCGGAAAAAAAGTAGCATAAAAAGTAGTATAAAATTGTAAATGTACAATGTACAAGGTTTGAAGATGAATAATAAATAAACATCGGGACAGGTGAAACTAAATAAAAGCACAATTGGTAACGTTGTCTTTGCTTCGACGAATTTCCGTTGTGACACGTAGCACAATGGTTGTGTCCCTTGTCGCACAATGGAGGCAAAATACTTCACGACCTAACCAGAAATAACAACATGGCAGCACTATCGAAGTCAAGCTTGCAAGTTCGGAGTCAGTGTTCCATTAAAATAATTGAAGAATCTACTGGAATAGCGTTGTAAGTTCCGTGTAATGTCGTCGCACAACTGGAGGTTGCACAATGGAAGAATATTTGGGACATGCATAAAATAGCCGCAAAATTTGAAATGATGAAGGATATCGAATATTAAACTATACCTGCGTCTTAACAAAACCTAAGACTATACATACAAATAAACTGAATAAGTTAAGGCGTTCGTACTTTAAAACTAAATCAATATATTCTCGAGAAAGCAGAGTACGGACATATTCATTTTGTATGGGAAATATAATAAAGATAAAAAAGTATATTTCTGAATAATTTTTTTATTAACTATTCTGAAAATCAATTCGTTTATTGATGATTGGGTTAATAGGAACTGTTATTTGGCGTGTTTTTCTACTCTACAAATTAACGATAAATGTTCTATTTTTAGTTTGAGATGAGGTGGACATTAATGTATGACAGTATTTGCAAAGAATTTGGTCCTTACCCAACTCTGCTTCGCGACTTGTCGCGTGGCATAGCGTCACCTGTCACTTTCTCACATTACTGCACAGAAAGAGACGGGTAATTATCTCGCGCGAGAAATAGTCGCGTATGACACTTATGCTACAGGTGCAGGGATCATATTATTATTCGACAGAGAACCAGCGGGGCTATCTTGCCGCGACTTCGCTTGTCGCGTGACTCAGCGTCACCTGTCTTACTCGCACGGTATTAAAAGGAAAGTGACAGATAGGAAAGTGACAACGAGTCGCGTGTCAAAGTTATTTTCTTTTCTTTCTTTTTTTTCATGACCATCGTGTCAAAGTTATGCTAGACTAGGGTTGCCATCTCTAAATTCACCAAACCCGGACACAGACTTAAAAAAACCCAGAAATTTGACGTAAATCGCATTTTTCCCCAGACGTATCCGAAATATTATTAAAAAAACTATCGCTTTATTTTTCATTCACATAATAAGTGTCCGGGTTTTTGAATGGAATGGATGGCACCCGGCCCACCAAACTAGAACAAATCCAGGGAAATCTGGACGGATGGCAACCTTATGCTAGACGAACAGGAAACATAAACTCCTATGACATTTAGTGATAGGGTAGTGTTTCGCTCTGAGACTTGGCTTGGCACACTATTTTGTACACGGCACTTGTAGATAAAATCTGCAGCACTTAACTTTACGAAGGCAAAAAGGAAAACAGATATCTCCTCAAAGGCTTTATCTAGAGTGTCGTGTGCTAAACAAGTGCTCTAAGACTTGATATTGTGTTGTTTAGGACTTTGGTAAGATGCGTCTTACGGTCATACTAAGGTAATGCTAATTTCTTGAGTCTGTAACCATTGTGTTTTTATTCTTCATAGATATAATTAAAATACTTTACCTATTCCTGTCATATGTATATTGGTTTTTTTTACATATAGCAATACCTATTAGAGAGTCCATAAGTAGCCAGAGTTACTTTTTCAAAATGCTGTTTTAAATACTGTTTATCCTCTTTTGTATTGTGGCATTCTTATATTGGCATTAAATTAGTTAAGCTAGATCGCTATCGCTCCCAAGGCACCACTTATTATCCTCCTGCTTTATTTTTTTCATACAGTATAATTTCATTCCTCCTGTAAGTTGATTTTGGGAGAATCCTTTCTCGTCTACCTGACCTAATTTATGGTTCTGCATTTCAAACTTCTTAGTTTTTCAGTCATTTAGTTAGACTGTACAGTGGATGTAACTATAACTACACTGTTTTATTTTGTATAAATTATGTATCTCCCATAACTGATAATCTGTTTTAGCTTCATAGCACTAGCTCTTGGCAGCAATGCCTTGTACGCAAAGCAGTCTAGGAGGTTCCCTGATGACTTCGTCTTCGGGACGGCGACCGCCTCTTACCAGATAGAGGGCGCTTGGGATGAAGATGGTAAGTAATTGTGGTGGTTTTACAGTTCGTATTTTAGATTTTATCCTGCTTTCACCGATTATATATACAATGAATGACAGAATTGATC
The DNA here is from genome assembly GCA_947623375.1 of Apotomis capreana. NCBI lineage: Eukaryota > Metazoa > Arthropoda > Insecta > Lepidoptera > Tortricidae > Apotomis > Apotomis capreana. Next base: position 4,033,272 of record OX392519.1, read on the forward strand.
TTTACAAATGTTCTTCCTACATAATTTTTCACGTTTAACTACTTAGTCTGTTTTTGTTTGGAAAATAAAACATGTTGTTTCATTCTTATTCTGGCTAAGCAATTATTCTGTGCCCAGAGTTAAGAATACATTTTAATTTATCTTTAGGAAAAGGAGAAAACATCTGGGATTACATGACACACAACAAGCCCCATGTCATCAAAGACCAGAGCAATGGCGATATCGCGGGCGACTCCGACCATAACTACAAGCGAGACGTTGAGATGATGAGGGAACTAGGCCTGGATTCTTATCGTTTCTCTATATCTTGGGCGAGGATCTTCCCCAACGGATATACAAATGAAATTAACCAAGCCGGTGTTGACTTCTACAACAACTATATAGACGAAATGCTGGAATACAATATTAAGCCCATGGTCACGCTGTTCCACTGGGACTTGCCTCAAAAACTCCAAGAACTTGGAGGATTCACTAACCCGCTCATCTCTGAATGGTTCGAAGATTACGCCAGAGTAGTATATGGACTATTTGGTGATAGAGTTCAAGACTGGATCACTTTTAATGAGCCTAAGGAAGTCTGTTACCAAGGCTATGGATCTACGACTAAAGCGCCCCAGTTGAATGCAACTGGTGTCGGAGACTATATTTGTGCAAAGAATTTGCTTATTGCTCATGCCAGGGCTTATCACGCGTATCATAATGATTTCAAACCTAGTCAGGGTGGGCAGGTTGGTATCACGTTGCACGTAAGCTGGTATGGACCGATGACAGATTCTGAAGAGGATGAGGCAGCTGCTGAACTGAAAAGACAAGCGCAGGTAAAGTCTACCGTTTCCGTCAGCATTATTTATTCTGCCATTTAACTGGTATTGTCTAGTCTTACTACTTACTTTATAAAATGATCCAGGTAGATGCATGATCATTGATCACCCGAAAATTAATATGTTTTATTTTTCAGTGGGGTATTTACGCAGAACCCATTTTTTCTGAACAAGGCGGGTTCCCCAAAGAGTTTGCAGAACGAGTAGATTCAAAGAGCAAAGAGCAAGGCTATCCTAAGTCTCGACTGCCGGAATTCACTGAAGAAGAGAGGGCCTACGTGCAAGGAACAGCCGATTTCTTTGGGATCAACCAATATACGGCTTATCTGGTCTCAGCTAATGATTATAAACAAGTAAATCCAGTGCCTAGTATGGATGATGACGTTGGTGTTGGATTGTACGTGCCTGAGGACTGGCCTGGTTCTGCCTCTAGTTGGCTAACGGTGAGTACAAAATTATGTGAGACGACTCTCACAAGTCACAACTGACGTTTCACTGGGGGCGGGTCCGGAGCCCTAGTAACACCGACATCATGAATGATCACAAAAAGAGGAAATCACAGAAAACATGAAAAAAAAATCTATGTTGCCACTTCGAGTGGCAACACACGTTAGCATTATAGCTAATACTGAGTAGAGTGACATCAGACCGCTATTATAATCTTATAATTTTCCGGGGAATTCTCATATCCCATGTGGATTAGCAAGCCAACAACTGAAACTTCCAGTTATCTTCTCATCACCATCACCTCCCTGTTAAGTGCAATTCAATCAAGCGATTGCATTCCACATACTTAGCTGGTTTGAACCACCACGACTCTACACGCGTAAATTCTGCTCCCCTAGGCACTAACCTATCATGGTGTGCTTAGTTTCCTAAAAAAAGTGTTTGTGGTAAAAAGATTTTAGTTCGAAATATTTCACGCTTCCCGCTTAACGCGGTTTTTCGTGACCCTAACTAGATCGTTTGTGCACGTCGTATCGGTCTGCCCATGCTGCTTTAAACATCTATATTTTGTAGAATTTTTCTATGTAGCCATGTATTTTATTTTTTTATTCAATCAGAGCTAGCACAGTCAACATTTAATCTTATTTCCTTTAAACAGTTAGCACCAAAAAGCCTGTACAACGCAATAATCCACTTGCACCACAAATACAACCATCCGGTGTTCTACGTGACGGAAAACGGATGGTCGACGACAGGAGGGTTGGAGGACGACGACCGAGCGCTGTACTACCGAGCCGCGCTGGAAGACGCGCTGGACTTGCTGGATGAGGGCGTCCAGCTCAAGGGATACATGGCGTGGAGTCTTATGGACAACTTTGAGTGGATGGAGGGATATACGTTAGTATTTATCCCATCAAAAACATAAATGTTAAATTAGAGCCAAGTTCTCGCATGCAACGTTGTCGACTTCGCCGACAAAAGAATTGAGATCTATATGGGCGCCAAGTTCTTTGCCCTAAATTTTTTAAATACATGGACATGCGACATACTCAATGCATTTATTTTACTTGGGGTGTAATTCAATATCAAGACTGGACTTGGCTAGTTTTTACATATAAATTTATATTATATTTGTCTAATCATTAATCTATTTTCGTAAAGGTATGTACGCAAGTTAGTGTACGTCCCTGTTACTTATACTGTTAGCTTGATAATAATACTATGTTACTTTGATAAAATTAAGTCAGTTTGTGAAAACTAGCCAAGTCAAATCTTGATATTGAATTACACCCCAAGTAAAATAAATGCATTGAGTATGTCGCATGTCCATGTATTTAAAAAATTTAGGGCAAAGAACTTGGCGCCCATATAGATCTCAATTCTTTTGTCGGCGAAGTCGACAACGTTGCATGCGAGAACTTGGCTCTAATTTAACATTTATGTTTTTGATGGGATCTCATTACTTTTTGTACAGAAATTATTATTATGATGTGTGAATTATTTAATAATTAATTGTTAATTACTTGTGTGTGTGCTATTCTAGTACATCTTTTAAACAAACAAAGAATTTTCCAAATCGGTTAGTACGTGTTGGATTCTTGTGTGTGTGTGTGTGTGTGTGTGTAAGAGAGAGAGAGAGCAAGAGTGTGAGCTATGCTAATACATCTTTAAAACAAAGAAAGAATTTTCCAAATCGGTTAATAAATGACGGAGTTCTGAGGCAAGAAGCATAAATAATAATAATAATTAAAAAAGTAAAAAAATCACTGTTTTCGATTTTTTTATGTGTACACACACAATTACCAAGCTGAATGCCAAATTTCACCTTTCTAGGTCACCTGGAAGTGGGTTAGGTTTTTGATTACTAGTCAGTCAGTCAGTCAGTCAGTCAGTCAGTCAGTCAGTGATAAAAATACCGTTTTTTGGACTTTAATATCTCAATACCTATTTCACCTATATTTATGAAATTTGGGGTTCTAGTTGTTCTAAAGGATCCTAATACATGAGCCAAATTTCATGTTTTTATGTTAAATAGATTTGGAGTTATTGAGGGGTCAAAAGTGGCTCCAAACGGTTCGTGTAATATAACACACGGCTGCTGTTCGCCAGTTCTTGGGGTGAACTTGGCTGGACACGCTGCCGCGTGTCTAGATAACGTTGTTTCTGCAAGTACTTATTTCAATTAGATTTATTTATTTTAGGCATTAAAGGCCCATAGACAAATACGTATTAAATATAACTAAATAAACTTAACAATTTAGTCACATTATTATAGTACAAATTTTCGAAACTAAGCTCATCCACTTAAGAAATCAATACCATTGAGTGGTTAACCACAAATTAAGATAACGAGCTCGTGGTAAAAGCAGATTGTAACCACCTTGGAAGGTTAATATAGATTATCGACTAATCAAAATACACTAACAGAATAATGGTGATCATAACTTTTTTGGAATTTTACAACCGCCCGACTCTCAACAAGAACGTACTCTCCTCTCTAGAAAAAGGACTATGAACTCTCATCATCAACCATTTTAAACCTATTCAATAAGGAATAAGGTTGAAAATTCAATATCCACGCAATGTAGTTCTAACCTTTTTTGTAAGTAACTGATTGGCGGTTACGAGAACAAAAGCAGATAGGATTGTATTAGACACAATGCCATTGTGAATGCTGGATGAGCTTAGTTTAGATAATTTCTACTATACTGCGATATGTTTACCTACGCTGTTGGTGGTGTCAGGTAGCCGCCTTGAGAAAGACTTACACACAGTTATAGCTACATGTGCTGGTCGATTTGTGTAATTTGGAGTTGTCCGATATTATTTATTTTACCTTTGGTATTTAGCAAACTTTTGTTTTACATCACCCAAGGCCGAAAGTGGGATTAACTGCCCGCTGCGCGGAGAGAAAATCTCACTTCCTGGCCAAGGCAAAACGTAAAACTTTAGACAAACACGGGCGGTAGGTAATAAAATTAGTAAAGCCCCTGATCGCATATTTAAATAAATAAAATAAGTATCGGACAATTTATGGCCCTCACCTTCAGTTCGGACCACTACCCTAGGTATGTAATGTACCAACTATTATTTTGTTCCACAGTGAGCGCTTCGGTTTGTACGAGGTCGACTTCGAGTCCCCAGAGCGCACGCGCACGCCGCGGAAGTCCGCGTTCGTTTACAAGCATATCATCAAGAACAGAGCCATCGATCACGAATACTCGCCTGACACCACCATCATGACCATCGACGAAGGAAAATGAACTTACTCAAATGGAAGAGAACGAACATAATTAGTAGAAAATGTATGTAAAATAAAATACGAAATAACAATAATGAATGATTGTTTCTGTAACACCTTACACCCTGTGACTATAGACTTAGAGTATACATAAATAATCATATCCTTTATTACTTTTATATTGCTTGATATCTGGGTAATAAATAGGTATAAAACTAAACGTAAGGCAGACTTACCTTTCATAAAGGAAGTTACTCAATATTTGAGAGGCAAAACACTCAGTAAAATAATGTACAGGGTTTTAAATATCCAGTGAGCTTCATTTTTCAAGTTTTCAATACTTCGGAATTGTACTTCGAAGAATCACTAATATTCCACTTTAAACTATTTCATAAATCATAGGTATATACGATAAAATGTTACATCACAATTTAAGAGACGTAATTTGTATTTTTATACCAACAAAACTATTAATTATTATTTTTAATTTCCCGCCTTTCCGTTCATTTTGGACATAGACAATTTTATCGGAGATCCGTGCATGAAAAAGGTTTATAAAGCGAGACTCATCATTTCATATCATAATGCACATTATTTCCAACTTTCTGATTTCAATATAGATATTTTTATAGATATTTTATTAGTTTGATTTTCCACGTTTCTCTTTACGTAAACGTTTCGTAGTGAGTCATTTAACTGTCAGGATTTTTTACTATGGCAACTTTTACGTTTATGTATTTTGATATTCTCTATGGTTTTCTGTCAGTCCGTCGAACGGGTGGCTGGACGAGATTGTTCACAAATGGCTTATTTGTGTTTTTATTGTTGTAAATATTAGCAAACCGCAGATTGTCACGAATATTTTGTGACAATTCTAATTAGTTATTATTTTACCAGTTATATGACCTAAGAAATCAAAATGCAGCGGCGAAGGGGACCAAATTTTACGTACGTTAGTGGCTGTGTAAAGTATATGATTTTTGTGCTGAATTTTATATTTTGGGTAAGTTTTTCTTTATAATCTTTCGTAATTATTAACCATAGAAGCTTATTGGAGTGATGGATATATCATTACAATAACGAGAAAAGAGTTTTCATCGTTTTCATGTGCCCTATTGTTGCATTGTATATACGATGAATCATTTTTCCCAGAGATGGGTCGGTTGTTACATTGATATACACCCAAACGTAACCACAACTCTATCTGTTTCCGTTTTAATTATCGCCGAGTTTTGTGCGAACTATTATTTGCTTTCCTTTTGTTAATGAGATATAATAATAGTTAAATAACTGAATTACAATTTAAACGACAAAACAAAGTTAATTAAACCATGATACATTAAGAATGATTGATAACTTTGAACAAAACTAATTGGCTTCTTATTTATTTAATTTATTTGTATGATATTTTATTCCTTATCACAAAAAGGGTTTTAGTAATAAAAAAATGTAATGGGATATCACTATAATGTTTATTTTATCGGACTTCTGATTTCACGGCTTACCGTGAAAGTCTTAACTTTAGAGAGCTATGGAGCTGATATTAACATTGAAATACAATTCATATTTCTCTTGGCCGCTCAGCTCGTTGACGGAAAACTGTGTCTCACACGCCAAGCTGAGAGCAGATAGTATGACGTTGTATAGCAGCAAACGTCGTGGCGTCTGGGGCACAGCTTTCCGCTGACGTGAGTTGCCGTATTTGGCGCTCTAAAGGTTAAGAGTGTATTTAATTCGCAATTTTAATTTTATAGTCAAGAAGTCAGAAGAATAGACAGAAGCATAATTTGTGGAGGCTTTGTTTTTTTCGTCGTCATAAAATACGTAATTATTAGCCACTGATTCCATGTTTTCTGGAGCAAATTGTGTTCTATATTGATTGAATATCCACTTATGACTAGAAAATGCATAATATTGACAGTTAATATAGTTAAATCTAGGATTTTGTAATATTGTACAAGTTTTATTTTATTTATAATTTTAATCATTTAATACTTGGGAATGTTAACCACAATAACCATAAAGGCGGTTTGGAATGAATTAAATGAATGAGTGTGAATTGTATTTTAATGTTAATATCATCTCCATAGCTCTTTAAAGTCTTACTGTACTCTCAGAAGTTGGATGCCCTAACCATCACATTTTTATTGCTAATTACTGAACTGACAAATAACCCCAGGCACATATAGACAATTAATTATTATCTTTAAACAACTGTCCAGATAATCTTGATTTATAATTTGACAACGTGGTTGGCTCAGTGGTAGTGCAGCGGCCTACTAAACCGTTGGTCCTGAGTTTGAATCCCGGAAAGAGCAAATATTTGTGTGATGAACTCAAATATTTGTTCCTGGGCCATGGATTTTCTATTTATTTATGTATCGTCATGCAGTGCCCATAAACACTAGCTTTCTACAGCTTACTTTGGGACTAAGTTGATTTGTGTGAAGTTCAATATTTATTGATTATTGATGATGATGTCTTCTTCATTGGGTCTGATAACAGCATCCACAAGTAGTAGGGTTCGATGGAGTCCTACAATGGTAGGCTCAGATATGGCTATTGTAGGTTTATAGCTATAAATCCTCTTGAACAAAGTATGAGTTTTGAACTTCAGAGTAATATGCCTACGCTCAGTCGTTGTATGATACCTATATAAGCTGGATTAACTAACTCATTTTCACTATGTTTCAGTTGTTTGGAGGACTCTTAATCGCTGTGGGCCTTTACGCTTTTATGGACAAATGGCAAGCTACTGGACTCATCAAGGTATATTTTATATAATAATATACATATAATAAATATCGGACAACCGTTAGATCCACCGTTGTGGCCAATGTCGCTATGCCATTTCAGTGTGGAATGGATTTATACACGGGGATTGTATATGTATATTCGGCTCCATGCAAAATACCGGTATTCGATTTCGGTTTTTCGCTTATTACTTATTACACATATTCTATATCGATACCTAAATTGTATTTAATAACATTTACAAAAAAAGCGAAATTAGAGAAATTTCAATTTTAATTGAGACGAGCGGCGCGGCGAGCGGTTGAGTGAGAGATCCGATTGCGTCGGTCATACGAGTGAGCGAGATACACGTACCGCGCACCGCTGCCGCTGTCGCCCAAAGTCGTGGCATCTCCGTAAGGCTGCGGGAACCGCTTACCTTTAGGCGATCTGCTCAATGTTTGCCGACACCGTGCTATAAATAGTAGTTTATACAACTGCTACATAATCAGAGGTCTTAAAACACGAATGTGGTTTTATGAAACGAGCCGTAGGCAAGTTTCATAATAGCATCACACGAGTGTTTTGACCTAATTATGTACAGTTGCATACACTACTTTATCTACACACATATTCATAATTATCATAGATTTTCTTTTATGAAAATATGAAACACTCAGTCCTGCCAGTCAGTCCGCGGAGCAGAGGAATACATGAGGTGACTCGCGCGGCGGGGGGGGAGGTCACCATTACAGTATAAATTTTGATCAAATTGCTCGCGGTGGCTACGGTAGGTACTGTTATGAAACTACATCTTTGATTTTGGTCGCTGCCAAGTAATGCAGGTCCTTACCTATAATATCTGAACTTGTTATAGGAATTCAACAAGATGGGTGTGAAAACTGGCCAAGAGCATGTCGGGCCACGCTCAGTGTAGGGTTCCGTAGTTGCTCATCGTTCACAATTAACTGCTGTTTTAAGCCCGAGGTTTAAGTTAAGAAAGATTTTAAACTCTATAAAAAGGTCGTAAACGCCCTAGATACTGTAATCACTTATTACCCCCGGGTCCCGGGTTCGAATCCCGGCCGGGGCAAATATTTGTGCAAAATATTTGTTCTTGGGTCATGGATGTTATCTATATATGTATTTATATATTATGTATATCGTCGTCTAGTACCCATAGTACAAGCTTTGCTTAGTTTGGGACTAGGTCGATTTGTGTATGATTGTCCCTTAATATTTATTTATTTATTTATTTATTTATTACCTTCTGGAAGTCAACTTACGTCCTTTTAAAGAAAGAATATGAAATTTGGCGATAACTCAAAAACGGCTCGACCGATTTTGTTCAATATAGTTTTCATTGAAAGTACTAATAAGGTCTCATTTACATGAATTTTTCCGAATTTTTTTGACCCGTGGTTGAAAAGTTAGAGGGGGGGGGGACACTATTTTTTTTTGTTTTCGGAGCGAATATTTACAAAACTGCAGACTTTATCAAAAAATAATGTTAGAAGACCCCTATTATTTTTACAAGACCTATTCAACGACACCCCACACACCAGTGTTGAAAAGAAAAAAAATTCACCCCCACTTTAGGTGTTCGAGAGGTACCCGAAAAAAATAAAAATTTTGAATTTTTATTTTACCGTTCTGTCGGCGTTATACATACACATACTTATACCAAATTTCAGCTTTCTAGTACTAATGATCACGGAGCTAAGCCGCGGACGGACAGACGGACATGGCGAAACTATAAGGGTTCCTAGTTGACTACGGAACCCTAAAAAGGTTACACAATGATATAAATATTTCCAGCTGGACACAGTATACGATGTGATGCTGAACATCAGTCTGCTACTCGCGCTGCTTGGTGCCGTGGTCTTCGTGGTCAGCTTCGCTGGCTGTGTTGGCGCGCTACGGGAGAACACTTGCCTGCTCAAATTCGTGAGTATTTTTAATCATAATCGTAATCAATTTATTTGTAAAGCCAATTTACATGTCAGTTTTCATTGTATACACATTAACATTCAATGGTATAAAATATAAATAATCCTTATGTCAGTAAGCATATTCAATCAATAAAAAAAAAACTTTGATGTTTAATAAATAAATAAATCAATTGGCAGTCACATGCAAAGTTTATACAAAATAATTAGTAAAATACAATTGAATTTTTACAAAACTTAATCCGTAAAACCAAACCTTTTCCTTTTGTTTTTCTGCAGGGGATATTCAGTGATAATGGGACAAATTTTGCCAGTGCTCTTCATTGACTGCATTTATTTTTTTACTGTACTGGTGAACAATTATATTATAACTAGCTGTTGCCCGCGACTTCGTCCGCGTGGAATCTTATCTTGAACAGTACATCTTTATTATTTTATTTTCAGATCTAAACAATGTTGAAATTACTTTTCTTTTTTAGTAAGTTGATGTTTTGGATGTTGGTTACTGTAATTCAACAAAAAATAAATAATAATAAATATTGAAGTGCTGCTCCCATACAACAAACGTGTTTTTTTTTTGCCATTTTATACGTAATGGTATCGAACTTCGTACGCGAGTTCGACTCGCTCTTGGCCTCTTTTTAGTTTCTTTTTCGGCTAAATTGCTCTAATTACGCGGAATCATTATGAACTCAGGATTCAAGTCTCGCACTCAAAATAAATATTTGATCTTCAAACAAATTTTCAACCCCTTTTTCACCACCTTCTGGGCTGAATTTTCAAAAACGAATTCACTTTTCTTGTATTCTGATAATAGATATGCCCTTATACAAAGTTTCAAGTCCCGCGCTCAAAAAAATGTTTGATCTCAATACAAACTATCAACCTCCTTTTTACCGCCTCAGGGGTTGAATTTTCAAAAACGCTGAAATTACTTTTTTGATTTCTAATTATATGCTTTTATACAAAGTTTCAAGTCCCGCGCTCAAAAAAATGATTGATCTCCAAACAAACTTTAAGCCCCTTTTTTACCCTTTTAGGGGTCGAATTTTTGAAAACGCTGAAATTACTTTTCTTGTATTTTAATTATATGCACTACTATAAAGTTTAAACTCCCGCGCTCAGAAAAAGGTTTGATCTCCATACAAACTTTCAACCCCTTTTTAACCCTTTTAGGGGACGAATTTTTGAAAACGCTGAAATTAGTTTTCTTTTATTTTATTTTAATATCTTTTAACAAAGTTTCAAGTTCCTAGCTTTAAAAAAAACTTGTATCCCATACAAACTTTGCACCCCTTTTTAACACCCTTAGGGATTGAATTTTTCAAAATCGCTTCTTATCTCTAGCCCACGTTATAAAAGTAACCTACTGTGCAAAAATCAACTCTCTAACATTGGTAGTTTCGGCTGTGCGTTGATGAGTCAGTCAGGACTTCTTCTTTTATATATATAGATTGTAGGTATTTTAATATATTGGTGAATTGTTTTTTATGCATATTTCTTACTAATTACCTGATATAATCTCTAAAATGGTGGTTGTCACACAGCCGTGACCGAAGTGACAAATGTGTCTTGATCACTGACATCTGTACCCAACTTATGATTATGGAAGATATGGAACTGGGTGAATCAATAGCGCCTATTTTGCGTGAAGGAAACGTCGAGGTAGTTAACTAGTTTAAATCAATAAATGTAAAACTAATAATTCAATTGTCTTTTTCAGTACTCTCTCTGTCTTCTCATCTTGTTTCTGGTCGAGATGGGTGGAGCTGTATGTGGCTTCGCGTTCCCGCGCTCTCTTCACGGTTTTCTGGAGATTGGCTTCACGGAACGTGTACTCCACGCGTACAGAGACGACCCTGATCTTCAGAACTTCATCGACTTCGCTCAGAGTGACGTGAGTCTATTCAATATTAACAGTTATCTGATAATGCTAGATTTTTTTCTTTATTTTACCAATTGATACTTAAATATTACACATAATCGATCTAGTTCCAACGGCGATTCCCAAGAAATGTATACATAGGTAGAGTTTGTTTTTTGGCTAAATTTTGTAGGTGCTTTCTTGATCGTGATGCAAATCGCCATTTCGACGTCGTCTAGTCACAGTTGCAGAACATTATAGTACCGTTTTTCAGTTTTCACTTGCTATATAGTGATAATGGTACCAATTTTGTAGGTGCTTTGGCTCTTTTGGTCTTGATATTTATTTATCTTTTTTTGTCTCCGTGGGACACTAGGCATCAGGTTTAGAGCGTGTTTACGTAAATATGGACGGAGACGTCCCTGAAAAATCCGATCCGCATATACTCCCAAATGAAATCAATCATAAATGAGTAATTTCTACTTGACCTCAAGTAACCAATAAAATAAAAAAATAAAATGAAAATAAAATAAAAAGCGTTTATTTCGGACTAAAATTAGCCATATGTTGTAAGTATCACGTAGAAAACTTAAATAACTATGTTACTGCCTAAACTAAGATGTTGAGAGGTCCAGTACCTGATTAAAGCACTGTCCCATCTCTCCGCCACAACTAACAATGAATCCTTCCAGTTCCACTGCTGCGGCCTTACGTCCGACGGCTACATGGACTGGTCCAAGAACGAGTACTTCAACTGCTCGTCGCCGTCCGTGGAGCGCTGCGGCGTGCCGTTCTCGTGCTGTATCAACGCCACGGACATAGCGTCCGGACTCGTCAACATCATGTGTGGATACGGCGCCCAAAACTATCCGGTGAGACCGACATTAATAATAATAATAAGACATTTATTCATTGTTTTTGTACATTTTTGGTTATTACATGTATAATAGCAGTTGTACAACAAAACAAAGAAAAGGTAGATGGCTCAGCTAATGCCAGTGGCCTGAGCCAATATGACTCTTGGTCACCGACGCTGTTATTCTGCCACCCACACACACATTGACTATCTTTTTCAGCGTCACTGCCGCCTGACTGCAAATGTGCTAGTTGTGGAAAACTTCCCAGAAGATGCGAAGAATTTCGGTAATTTCTGGAAGTTTTGAAAGGAATTTAAAAGATAACAGTTTGGACATAATTGAGTAGTTACTAAGATGTTTCCATGTGGAAAGTTTCGTCCGTACACTTTCCGTCGGCATGTTGGTAAGCTGGCGACGCGTTTGGCTCGGTTTGTAGACACGTGCCTACTGAGCCGGCGGTCCCGGGTTCGAATCCCGGCCAGGGCAAATATTTGTGTGATGAACTCGAATATTTGTGCTTGGGTCATGGTTGTTCTATGTATTTAAATATAAGTACGTATATCGTCGTCTAGTACCCATAACACAAGCCTTCTTGAGCTTCATTTGGGACTAGATCGATTTGTGTGAGGTTGTCCGATATTTATTTATATTAAAAAAAATAGCATTTAAGCTACATTGCCTGGTGCTCTTGGAATACTTCAATTGCGTTGCCATCCGTGGAACGCTGTACTTAGAGCATCATTTTCTTATTGCGTCAACGCTACAGATATAACATCAGCCCTCGTCAACATTATGTGTGGACGGTGACCAAAACTCCGGTAATAGAATTATTTTATTCGCCATACATAGCTTAAGACTACAGTGAAGTAATGATTTGACTGGCATCGACTTGGCATTAGGGCTTTCGGAATTAGGGAATCCGGTGTCAATATCGTAAGTTATTCGGTTTTCAGGAAAGAAATCTATGCGCTTTACCCCTACTCAACAGATTGCTCATCATCATCAGATTGAAACTCACTGATATTTTAGCGTAAGGTTTAAATGTCCCGCACGGATCCGTTCCTAAGCATACGAGGGGTTTGTCACCCCGGCCAGTAGACTAAATTCGATTGCAATTGACTGATTATCGTAGGAAAATGATGTTATATTTATTGATTGAATAAAATCGACTACAGTACACCGTCATCGCAATTACACAGACAGAAAATTAAACAGAAATGCTAAGGAAGCGTAAAATGATACAGCTCAATAATTCGAGCTTGTTTACATATCGTCGGTTGACAACCAAAACTCACGAAGTAACTAATACCTTGAAACAAAACTCGAATCTCGGTGTCAATTTACTAACCAGATACGAGGTTTTGAACAGCAGTGACAATTTTATAGACTTTTGGTTGTCAGTATTACTAACCTATTGTAAATAATTTCCAGGTCGCCGAAGCCAGTAAACGCGTATGGACCAGCGGTTGCATAGAGATCGTCCGGTCTTGGATGGAGCGAAACCTGTACACCATAGCTTCCGTGGCGTTAGGTGTGGCGCTGTCACAACTGTTCGTTATCTACCTCGCCAAGACTCTGGAGGGGCAAATCGAGTTACAAAAGTCCAGGTAAAATTACCTAGATATCTTTAGCAACTGCAGATATGTCCAGATACACGAACTTCACAAATAATGTCTGTCACAACCTGTTCGTCATTTACCTCGCCAAGACTCTGGAGGGACAAATCGAGTTACAAAAGTCCAGGTAAAATAACCTACATAGCTTTAGCAACTGCAGATATGTCCTGATACATAAACTTCACAAGGAAAATGGTTCCTATAGATATTGTGAATCTTCGATGAAGTGAAACCTGTACACCATAGCTTCCGTGGCGTTAGGCGTGGCGCTGTCGCAACTGTCTGTCATCTACCTCGCCAAGACTCTGGAGGGACAAATCGAGTTACAAAAGTCCAGGTAAAATAACCTACATAGCTTTAGCAACTGCAGATTTGTCCAGATACACGAACTTCACAAATAATGTCTGTCACAACTGTTCGCCATTTACCTCGCCAAGACTCTGGAGGGGCAAATTGAGTTACAAAAGTCCAGGTAAAATTACCTACATAGCTTTAGCAACTGCAGATTTGTCCAGATACACAAACTTCCCAAAGAATGTCTGTCACAACTGATCGTGATTTACCTCGCCAAGACTCTGGAGGGACACATCGAGTTACAAAAGTCCTGATAAAATAACCTACATAGCTTTAGCACCTGCTGATTTGTCCAGATACACGAACTTCCCAAATAATGTCTGTCACAACTCTTCGTCATTTACCTCGCCAAGACTCTGGAGGGGCAAATTGAGTTACAAAAGTCCAGGTAAAATTACCTACATAGCTTTAGCAACTGCAGATTTGTCCAGATACACAAACTTCCCAAAGAATGTCTGTCACAACTGATCGTGATTTACCTCGCCAAGACTCTGGAGGGACACATCGAGTTACAAAAGTCCTGATAAAATAACCTACATAGCTTTAGCACCTGCTGATTTGTCCAGATACACGAACTTCCCAAATAATGTCTGTCACAACTCTTCGTCATTTACCTCGCCAAGACTCTGGAGGGACAAATCGAGTTACAAAAGTCCAGGTAAAATAACCTACATAGCTTTAGCAACTGCAGATATGTCCTGATACATAAACTTCACAAGGAAAATGGTTCCTATAGATATTGTGAATCTTCGATGAAGTGAAACCTGTACACCATAGCTTCCGTGGCGTTAGGCGTGGCGCTGTCGCAACTGTCTGTCATCTACCTCGCCAAGACTCTGGCGGGACAAATTGAGTTACAAAAGTCCAGGTAATACATATAAGCTTTAGTAACCAGATATGTCCAGATACATAAACTTCACAAGGAATCTGGGGTTCCTACAGAGATCGTGAATCTTCGATGGAGTGAAATCTGTAAAAGAAAACACCACTAAAAAAAAAAACAGCTGTTTAGCCTGTTCATAAACACAGAAGCCATGTTTAAAAAATACTTCCCGGCCTAGGCCTTCAATTTTGTATGAAATTCTCAAAAACAGTTATCTTTAGTTGTTCCGTTCGGAACGTGATGTCGAAGCCTGTTATAACGCACGTTATGACTTATGAGGACATTAAAAATCAAACATCAGCATAGAGAGAATTATAATAACTTGTTTAAACACTGTAGACAATTAAATATTTATGATAAATTTAAACTGGCTCTGATACTAGAGTACAGGCATGGGCTAGGACTTAGGAGAGCTAACTAGGTATAGGAGACCGACTAACTTAAGAAAACTAGCAAAAATTTTTTTTTTATTATACCAAAAAGTACTAACTATTATGGACGAAGGGTTTGGTCAAGCCAGTTGCCTCTTATCCTAAATGGTTTCCCTAGATCTATGGTTGACTCATTAGTTGAAGAACCACACAAAGGCAAAATGTTAGTGAAGAGAGAGAACCCTAATGGGTAAACATAAATAAATGTAGTTAACATTAATAGATAACTTTCCCTGTACTTAGCATACAATCTTTAAATAATAAGATTAGCTAAGCAAATATGTAATTAGTACTTATTTTTTCCTGAAATAAACAGTTTAAATTTTAATTTTTTTTTTTCATTGCATGTTTGAGAAAAACATTGTATTGTTCCAGATGGCAGACATGAAACAGGGGCACGGCGGGCGCCTACCGCGACGAGTGTCGCCGCGCGCTGCTGTAGCCCGCGCCTGCGCCTGCGCCTGCGTCTGCGCCTGCGCCTGCGTCTGCGCCTGCGCCTGCGCCTGCGCCTGCGCCTGCGCCTGCGCCTGCGTCTGCGCCTGCGTCTGCGTCTGCGCCTGCGTCTGCGCACGTGCCTGCGCCCGCGCACGCGCAGCCGCAGCCCGCGCTGCACATCTAACCGGCGTAAGTGCGCTCTACCGACGCTTACGACCTTTATAACGGTCTACAAAGACGTAAGTCTACCGGCTCGAGCACTTGCATCCTTTCAAGGTTCACTCATTTAAATACTTCAAAGTAGCTAGTCTATTTTACGAAATTTTGGCGGGAAAAAAATACACGTGAGGTAGTAAGGGGGAGGGGGGGGTTGGCAAAAAACCTCACCAAAAAGTAGCCGAAAAAACCTCACGTGATGCGTGTGCGATCTACCGTCGCTTACGACCTTTACGACGGTCTACAAAGACGTAAGTCTACCGGCTCGAGCACTTGCATCCTTTCAAGGTTCACTCTTGTTTCGTTGACAAACGTTTCATCGATTAATAAAAACCAGGGATCGATACCGGTATTCATGAAAAGGCTCTAATTTCGCGTTTTTTTTCGAATGTGAAAGGCTTGTGTTATGTAGAATTTCGTTATAGATATAGATCCTTGAAATTAGCCCACTAAAATATAAACATGTGTGATAATGAGCGAAAAACCGGAATTTAATAACGTTATTTTGTGCTATTTTGTATGGAGCAAAATAACGGTATCGATCCCTGATAAAAACGATTGAAACTCGCGTAAAAAATGTCAGGAACGGCATGTTTCGAACTCGCAGTGGGCTGCTAGTCGCGTCAGCACGGATAGCTGCCTCCGATGAAAAGCTCTATGTGAGTTTGAAAGATGTCGGGCCGTTTCTGACAATTTTAACGTGAGCTTCAACCGTTTCTATTATCATTAAAGATGTCTCACGATAGTTTTAACAATATTATGTTTCATCGATTGCTTAATTTCATCGATTCGATAGCATTTTTCTCTGAAATTGTCGATTTAAAGAAAATTCGATGATATAAGACTGTCAATAAAACATTTATTGGCGAAACAAGGACACTTTTTAGACTAGTCTAAGGATGCAAGTATCTCTCTAGTAGCATTTATATTCTAGAACCACGAGGACGTAAGCTGACATGCTGTTGTGGCACTTATGTTCTTTTAAACTGGCGCGGCATTGGGCGGTGTTGTTAGTGGGCTATATGTCACGAGAATCTTCAGCAAACAATCCTTTTTTTATGATCACTTAGGGACAACTGTAGTAGTAGAGTTGCTAAGCCGCGAAATTGTGCGCATCGGGTTACAAGCATGAAATTTCTACCACACATAGAACGTTCCACGGTGATTATTTTTAGATGTGGAGGGAAGTCAGATTCATCCCCTGTGTGGTGGGAGAGCGGGGTGAAGAGGAGCTTTCTCTTTTTTTTATTACTGATCAGTTAAGGCTGTTAGGGCTTGTGCGACATCGTTTTCGTGTAAAATAGATATCAGCTATTAATTTTTCATGTTATTTAAGAATAGTTTCATATAAAAATTTGGGTTTATTGCCGAAAAGGTAAAAATCACAACAAGTTTTTTTTATTCAGAACGATAAATTAGTTATCTATTCTGAATATTTACAATTTAAAAAAATATAACTAAACAGCAAATTTAATGTTGTTTTTAAAAATGTATACATATTGGGCACATCTGATACAAAAAGTACCTTGAAAAAAATGTTGATGTTAAGCCTAGCCTGCGTGTTCTAGTACATTTTGCTAAGTCGCGAAATTGTGTACATCGGGATACAACCACCAAATTTCTACCACAGATAGAGTATTCTGCGGTGATTATTTTCAGATGTAGAAGAAAGTCAGATTCGTCCCCTGTGCGGCGGGAAAGCGGGGTGAATAGGACAAAGGAGTCCTCTTTTTCTTTTTATATTACTGATCAGGTAACGCTAGTAGGAATTGTGTCGTATCGTTTTCGTGTAAAACAGATATCAAGAGTTCATTTTTCATGTTATTTATTCATAGCACCATATAAAAATATGGTTGTATTTCCGAAATTGTAAAAATCACAACAAGTTTTTTTTATTCAGGGAGATAAATTAGTTATATTTCCTGAATATTTACAACTAAAAAAAATATTGCAACATAGCAAATTTAATCTTCTTTCTAAAAATATATAAATATTGGGCACTATTCATACAAACAGTAACTTAAATAAATTGTTGATGTTGAGATTAGCCCGCGTGCTCGTGATACATAAGCAAAAAAAAATTGTTTTAATTACATTAATTTGTTTTTCTTGGATGTATATAGTAAATATTATATGTAAAAGCATGTTAATAATCATTATTATTTATTAAGTATTTAATGAAGCGAAATAGGATGCGTTCGGAGATTTACGTTGGTTACGCCGACGTAAAGATATATTTTCAGCTACTGTTTGTATGAGAAGTGCCCAACATTAATATATTTTTAGAAACCAGATTAAATGAACTTTTTGAAATAAAAATAATAATTTGAAAATGTTCACGAAATTGAACTAATTTACCTCACTGAATAAAAAAACTTGTTGTGATTTTTACCTTTTCGGCCATTACACCCATATTTTTATATAGAACTATACGAAAATAATATAAAAATGAATTTCTGATATTTGTTTTACACGGAAACGATACCAAACACGTCCTGGTAGACTTAACTGACCAGCAATAAAGAAAGAAAAGAGGGATACTTGGCCGTATTCACTCCGCTCTCCCGCCTCACACGGGACGAATCTGACTTCCCTCCACATCTGAAAATAATCACCGTGGAACACTCTATCTGTGGTAGAAATTTCATGCTTGTAACCCGATGCGCACAATTATGTTAGAAAACAGCGGACTAACAACTCTACTATAGGACGCTTCTGGTCTCCGACTGACATTAGCTTATGTCACAGAAATTGTCCTCTGCCCTCACAAGATATATCTTTTGAGGGCATTTGCGAGCTTAAGACGTTTAATTTTTAGGATTTGAATTCTGAATTTCTCGTGACTGAAGTAGTAAACGCGGCGCGGAGTTCGTTGGTGCGCTCAGCCGAACGAGTAACGCAGTGGATTTGTTACCTTCGAGATGTAACGGGGACGAGTGCGTACCTGGTAACGCAGAGGACTCGAAATGTATGTGGATGATATGAACATTTATAAGCGTAACACAGTGGAAGCGTAACTATATACCTCCTATACAAACTTAGTTTGTGGGAGCCGTAAGCCAAAAAACGATTTAAAGACGACTGCTTATTGTCTCGATATAAATTTAAGAAAGAGATAATTCTTGATTTTTGGAATTAAAGTATCAGAAATCTATTTCTGAACAGTGTGCGGGTGATATTTGACGCTGAGATATAAAGCAGTCGCATGTTTGATGTATTTTAAAAATAGCATTATTATGTAGGTTAATATTAAGAATAATTCGTGGTTTATTAAATCGCACGATACTGATAATGATAATACAGTAAACAGATTAATTATATTAGTATATTGATAAACGAAAATTATGTATTTACTGAACTCGTTTATTTGTAATTATAAAATAAGTAGCAAGTGTGCAATATGTTGTATCATAATAATTGTCAAATTGCTAAGAAATTCCAGGAATATTAATGCAAAAATATATTTTTTGTGGTAAAATATAAAATGCGACCATGTATACATATTATCATATATGTGCCATTATTTCACGTATTATATTATTTCTAAATATAAATGTTTAATCGCTTTACGATGCGATATGAGCTGTTATTAATAGAATCTCAAAAATATTTTAAACCAAATGTTTACAAATGAAGCGAAAATTGAAAAATTTAATGATTCGGACAGGATTCGAACCTGCGTTTCCAACGGCTTTCCGGTCATCAATCATTAAATTTTTCAATATTCGCTTCATTTGTAAACATTTAGTTTACGTTAGCAGATGTTACTGCTTTAATAAAAATAAAATATTTTAAACCGTTGCATTTATAGTAATTTTGGTCAAGTTAAATTGACCGTAGTTACGCAGAAAGCGACCAGCGTAATTTTTTTGTCCGTGACTTAAGTCTGAATCAATTACTGAGTACTTTTTGCATTCCTATAAACTCTGGTCTGGCTGCATAAATACGGTCAATTTAAGTCCAGAAGTCCAGATACTATAGGTTTTGAATAGTACAAAGAAATTGCTGAGCATTTCAATGCATGGTATTGTGGCGTTAAGAAAAGGTTTAAGTAGACGATTGGTTGTGACGCGGTAACTGCGTCACCCGCGTTACTATTATGTTACATAAAAGTAACAAGAGGGTATCATAATAGTAACATAGTGGATCCATCAGAATTGGACAATGAATGAACGGAATTGCTATGTTTGAAGGAATTCTATCTCTTTATAGATAACCGTTGGCACAATCCGATTGATCTTGCATAAGAGTAAGAGATGGTCAGTTGCAAATAAATTCCAATAATGCATTTATTTATACATACCCGTATAAACATAATAAATACGGAATTGCTATTATTTTTTAGTGTCAAGTATAAAATTATGGCATATTTGAGCTTATTTCGTAGCATTTGTTTCCTTTATTTTAATATCTTACATCTATTTCCATTTTTTTTTCAGTCTTTGCCGTATTTGTTTAGTAATAAAGTACCGTTTACATTTTTCGCAACATATAATATATTTGTTTTTATCAAAAAATACTTTTAAAAAGTGCAAGTAGGGTGAAGTCTTAGTTTTTGAAACTAGTAATAACTAAATATTTGTATGCCGATTAAACGACATCTCAGAGGTATACTCTCTCTTTTTCTCGTTTAAGTTCACAAGAGATAGGATGTACTGTCACCAGAAAATGTCACCAGTGCGCGTTCTAGACTGTGACGTACCTGTCACTGTGACTCATCTGACTGTGACATACGTGTCACTGTGATCTATCTGATACGTGATTCACATTATGATTGCCGTCTATCGTGATAAGATAAATATGCATCATCACTGCCTAAATATGAAATTCAGATTTTTTCCATGACTATTTGTATTTCTAATTATGATTCTCGGCGCTAAATGACATTACTTTTTATACATCTGCTATGGCGTCGAATAATATTAAATACCGGATAATACTATAATCGCGATTAGGTATGGTGTTAAGCTATCGTCTTCCTTTATAACACTTTCTGTGTTTGTTAGATGAATTATAAAATGTACAGTCTGAAGCAGAAATTGCTACGCATACGATGTACTCAAAATGACATACACTTCCCACGCTGCGGACCGGATTACGCAGCGTGGGAAGGCCCCCAACAAAGTGGACCGACGTTAGGTTCGCGGGCAGAAATTGGATGAGGGCTGCGCAAGAGCGATCGTTGTGGATTAGAGATGCACCGAATATTCGGTTACTATCCGGTATCCGGCCTATCCGGCCCTTATTGCTATCCGGCCGGATACCGGATAGTAAACTTGCTTGATTTTGGGGTAAAACTGGAATGTACTGCACTACTAGGTACTTCAATTTGCACCATTGAACGAAGCTACTTCGTAATGACATTTTCGAACCTAGAAATGTGTCTGCGCGAACGTTCACTAAGAAACAGGTCAAAACCTGCGCGACGCGCACCTGTAAAACTCAAAATGTGGTATGTAAATGTATAGTTCCGCGGGCCGAATATCCGGTATCCGGCCAAACAACTATCCGTTGCATCTCTATTGTGGATAGGGCTGCTACCCGTCCGGGTTTTCTCGGATTTATCCTAGTTCGGAGGTCGACCGAGAGGGTTTTAAAAAAGTATCCGGGGAAAACCGTTTAGTGAATGAAACATAAAGCGATTGGTTTTTTAATAATAATATTATTATAGGACACGTCCGGGGAAATAATGCGTGTTACGCGAAATGTCCGGGATTTTAAGTCTCTGTCCGGGTTCGGCGAATTTAGAGATTGTAGCCCTAGTTGTGGAGAACTTTAGGGGAGGCCTTTCTCCAGCAGTGGACGTCTATAAGCTGATATGATGATGATGATGATTGAATATGGGTTGTACAGATCGTTGTGAACACTTTTTGCTGATGACTAATGTATTCCGTTTAAAAAATGCTTAATACACATATAGCATAAGGTTAACACTTTCGCTACCAGGAACCCGCCTGGTAGGCACTCGTAATCTTTGCTCAGATGCCGGTCACGTATTTTTGCTTAAAAAGCTACCCACCTAGCGGGCTCTCGGTTTCTGGGGTAGGGTTAAATTTTATATCTGGTTGCGAAAGTGTTAATGTTCAAAATATAACTTATTTTCAATAATCTGTGGTAAATACACTGTTTAAGCATATCAGATAAATGTATGGTAGTTAAAATTCATTTTTTTTTCATTCGGTTCTCGCTTGCTCAAAGGTTAACTGGAAGAATTATCTCATAGGGATAAGTGTGCATGTTAACTGGCATCTATATTTATCATATTTTTATGTTATTAATTTACACATAACAGGTACATATTTCATATTTTAAACATATATAAATATTGAAGTTGCAATAACAAAATGCATAATTTTGGAAAGATGCATAATAAACGTGTACTTACTCGTGTAATTTCGAATGTCGCGATATTCCGAAAATTCCTAATATCTACTGAACGCGCCATTTACCACTAGCAACATTTCCTCAGACGTCCGTTCTATCTGCATTTTTTTTTATAAATTTATCAAAGTAGCCCCAAAGTTTTACGGAACTGAAGTTTACAGCGGAAACACTTAAATCTATATCACATATACAGTACGACATGAAAGAGTAGAAATTTAAAAGTGGGAATGCTGTAGTTTCGTCAATTAATGCATGCATGCTGTGCTTCCGTGACATTGTTCTGGGATATATTTTTGGAGAGGTGATAGTAATCGATGACCAGTACTTTAAATGATGTAAGGTCTAGGAAGTAGTCCCAGTAGCAAAGATACTAAATGCATCTAAAGAAGTGTTGCTAGCGCGGTTCGGAATTACCCACGTAAACCTTAGTATAATATTTACTCTGCATATTATATCACTCATAAAGATGTTATCTATACAAATAAACACTTCTGGTTTGTGTTTGTATCTACTGGATTACAGAAGTCGTGTTCACATATGTTTCATTAAATTCTTGCTCATAAGACTGCACTTGACTACGAAGGTGATATAAGGGATCTCTTCCAGTTAACCTATATTCCCTCTATTCCAAAATTTTTGTTGGGCAGCATGCTAGTATCAACAATATTGATCTCACTCTCTATTTTATTTCGTTTTGAAAAACAATGCTATTGTTAATTAATAATTACTTTAGTGTCAATTATATTTACACTAGCCAAAAATTTTTGTCTTAATTTTTACCCTATATTTTTGTGGGTAGAATTGTAGTATTTAATTGTTCTTGCTCACATATTTCTTGACAAATCTTTTTTACGATAGTGTCCCAAGATTTTGCATGAAGACACATTTTTCCAGTGCGAAAAAAAACATTCACACGAAAACGACGATCTCGAATTTTATTTTGGGACACTTTTTTTCTTGTGAGGTTCGAATGTACAAACGATTCTGAGTATGATGAGTTTAAAAAAATTAAATGAAAGTTCATGTACACTTGAAAAACGCTCAAAAAGGTAAAATCATAATACTGCTCAACACTGTCTGCTCAGGCCGTTTCGAACCAAATTGTTTTGACGTTTAGTAATTAACCAAATCTAGAGTGCGTTCAGAGACTCAAGTTTCTCTAGATGATTTATTAGATAAAGAATTGCTACCGGTAAAATTCGGTAACTAGACTAGTCGCGAAGTGTAGGTATACCATTCATTATTGTGTCACATGAGCATAGCTCGGATAAATCATCGCAAAACAAGTTAAAAATAATAATAATAATGGAAAAACTCAAACTTTTGGCCAATTTCGGGTTGCGTTTATAAATATAAATTATATTTATAAACCAGTTTTGGTAAAAATTAGAAATTTGGGAGTATTATCATATTTTTTTCTTATCTCTTGTTTTACGATGGTACGTCCGAGCTATGCACATGAGTAAACCATTTACGTCCACTAATTTATAATGTCAAATGGGCGAATCTGCTTAGTTTGGGTCTCGGTCGATTTGTGTAAGATTGGCCGTTATTTATTAATTAATTGAATTAAATTATATTCTCTATATTTTTTCATGGCGTATGTTAAAAGGTAAAGGTGTCTCAGTTGTAAAACCTAATAAGCAGAATATGTATATTAGAAGCCAGATTCCTTGGTAACACAGGGGACATTTTTAGTAACGCAGGAGACTTCCCAGTAGTCTTGTTGTATCTGAACGCGCTGTAAAGTGATATCTCAAGTATGTTATAAAATTGTAAATATATTATTGTATAGTCGCCATTTTAGCGTAAGTATTTGTTTAGACAGTTAAGACTTATCAAATAAAATACTAGGCCAGTTATGAAATTATGTATGTAACTTTTTGTTTTTATTATTTGTATTATTTTTCTAATTTCAATGTAATCATCTATGTAGCAACGTTGATGTAAAAGTTGATGTCATAAATAGTCATAATGTTCAATCAATGTTTTTTGTCACAAAATTAACTGAACCGATGCCAATGATGTATAGTCAAAATTTTATTATACCTCATAGATGCCATGTTTTATTGAAATACATTTTCTCGATTTTTAGTATCATCGAAAACGTTTTTTTTAATACTTACACTTTCTGATATTAAAATCGAACTAAATTTAACCTAATAGCTTTTTACGACGATCATTACAAAAAATGAAAGAAGATAAATGAAGCCATAACACATGATTTTTGTGTTAAGTACAGAGTTTTGTGTTTAAAAGATTTGAAAAACATTTTATATAATAATTATAATTATTATATATAACATAGTAATGTTTTGGGCGGGTGTAAGGTGTGACAGGTATTAGATTCGTCGAATTCAGTCTCAGATAGAGACATAAGTGTAGGACTTTATATTTTTTGTGGCTAACCCTTTCTAAAAGTTTATCGGCTCAGTTGATATTGTGATTTAACTGTACATAGTCAGCACAACTTCTCAAGTAAAGGCTATTGTATTTAAAAAGTCGTTATTCTTGTACATTATATACAGTGCAACTTGGTATTATGAATTAATAAATAATAAAATGTCTGTAATCCGAATATTTGTTTTTACTTGCTATCTTTTGCCAGAAAAAATAGCTTGTTCCTTGTTTAATCATAATTGCAAAATACCAAAATTATTATGTTATGGGGAATGGACGATCAAGGAGGTTGGAATTCTGTTTATAATTAGGAATAACACCCCTTATTCCTAGAAAAAGTTTGTTTTTCTGTAGCTTAATAAAAATGTTTTTCTCGCCTTGTATAGATCTGGTACAGTCGAGTTCATTTACATCTACACACTTGCGAGAACAAAAATATCTGAAAACGACCCTATTGTCAGGAGCATAAAATCGTGGTCAGATATTTTTGTTCTCGTAAGTGTGTAGATGTAAATGAACTCGACTGTACTTAAGGATACCTAACTGAAGTGATTATTTGTCGACTTGGTATGGATGCTGTAGTGATCCTAGAAGACGTCGCAATATCTCTGTGTGCTCAACACGCCTGGATAAATTTTAACCAATTTTGGGACATAGGTAAAGTGGGTGGGACACATAAAGATTTTTTCTTGAGGTTACGATGTTACGCGTATGCAATTGAGGACATCATCTGGTCTCGTATTTTAAAAGTCATTGAAATAACTAAGAATCATTCTCAATAGTCTTTATTCCACATTTGGGACTGTTGAACTTAATGTCAACTCCTAAGTTTAAAGGGCCAATTTATTTTTGGTTAGGTATACATTCACGTCCCACTTTTATTATTTTTTGAATATTTTAGGTATTTTCTACTTGGCATCATGAGCTTAATTGGAACAAAAAGAGTGTCCCAAAATGTTCAAGTAATTTTTGTTTTACCATTACGTTACCGGTATGGTAGGTTATATGGGAATGGTAACGGAATGGAACGATAACATTGGGACACTTTCTCCTAATTAGATGGAAAGAGCTCGTGATTGTGAGTAGAAAATACCTGAAAAATCCTATGAACAACAAAAAATAACATGGCCCAGCTACACTTCAAATGTCTATTTCTTTTTCTTCCCTTTTTCGGTCTTAGGGGGCTCTTCTACCACAGGCTCAGGGGGCGGCGGGGGCCAGTACTTATCGAATAGCTCGTCAGTGCCCGCGAAGCCGAGCGGGAGAATGCTGCATTTCTTGTTCCAATCTTCGGCATCCTTGGCCTCCTGTTCTTCTAGCTCGCGTTCTTCTTTCGCTTTTAACTGGAAATGGTTGGGGAGAAATCAGAGAGAGCGAAAAAAGTATGCCCGAAAGAAGCCAAACGTAGACATAACGTTTTTGCAAACTTTTATTTAATTTGCAAAGTTGGTTTTTAGCTCACGTCATCGCCAGTGTCGGCCCGGCCCAGAGATAGTGGCGCTACAAATAGCTTTCATATGGCAATATGGATACGTCACATATTTGCATTATTAAACGTCAATAGCGATTTGTCAGGGATTTGTCAATAACCAAAATCAAAACATTGTTTACCCGAATGCTGCTCAATCCTTCGTTCTTCTTGCGAAATTAATAGTAAATCCTTTTGAAAAATTATTGGACAGTTTTGGCTTTATTACCTATGCAAAAATTACTTGAAATTTGTTGAATATTGAGTCCTGTCTCCCCTTTGTTTACATCAGTGACGTTCACCGATTTTCATCGTTAGTTACCAAAAAATTTCGTTTCCATTTAGATATCCATCATTAGATAATCATCCTCGCCAGGATTTTAACCTATGACTACCTACCTACTTTCTTTTCTCGAAAATTGTACTGTATAATATAATAGTCCCCAGAGTGGAAAAATGCCATCTTACCTCCATCAACGCCAAATACTCCTCCGTATCAACCTCCTTCTTGCCTTTCGAGCCTTTATCCTTCTTTACATCTTTATCCTTCTTGGGTTTCTCCTTCTTTGCCTTGATTGGTCCGTATAACTGCTTAGGGTTCTGCAGGGTGAACGGCATGTCTATCAGACGGTATTCTGGGGTGAATGTGAAGATGGAACGGACCAGGTCAAACTGGTAGTCTGTGCTGAATCTGGAATAGGTAAGGTATTTGAGAACCCTGTTAAAGAAATTTTACCTAATGATACCCCTGATGGACCCTCGGATTCCTTGGACCCCAGAAGCTAGTGAAGCTAATAGTGTGAACGCTGTCTTAAGAATAATGTCCGACGATACCAGAATAATGGCCATCTAGATCAACTATTCTTAAAGGTATACCTCCGTGTTAACGCCATATTCGCTAAGATTAGTGTTTTAGGACTAGGAACTTCAGTGTTGGTGTCCTTCTCTTAAAATTAAAAGTAAGCTTCGTAAGATAAATTAGCCGGCTTAACCACGCCATCCAAAAATTGTGCCAATGACGCTAAAGGGTCAATTGCAAAAAAAATTTACATAGTTAAGGGCTTTAATTAAAACAATGTT
The DNA here is from genome assembly GCA_947623375.1 of Apotomis capreana. Classification (NCBI taxonomy): domain Eukaryota; kingdom Metazoa; phylum Arthropoda; class Insecta; order Lepidoptera; family Tortricidae; genus Apotomis; species Apotomis capreana. The sequence goes on from OX392519.1 coordinate 4,060,451, forward strand.
AATTGATTCCTTTGTGTGACGAAAGTTACCCATACATTTTGTACGACTAACTTTCGTCACACAAAGGAAGCGATCGTATTTAATGTTAACTAAGCCTTTAACTATGTACAATTTTTTTGCAATCGACCCTAAAGTCGCCTATACCTAGACGTCCAAATTTCAAATCGTCTATTGACAACCAAAACTCACTAAGTAACAAATACCTACTTACAAAGATCGTATCTCTGTATCAATCTACAAACTTGATACGAGGTTTTGTAGAGTTGTGACAGAAAAGTGAGTTATTGTCACCAGACTTTTTTTTTTTAATTAGCCTGTTAGAGTGTCCCACTGCTGGGCAAAGGCCTCTCTATTTGATCTCCACAACTCCCTGTTAGACGTTGCTTTCGACCAGTCGACCAGGAATGCGTCTAGATCGTCCCTCCATCTCCGTTATCAAATTCTTACTTTCCAGCCTCTACAACAATGTACTATTATAAAACGATGCCCAGTACTAAGTAAAGTATTGCTAGGCCAATACACGATTCGATGTTACGTTGTCGTAGTTAAACGGTAAACGTAAAAATTCACGGTATGATGACGTGACGTTGTGACACGTTGCGATAACGAACTAAGTAAATAAAGGACCTGTCACGCGAAAAGAGCTCTGTTAATCTAATCGCGCAGTAGTCATTAATACTGCGCTAAAAGATCCCAGCGCTCTTTTTACGTGACGTCTGTACTAACAAATCAAAGATATAATGCATAATCTGTACGAGATCTCTCATAGCGCATTCGTAAGCGCATTCTCCAAAGGTAACAACATGGGGGTCTTCTGGTTTCGTTATTTCCTTCTTGGATTCATTTTCTTCTTCTAGAGCCTTGTAGTACACCCCGGCGTCGTCAGGCGTGGGCAGACGGGGCTCTTCCGCGATGAAACGGGCTGCTGACAGCATGTTTTGCTGTGAATAAATGAATAATTGAATGAATGAACGAATGAATGAAAGAACTAATGAAGGAATGAATGTTTTATTTACAAGAACAGGGTAGGTACCTACAATGTGTAACAAGCATATCATATCACTGTACGTAATAGTCCATATTACGAAGTTAAAAGAAAAACTATCACAGAACTTTAAAGGGTGTTCTCGGTTTAAAGGGTGACTCAAGAAGATTCCACATTGCCTACTTGTCATTTTGGGAAAATTCCTTTTCAATAATCACACTTTCTATCGATGCTGCGATTATGCGACGAATGATACGCTTTTATGATAATTTGTTAATGGAAAATCCAGACTTTAAACATAACTAATTATTTACTTCTAAAATTAGAGTTCTTATTTGTACATACATACATTGTACATAGCACGTAGTAGTTTTGGTGTAACCTTAGTTACATTACTAAGGGTACATGTATTGTAATTGACTAACAGACACAATATAATGTCTCAATAGTGTAAGCCGTAGGTTCTTAAGTTTGTGACTTGTAAATGCCTTTTTTTAATAAATAAATAAAAGTTAAAGAAAAAGTGTCAATTTTGTCATAAAATGTTTCCCATTCCGTTAGCGTTAAACAATATGTAGTTTGGAATCTGGCCATTATTTGTTTTTTTTTTGCCCCAACGACTATAAATGATATGTAATTTAAGTCTGACAATTCAGCTGTCTTGACGAGACTGGTTCTTCCAGTCATGACGCCTAGGAATGAAATGAAATAAAATATTTTGACGACGCGTTTGGCTCGGTTTGTAGACACCTGCCTACTGAGCCGGCGGTCCCGGGTTCGAATCCCGGCCAGGGCAAATATTTGTGTGATGAACTCGAATATTTGTGCTTGGGTCATGGTTGTTCTATGTATTTAAGTATAATATTTTTATTTACATAAGTTTCTATATCGTCGTCTAGTACCCATAACACAAGCCTTCTTGAGCTTAATTTGGGACTAGATCGATTTGTGTGAGGTTGTCTGATATTTATTTATTTATTCAGCAAGTAGGCCACAAGAGCACTTAGTACAAATCAGATTGTAAATCTACCGGCATTTCCCAAGAGGAGACCGCTGTTGAGAAGAAAGCCGAAAGAAACTCTACAGTAACTATTTTTTTCGTGAATAATACCTAAAACATTACATTTATGTTATAACTAATTATGAGTCCAAATTTAAAAAAATGCTTAAAAAAGCATCTGTTACAGCAACTTGAGTGATAAAGTTGTGTATTCAAAGTGTCATTCAAAGTGTCACTCAAGTGTTTAGCGAATAAATAAACTTTGTTGAAATTATTAGAGACTCACACCTGTAGACAAACTGTACAAACAGTTTTGCAGGGAACTGTATATATTTAAGTTGTATACTTTAATTAATAAACAAACAAATAAAATAAAAAATGACAGTGGTACACGTAAAGGAGATATAGATTCTCCAAATCAATGTTAGAACACCGCCACTGAAAGAACCTGACCTTAAATCTTCGCAGTAGGCGCTTGCGGTCTGCCGCATCAAAGTTTTGGATCTCCTTCATCCACTCGCAGAACCACAGCATGAGCACCGCTTGGGTGGCTGCGAATATCAACACGATTACAAGAACACTCGTGAGTCTCAAACATATTCAAATGCTCCGAGGAGTTGTTCGGATTGATTCCTGCCGCTTCTTTCCGCCATCGTTCTACGCGACAATCCTTTCATCCTCACCACTTAGATAGTTGGCAGTCCACAACTGTGCGCTTTTCTAGAAATTTCCTGCCTCGCAAGACTGCATTGTGGAATGAATTGTCGCTTGCGGTATTTCCGGACCGATACGACCTTCAAACCTTCAAGAAAAGAGCGTATTCCCACCTGAAAGGCCGGCAACGCACTTGTGACTCCTCTGGTGTTGCAGGTGTCTGTCAGGTGGTGGGCGACGGTAATCGCTTTCCATCAGGCAATTCGTTTGCTCGTTTGCCCTCTATGACATAAAAAATAATAATAATACTAGGAGGCGCCCGCAACTTCGTAGACATGTAAAAAGTATCCTATAACCATCTTTGGATGTCCAGCTACCCCTGTACCAAAATTGGTTAAAATGTGTCCAGCCGTTTCGGCGTGGTGAGAGGACAAAGGAAATTATAACCAAAAGATGGCGTCTGACTGGCGTGCCGCTGCTCGCCCATACAAAACGAATGACGAGCCTGCATCTCGCTATTAAAATTTTCCCTGAAATCATGACCCGTCTCCATAGAAAACTGATTTTCAATACAAATCTAGTCTTTTATTATAATATAGGCATACGAAATGAATCTACTATCGTCGTGGAAGTCGAATATCGCTCGACATGTTTCGAAACGGTACGCGATTCATCATCAGGAGCTACGATCAGTCGCGGCGGCGTCCGTGTTCAATTGGCCGCCGATATTCGACTTTTACGACGTGAGTTCCGTTTCCTATGTTTGATTACGATTACAAGATTCCATAAACTAAACCTAGGTATTCAATCAGCTTCAATCGGGTAGCTAATTTTAAGGTATTCGAGAAGTCCTGATGATACCTTTGATCTCCCATTGGATTCCTTGGACCCAGAAGCTAGTTTTAATTAAAGAGCGAGTAGTGTGTGCGTGCCTTAAGACTGATGTCCCATGATAGTACCATCTAGTTAGACAAGTTTCCATAAGGTGTAACCTCCATATTCCATAGTTGGACAAGTTTCCATAAGGTGTAACCTCCATATTCGCTGTTAAAGACGCTAAGATTAGTGTTCTAAGGCTCGAAGCTTCGGTGTCGGTGTCCTTCACGTAAAATTAAAAGTTAGTATTTGGGAGGTTTTTTTTTCTTTTTTTATGTCATAGGGGGCAAAAGAGCAAACGGATCGCCTGATGGAAAGTGATTACCATCTGCCGTCACCCATAGACACCTGCAACACCAGAGAAGTCACAAGTGCGTTGCCGGCCTTTAGGCGGGAGTAAGCTCTTTTTTTAAAGATTTGAAGGTCGTATCGGTGATAAGAAACTCTGGCTTACGCCTGGGTAGCTTGTCTTCCTGTGCCCTCCTCAAGAGATTCGCCAGCGTGTCCAAGAACCAGAATTCTGCCAAGCTGCTCTTATATTCCGTGCAGCCCACCAGGCCCGCAATGATATCGATATACCTATAAATAGAAAGAAAAAATGAAAATCATTTATTCGGGAACAAAACAAAATTACATAAGTATTGACTAATAAAAAGTAAAAAAAGGAATTGCCTCAAAAAGGTTCCACCCCAGTACAATGCTTACTCGAGTGAAGTCCAGCGCTCATCTTTCGGTGGGACCATAGGTGGCGCCACGGCACGGCACACACGAATACTGATCGAGTAAAATAGACCTACTTTATTGTCCTGATTTGATGATATTGCGCTGGCTTAGTGCCAGTGAGTTAAGGGAATGGTGGGCAGGGAGAGGGGGTCGTCACTCCGGGATAATGTCGAATAACTGATCATGTTTTTGGCTCCCTTAACCAGACTGACAGACTGACACATCTATGCGTGGTCGTGCATGATGCATTACAGGAAAATCAAAAAGACTAGGATTTGATACAAATATCTAAGATTTATTGATTGCAGGTTTGTACTTGTCAAAAGCATGGTCAATTTCGTCTATTCACTACCTACTTGTCTATTCACTACATTACTTCAGATATTGATAAAATATCGCTCTCCAATATTTTACAGTTAGATCCGTAAAATTGCCCTTTGACCAAGTCCATCTTTTTTATTATTTCGTAGAAATGTATAATAAAAGGGTGCTGTACTCAATATCGCCTTTTCGTAGACTTATTTTCGGTTTCATTTCACCGAATTTTCACTGCGCAAAATGATTAGTACTTAATCCTCTCGTCATTACTTACTTAACTTACTTTGCTGGCTCAGTGACCCGAAGTGGATCTTGGCCTCCGACACCAAGCTACGCCATCCTACTCTATCTTGTGCTGCTTGTCGCCAATCGAAATCGGCCCCTTGAAGCTGGCAAAAGTCTTTCTGGACTTCGTCGATCCAGGATACCTCGGTCGCCCGACCGGACGCCGTCCACTAGGACGTCCCAGGTAGACTCTTTTGGCTGCACGATCCTCCTCCATTCTTTCTACGTGACCGAGCCAGCGAAGTCGCGCAGATTTACTTTCGCCGATAACATTGGGCTCAGACACTAGCTCTTCAATTTCCGCGTTCTTTCGGACTCTCCAATTTCAGTCATCTGTCTTTGCGGGTCCTAGAATCTTCCTAATAATCTTCCTCTCTGCCACTAAGAGTCTATTCTCCTCTTTCAGGGTCAACGCCCAAGCCTCGCATCCATAAACTAAAATCGGTCTGATAACAGTCTTGTAGACTCTGATCTTGGTTCTCTCGTCATTAATTTTTCATAATTATTGTAAATACCCTATTCACTACGTTAGACTAGGTTAGGTTTGGGATTCTTTTATAACAATCGTCAATCCCAAATAGTTGCATATTCCAGCTGCTTTGAAAAAGGCTTTCTATGAAATTACACTTTTGCGAAATGAAAGTGATTGCAATGATTTAGTGAACCTAAAAGTATACGTACGGAACTTGTGGCATGATCTTTGGCACAAGCGCTGGATCGATATCATTTTTGAATTCTTTTGGCAGCACATGAATCCTATTCTGTGCTTCGATCTCTCTCACTTTGTCGGGCAAAATTCGGCGTAGTGAGGGAGAGGGGAAGATACTTTTCTCCTCTTCAAGGAACTCCAGAAAATCCTCTTGGAGCGATTGTTCTTGTGGAGATACTTCTGTGCTGAGTGGATATTCTTCATCCAAAGAAACTAGAGAGACAGATTACAACATTACCTACTAAGTTGTGAAAGTTACTAAATAGATTTATTGAATTTTAAATTACCTACCATAAACTACCAAAATTTGGCTTCTTCCTATTGGTAGTGCAATAGGAAGAAGCCGAATTTTGTTTTCTCAATTCTGACAAAAGGTTTTTTTTATGTAAATCGTAACTGGGCGTTTTTTCCAGAAAAAAGTGTAGGTAATACATAACCGTCTTTTTCAGAAAATTTAGTTATTAGGGTAATTACTAATAATCATTTGTATAATATTCAAATTTCATAAACATAATACAAGAAAAAAAGGCGTCAATTACTGAAAGAATAGTTATTTGTTATGCAAGGCTGCAAAGTTGTTATTTGGCGCGAGTGTTGAAATTGAAAGCTGAGCGAGCGAAGGAATCTAAGATAGATAGATTCCTGAGCGTAGCGAGGCTTTCAAGACACGAGAAGCTAAATAATTTTGCAGCCATGCGGAACACACAACCTTTCACCTCACTACAGCGAGGAAAGTGCAAGATTCAAGAAAAACAATTAAAACATAAAAATAATCATATTTAATTTTGCCTTCTATTTAACACATCAAATTTAAAACATACCTAACACACTCAAATCCAAACCAAATAAATACGAGAGAAGCACACATATTAAAAATTAAAAGTAATATGGCCGTAATTTGTATTATCGTCGTGTATATTTTTATCGTTGAGTTTTCTTAAGCACTGTTATATTATATTTGTATTTGAAACTACTTGACACTCGTTGTGAATGTGGGAGAATGGCATTCTGGGAAGGATTAGTTGGCCACTCGGAAGTATTTTCCATAACACTTGCTTTGGAAGTTATTGGACGATGGGATCCGAACAAGATTATTTCGGCTTTGTCTTCTTTAAAAACGCAAATAGTTTCGGTAAATTACTTATCGTCTCCAAATATTTATAACAAATCCTTTTTCATTTTAATGCAGGCTTTTAGCATTGAATAAATTGGGCTTAACTTTCTTGTTTTTGATATTTCTATAAAGTAAGACAACAGTATGTATTCTCCACAGAACAAATTTACGTGAATTGTGAAAACTTCCAACTTTTTAATTAGTTATTTTTTTCTCGGGTGCGTTCAGAAATTACACTCTTATGTTCCAACTTTTATAACAAATAAATATTAAAAATTGTGTTGTATTTAATATATTTACTAGTCAAAATATGTAAATGAAACTGAAATACTTACCTACTATTAATATATATAAACATATTCAACATAAAATAAAGTGTAGAAAAATAAAAACTTAAAAATCTGTAACCACAAACCAGTTTTCTGGACGTGATATTGTAGGTGTGTTTTTTTTTTAAAGAAGTATTCAAACGTACATATGATTTTAGCCGGCCTGACCAGATCGCCCTTTATTAGCGTGCGTTGATTGGTTATTCGAAGATTTATCGACTGATGAATCAGTCACGCGTTGAAGGAGTCTTAAATATAAAAAAGTTACATGCACCACAGAGAATCAAAATCGTCGTGTTCGAAATTCAAATGACTTTTGCACGCTAGCGGATAAAATAGACTTTTGCACGCAGATTTCGCCCTATAAACGGATGTTTTCCGAGCGAGTGAGGTGAAAAGGTTTTTTTGTTAACCAATAAGTAAATTTAACATGAAATCATGTATGCAGCTCCAAAAAACCTGGCTTTTTGATGCTTTTTTCGCCGTGACATTACATGATTACATACCCAGTTCCTCAGCCTCCCGAATCTCCTCAAAGGAGTCCTCGGAGTGCGCAGGCGACCTGACGCAGACGAGACCGCTGGAAGACAGGATCTTGGCCACCGCCTTCTTGTGTTTGGCCTCCACGCGTCGCGACGCCATTTTGAGGACTATTTTGATAACAATGGTTTGCTATATTAACTTGGGACATACCTATTGTAAGTATTTAGTGTACGATATGGAGGGATTTTTTATTTTAGAACAATATTTTTCAAGATATGTTTTTTTTTATCTAAACACGTAGAACACAACAAAATAAGTTTTTTTTTCATTTATGCTTTTTCTCTTAGTTAAATAAATAAATGATTGTTTAATTGACCAAGACATATAATTTTTGGTCATTGCTTCAGAAGTAATGATTTATCAATATCATCCTTTATAAATGTTGAAGGACTATTGATGGCGTAAAAAAAGTTATAAACAGAAAACAAAGTTCGAAACGATCATTACAAAATACTAAACTTACCTCTAAATTTGCCTTAATATAACAAGTTAACTTAAACCGAATATAATTAAACTATAACAAATTATTTATTATTATTATTAAGCCGAGATATTTATTATTATCTGAGCTCTTCGTTTCCGACGATCAGTTGACGTATGACAGGTGACAGGTGAAAATGACATGAAACATGACGTGAAAATATCTATGGAAAATATCTTATAGAAAAAAAAAACATAGATTTTATAGGTAATTTGGTTTCAGTTTTATATGGTTGAAGTTCCATAAGGATCAAATCATGTCGTACATGTTTCCGTTTCCTTTGCTGTACCTACCTTTTTTTTAATGATTAAGATTAGGCATGGATTAGGCTGTTACTGAATCAGAAAGAGAGCTTAATCTCGTATTTATTTAGCAGCAAGTTTCTCTCTGAGTCAATCGCAATTTAATGTTTATTGCAAAATACTAACTCAAAATAATTTCAATTAAACAATTTAAGGTCTAAATTGAAACAACTAACCGAATCAAACTAATGTTGATAAGGACAGGTATGATTTGAATAGGTACCTAAGTATATAATTTGAATTCCTGTTCTACTACTTAAGCATCAAGGCTTCCAAGTAAAACATCCAAAACCTCAGAATTTCGAATTCGTTTATGCAGACAATCCAATATACAGTGTGTTAATCTAATTTACAATTATAATATTATAATAATATATATATTATAATATTATATGTATGTACAAATTGATAAACAAGTAAACCTAAGAGAATAATAATATACTTTACAAAACGGCAGGTTTGAAATTTCTCAAAAAGCGGCAATTTTCCTTTTGGAGAAAAACGCACGTCATTACCACCAGAAACCACGCCACAGAGTGCCACAGATAAGACAGTCAAAGATCAAAGCTGATAAGGATTTCAGTCTGTAGAACGAAACACTAGCCATCCCGATATTACCATTTAAAAAACCTGCCAAGTGCAAGTCTGACTCGCGCACCGAGGGTTCCGTACAAATACTTATCCCATCTTAACTGGCTGGGTTAAGTTAAGTATGCATAGTAAAGTTAACGCAACCGATCACGTTCGCCACCTTAAATATTTATTTTAATCTGTTTTTTAGTATTTGTTGTGGACATTTCAACTATCTAACCACGGTTGAAAATCACGGTTCATGAGATACAGCCTGGTGACAGACGGACAGACAGACGGTTTTTACTCTTTGGCAACGGAACTCTAAGTATCCGTTTTAAGTTACTATGCAAGAGGTTCGAGAGTATTTCTCAGTTCACCGCCATGAATACCTTATTTTAGACACTAAAACCATTTCCGAAGCGCCCTGAATGGCCACTTACCGAGCACAGAGCAAACGTCAACAGAGAGAGCACGGCGTATAATCGGTGTAAATTTTGGAGCCGTAATTAGGACGTGCTAAGTGGAGACCCTATAAATACACCTTCTGTAGGTTTGCGCTGTGGTAAAAGTGATGAGAGGACAGCTTGTTTCTTTACTGACTTTTTAAACACTTGTTTCTTTACTGACTTGTCCACAAGAAATATTATAGGTCTCCTTCAGGGTCATAAATATACGATCGTGGTTTGTCAAAAGTTAACGTATTGCCTTGGCCAGAAAGTGACATTTTCTTCCCGTAGCGGGCAGTAAATCCCACTTACGGGCTAGGATAACGTAATAGTACATACAATAGCGCCGCGGCTTACCGTGGCATCATGCTGAGTGGGGTCCTATTCAATGTTTATGTTAGTTTTCTTTCCATGTAACTGTGTTTTAAGTTGAATAAATGTTTTTTTTTTCTTCTTTCTAAATACCCAGGGTGGTGAATTCGTGAAGCCCCAGATCGCAGGTGTTTGTGACCCGAACCGAAGGTGAGAGCCATAAATATGTTTTATGAGGCTTTACTAATTGGCGCCCGTGGTTTTTCTAAAGTTTCACGTCTCGCAGGAAGTGAGATGTTCTTCCCACTTTGACGTAGACTCTTATAGCTTGGGCCACCGCGAAACACAGCCCTTATTTCGGGGCTCCATCCACCCCTGTATTTCGGTACTCCAATTAGACCACGGTAATTGTACCGTGTTCTGCATTTAATGATCCCGTGACATAGGTCATGGCTCCGTTTCATATGGAGATTATATTAAAATAGGGAATTTGCATCAAAATCAAAATTAAAACGTTTATTCTGTAGGTAGGCCACTTTCACAATTCACATGTCTGTATCTGAATCTACCGGCATTTCACAAGAGAAGACCGCTTTTGAGAAGTAAGCCGAAAGCATGAAATTATAAATCACTATTATTTTAGTTATACTAGTTCATAAACGCTACATTAACTTAAAAAAAAAAAAAACTATTTTCACCATAGATACTACACTGTTAAAAATTTTCAGGGAATTTTACACAAAAGTGAGGGCAACTTTCGTTGCCCTCACTTTTTTGTGTTTTTACATAATTATGTAATTTTACAGGGCTATGTAATTTTACATAATTAACGATTTTACATATATGTAAAATTACATAAAGAAAATTTTACATATTTGTCAGTTATGTAAAATTACATAAATGTAATTTTACATATCTGTCAGATATGTAAAATTACATAAAATGTAATTTCACATAACTGAAACTGTCAGATATGTAAAATAATATTTTATGTAATTTTACATACCTCTTCATGTAAATTCTAGGATATGTAAAATTTTTATTTATGTAATTTTACATAGACGTTAATTATTTTTACATTTTTCCGGTACTATTACTGAAATATTATGTGTTTTTAGTACATATGTTTTCTGTAAAACTACATGTAGTTTCTGTGATATTAATGATATTTTATGGATTTTTACATTTATTCTGTATTGTTACAGAAATATTATGTGTTTTTTGTACATATGTTTTCTGTAAAACTACATGTAGTTTCTGTGTTATTAATGTTTTTTTGTTGATTTTTACATTTATTCTGTAATGTTACAGAAATCTTATGTGTTTTTTGTACATATATTTTCTGTAAAACTACATGTAGTTTCTGTGTAAATACTGTTTATTTGTGGATTTTTACATTTATTCTGTAATGTTACAGAAATATTATGTGTTTTTTGTACATATATTTTCTGTAAAACTACATTTAGTTTCTGTGTAAATACTGTTTATTTGTGGATTTTTACATTTATTCTGTAATGTTACAGAAATCTTATGTGTTTTTTGTACATATATTTTCTGTAAAACTACATGTAGTTTCTGTGTAAATACTGTTTATTTGTGGATTTTTACATTTATTCTGTAATGTTACAGAAATATTATGTGTTTTTTGTACATATATTTTCTGTAAAACTACATGTAGTTTCTGTATTTTTAATGTTTGTTTGTGGATTTTTACATTTATTCTGTAATGTTACAGAAATATTATGTGTTTTTTGTACATTTATTTTCTGTAAAACTACATGTAGTTTCTGTGTAAATACTGTTTATTTGTGGATTTTTACATTTATTCTGTAATATTACTGAAATACTATGTGGTTTTTTTACAGATATTGTATGTAAAACTACACGTAGTTTGTGTTTTATTAATGATTTTATTATGTAATTTCACATACATTCAGTAATATTACTGAATCCATTTATGTATTTTTACCTAAAGAAAATGTATTTTTAAGTAAGGGTAAGGTAAAATTACATGTTTATTATGCATTATTAACAATAAAATTAGTTAGTTTTACATGTAACTGTAAAATATTTTCTGTAAAATTTAATAATAATTCGGTTATATTTACATAATATCTGTAATTCTCGGGATTTAGTTTTTTTTTGCCAGAATTCTTTTTCTACGTATTTAAATTAGTGCAGTTGTATTAATCAAAATATATATGAAAAAGAAAACACTGGGAAACAATAAACTGGAAAGATTACTGATCTTGGTATAATCGTAGCTTCTGTATATAAGAACTATCCACCTATATAACATAATTACAGGGGTGATATGTACTCTTTATAAAATGCGTAGTCACACAGCAGTCAAATAAAAATACTGCTTTATGATTAACTTACTTGCTTTGAGGATACACATTTTACAAGTATTACATATATCCCCTGTAATTTTGTTATAGGTGGACAGTTTCTCTACAGAAGATACGATTATATCCAGATCAGTAATCTTCATAGTTAATTATTTCCCAGTGTTTTTGTTACATATATATTTCGATTAATACTATTGCACTATTAAAATACATAAAGAAGAACGTCTGTCAAAAAACCTAAATCCCGATAATTACAGACATTATATAAATCTACCGAATTATTATTAAATTTTACAGAAAATATTTTACAGTTACATGTCACATTAACTAATTTATAGTTATAATAATGCACACCAAAACAAGTAACCTGAAAAAAAAAAACAAATTAAAAAGTAGTAAATCTATTTATTGTCATACAAAGATTAATATAAACAATACACATAACTGAAGTTATATATTATAACACCTTTTTTACAATGAAATACAGTGATTGAAATTGTAATTAATTAAGCATTCGATTATATTTGAAATATTGATATGTGACTTGTAAAATGCATTTGCTTTTATTAATAAATTATCTGTATCTGTATCTGAATCCCCTTTACTTAAATCTAGTTTCAGTTAATAAGGTCAACGTCTTTCTAGCGGTAGCGAATGCGCAGTAACGTTATATCATATCAAATATACCGGGTGTTTCCTGTAATAGAAGCGATAAATTAAAACATAGATTCTTCGCTTGAAACTGGACAACATTTGTTAAGCAACTTCTGAAAACAACGTGTAAAAAAGGATATTTTGTAGAATAATGTTTAGACAAAGAAGCAATGTATTGCGAAATGTCCGATATTAGTAGAGTGACAGCTATGTCAATGCTCAGGGAATTTCAATGTTGGACGACGTACATTGAAAACACTATCTAGTTTGTTTGAAATAATAAAATTCTGAGAACTGACTTTTTTTTAAAGTTGCTGAACAAATGTTGTTCAATTTGAAGAGTAGAATCTATATTTTAATTTATTGCTCCTTTTACAGGAAACACCTGGTATTACATATTGCGAGTGTATTGCAACATATAAAAGAATCAGCCTTATTGTTATCGTGTTAGTAAGAATTTTCGACTATTTTTTTATTTCGTCTTCACATAACGACACGTTGATTCTTTTAACATGTAACATTAACTAATTTATCGTTATAATAATGCACACCGAAACAAGTAATTTATAGTTAAAATTAATTAGGTATCTGAGGTGGCTGACTAGAATTAATAAACTGGTAAGGTAATACAATTTGAACCTTCTAGAGAGTGAAATCACTATTTGAACAGATTCTTTAGTATTTCCTTGCAGCCACCTTAAACATACAAACTGAAATACAAAACAAAGTAAAACGATCAATTTATTGTCTTACAATAATAACAATAACAAAAATGAACAATACAAATAATTGAAGTTATATACTATAACTTTTTACAAGGTAATGTTATAAATTATTTTGATATAGATAATGTTAAATATTACATTTCAGTTTAGAAAACTGTTACATTAAATCATCAGAAGTGTTAAATCATGGGTCGAAAATTAAGCCGTCTAACGTGGAGCGACTAACTAAATTCTCTTGCCACTACAACTTTAAAACTAGATAAATGGGTAATTGTAACCATTAAGGGAGAATTGCTCTATGCCTATAGTCACGAAATAAGGCTTTAAAACAGAAATTATCGCACAAATACATAAAAACCTAAGTAGAATGCGAGGGGGTTTGGCTGTAATAGTGGTATATATATATATATATATTAAGCTTTAGTCTCGAAGAAAGCCCGCGAACAGAGCGCTCACAACGGCAATGATTTCATAGATAATATACGGCTGATTGCTGTATATTATAAGAAGATATATCACACGTACCAAAGTGATAAGGTATATCTACTATATTGATTACATTATTTCCTTCCGAATTTCGTTCCTTGCATAATTTTATATATATATATATAGGCTCCTGTTTCCCGGCTCAAGGGTCAAGGACCCTTTCAGGCACCTTTAGCCGGTGAACCTGAGCTAATATCATAAGAAACTATGTAGAATGCGAGGCGTTTTGGCTGTAATAGTGGTTTATATATATATATAGGCTCCTGTTCCCCGGCTCAAGGGTCACGGACCCTTTCAGGCACCTTAAGCCGGTGAACCTAAGCTAAGATCATAAAAAACTATGTAGAATGCGAGGGGGTTTGGCTGTAATAGTGGTATATATATAATAATGAGTTATGTAAACCTTAAGTACTAATAATAATGAGTTAAGAGTAATAATAACAACATAAAGTTAAGAGTAATAATAAACATGGATATAATTAAACCGTTTTTCCAGACTGAATATCGTGAATTCTAGAATGGTATTCAACATTTTTTGATAAAATTCTCTTATTACACACTGTACATTTATTATAGGATGAATTAATGTCAACATCAGCACTACTAGTTTCGGACTGGTGTAATCTAAAATTGTGATTCCTAGAAGACATAATTATTGAACATACTTTTACACAAAGGATCAATACACATAAATTTTACATTTTTACAGAATCTATGACATTTTTGGTGGTTATTGTACGAGATCACAGTTGAGAAATTCTAGTCACAATTTTCGCATTTAAATGACATGTTATTCAAACTTAAGTTTACCCATTAACGACAATACTTTTTTCAGCGTGACACCTTTACGGATTTTACAACCTTCTTTGGGATTTATTTTGAAAACATACCTTTGCATAAACTAACGTGTTTTGACATTCCACTGGATATTCCAAATTAAAGTTGAAGTAAGCTGCCATCAATAATTGTAACGACCTGGAGAAGCTCGCAGTTTCGCTGACGATGTTTTTTTCTACCAGCAAGTAATATATATTTTCAATATCTGTGCGAAAAAAAAAAGGTTAAAACAGGCACTAAATGCTGCTTATGTTAATAGCTACCTAGTTACATAAAAAACGTTCAATTTCAACTTGGGCATTAATTATTTCCCCTGGTTGGTATTTCGGTAAGGCCGTTGAGCGTTTAAACCGTCGCTTCGTTCGTTCGTCTTTAAATGTAATTGCAAGCGATAGTTGAAACGCTCAGCGGCCTTCCCCATTTATAATTGTAGTAAAGTTACATCTCACCTGAAAATACAATATTAGGTGCAGCAACTTTGGGGAGGTCAGCAACTTCTGCCCGTCAATGGTTTCTGAAAAAAAAAAATAGATCAGTATAGATGAAACTACTAATAAAATTAAGCAAGGAACGAAATTCGGAAGGAAATAATGTAATAAATATAATAGATATACCTCATCACTTTGGTACATGTGTGATATATCTTCTTTAAAATATACAGCAATCAGCCGTATATTATCTATGAAATCATTGCCGTTGGGAGCGCTCTGTTCGCGGGCTTTCTTCGAGACACACCGGCCACTTCAACAATACTTGGTATCGCAGGTGTCGAGTTCAGAAATTTGCTCTGCTGTGAATAGGTTCTTCTTTCATTCTTTTCATTGGCTGCAATCAAGAAGATAATGTTATTTTTACAATTTTACAGTATATAATTGATATCCTCTTTTTTTAAACTGTTAACAAAGAAAAATATACAGCCATAGTAAGTCTTTTACATTTTATAGGAGATTTTAGAGAAGATAAGATAAAGATAGGATAAGATAAAGATAAGATAAATATAAGAAAGATGATAAGATAAAGATAGGATCAAGATAAGATAAAGATAAGATAAGATAAATATAAGAAAGAAGACAAGATAAAGATAAGATAAAATAAAGATTAAATTTATTTTGTTAAAAAGAAGTACTTTATATGAAATAACATATTGTTAAATGATATTTTGTCAAGTGTAGTGTTTGTAAAATTATAATTTGCTAAGTGACTTTTTGTAATATGATACTTTTAGTCATATGTCTCGTTTGCTTAATGAATATTTATTGAAACGTTGTTTGGTCAAATTATCATTTGTCAAACGTTTTTTGATCAAACATTAGTGAACCATTAAATTGGCTTTTGGATAGTATTTTTTATACACCAAGTTTAATACAAAAAATATGAAAATATGAGGGTTTGTTTACATTTTGTTAGTACTGAAAGTTTATTATTTTAAGGATTGCGTCATATTTTGCTACGGGACCCTAAAAAACTGGCACAGGTAATGAATTGGGCATCATCTAATTACCGGATAACATCACCGTGCTCGGCACCTTCGTGCTGTTCTTCGGCATCGCGCGCAGCGACGTGCGCGCGCAGTGGGCGCTGCTGCCGTGCGCGCTGCGCCGCCGCTCGTGCCGCGCGCCCCGCGTCCAACGCCAACAGCGCCGTGTACAAGGCGGGCGCCGAGCTCAACGGCCAGACGCTGCCGCGCGACGCCGAGGCGGCCGACGGCAAGTCGCCGAACATCAACCTGCGCCGTTCTACAACCCCGACGATAGATATTAGAAATATATAACAAACTCGATTATATAGGACTTAAACCATAATTACATGGGGTCCCGCTGCATATACGTATATGTCGCTGCGCTCGCTGGTTTCGACTTCACGACCGGGACCTTCGCGCAGCGCGTGCTATCGCGACGAGTTTTGACTTGCCGTTTTCGTGGAAACGATCGGGTTCGCGGTATACGCGGTAATGTTTAGCCCTTAAATATCCCAAACCCACTTCAGTTGAATTTTTCAAAAATGTCATGTCCGCCATCTTGGATTTCAAAATTGACATCATTTTCGAATTTCCAACCCCCGATTTATTCGAAATCCATACCCCACATGATATGTTTAAAAAGTCATTACTTTTTTCAAAAATGTCATGTCCGCCATCTTGGATTTCAAAATTGACATCATTTTCGATTTTCTAACCCCCGATTTATTCGAAATCCATACCCCACATGATATGTTTAAAAAGTCATTACTTTTTTCAAAAATGTCATCCGCCATCTTGGATTTCAAAATTGACATCATTTTCGAATTTCCAACCCCCGATTTATTCGAAATCCATACCCCACATGATATGTTTAAAAAGTCATTACTTTTTTCAAAAATGTCATATCCGCCATCTTGGATTTCAAAATTGACATCATTTTCGAATTTACAACCCCCGATTTAGTCGAAAACCATACCCCACATGATATGTTTAAAAAGTCATTACTTTTTTTCAAAAATGTCATATCCGCCATCTTGGATTTCAAAATTGACATCATTTTCGAATTTACAACCCCCGATTTAGTCGAAAACCATACCCCACATGATATGTTTAAAAATCGAAAATGATGTCAATTTTGAAATCCAAGATGGCGGACGACATTTTTGAAAAAAGTAATGACTTTTTAAACATATCATGTGGGGTATGGATTTCGAATAAATCGGGGGTTAGAAAATCGAAAATGATGTCAATTTTGAAATCCAAGATGGCGGACATGATTTTTTTGAAAAAAGTAATGACTTTTTAAACATTATATCATGTGGGGTATGGATTTCGAATAAATCGGGGGTTAGAAAATCGAAAATGATGTCAATTTTGAAATCCAAGATGGCGGACATGACATTTTTGAAAAAAGTAATGACTTTTTAAACATTATATCATGTGGGGTATGGATTTCGAATAAATCGGGGGTTAGAAAATCGAAAATGATGTCAATTTTGAAATCCTAGATGGCGGACATGACATTTTTGAAAAAAGTAATGACTTTTTAAACATATGATGTGGGGTATGGATTTCGAATAAATCGGGGGTTGGAAATTCGAAAATGATGTCAATTATGAAATCCAAGATGGCGGACATGACATTTTTGAAAAAATCTGTTAGGGTTCCGTTTTTTGCCATTTGGCTACGGAACCCTAAAAAATTTGCTTTCAAAAGTTATATAAGGACTACCCGTTTGGATTAAGTTTACACCTCATTTGTATGCGGGGCCATAGGTACCAGGTGCAAACTTAACTTAAATACAAAAAATATGAAAATATAAGGGTTTGTTTACATTTTGTTAGTACTGAAAGTTTATTATTTTAAGGATTGCGTCATATTTTGCTACGGGACCCTAAAAAACTGGCACAGGTAATGAATTGGGCATCATCTAATTACCGGATAACATCACCGTGCTCGGCACCTTCGTGCTGTTCTTCTACGGCATCGCGCGCAGCGACGTGCGCGCGCATTGGGCGCTGCTGCCGTGCGCGCTGCGCCGCCGCTCGTGCCGCGCGCCCCGCGTCCAACGCCAACAGCGCCGTGTACAAGGCGGGCGCCGAGCTCAACGGCCAGACGCTGCCGCGCGACGCCGAGGCGGCCGACGGCAAGTCGCCGAACATCAACCTGGTCGTGCTGCCACCCGGACGGTCGCGCTGTCGGCCCTGCGCCGTTCTACAACCCCGACGATAGATATTAGAAATATATACCAACTCGATTATATAGGACTTAAACCATAATTACATGGGGTCCCGCTGCATATAAATAAATAAATAAATATTAAGGGACAATCATACACAAATCGACCTAGTCCCAAACTAAGCAAAGCTTGTACTATGGGTACTAGACGACGATATACATAATATATAAATACATATATAGATAACATCCATGACCCAAGAAAAATATTTTGCACAAATATTTGCCCCGGCCGGGATTCGAACCCGGGACCGTCGACTCAGTAGGCAGGTGTCTACAAACCGAGCCAAACGCGTCGTCAAAATATACGTATAAATATAAGTATACGTATATGTCGCTGCGCTCGCTGGTTTCGACTTCACGACCGGGACCTTCGCGCAGCGCGTGCTATCGCGACGAGTTTTGACTTGCCGTTTTCGTGGAAACGATCGGGTTCGCGGTATACGCGGTAATGTTTAATTCGTCAATAGAATCTTCTATGGCCCTCACGTAACGTAGGTATAGTTCGTGACTCGAAGCCATGAGTTGGACAGCCACTGTAATGGTTGTAGGTAACAGTTTTATTTATCATTAAACTCACAATTATTGATATACAACAAATATGGACACTGAAGCACAGTATGTTTGTGGATCACGAAAGATTTATTAACGTCTTAAAGTAATTAAATTGTAGTCTTAAAAATATGAAATTATGTCAATTTGTTAAATTAATAAATGCAAATAGTATCAATGTACGTAAATGACATGGAAAATATGGACATATTGGGCAGTAACGAAACTTAGTTTTAGTTATTAATGTAACTAGGATGTGAAGAATATGCATTTTATTATTTTTACGTGTCGGATGGCCGAGCTGTAAGGCCCATTAAATATGCATAGGCAAACCTAATGCCGATTTCACACGAGGGCAGAACAGTGAGGCTGAGGCAGAACAGTGAGCAGTACAGTACTGCTACAATCTGAACGCACACGCCGAGACAGAACAGTACTGTTGTGCCCACTGTTCTGCCTCACTGTTCTGCCCTCGTGTGAAATCGGCATTACCTATTAATTAACCAATTATTATTATTAACCAAGAAAAAGGACGTACTTACCTTTATACAATTACTTCGGTCTAGGTATATCACTACACAGTCACAAATCACAATAAATCAAAGAATCAATAAATCCAAGATGAACATGAACACGCGTGCTCGCGCGCAGAATACTCAGAATAGAATACAATACAATACAACATTGGCGGGAAAAATGGCGGGCGCACGGCGCGCGCTGAACGCGCACAGAGTGTGAAACTACGTAGACGCGACGCGTCAAAAATGGCTTAGACCTTAGAGTAGCATTTATAAGTACTTGGTTGCAATAAAATATATTATTATTATAAACAGATTATTTTTGGCTTTTCAGTTTTATTTGAAGGTGGTTCTTTTTTTTTTGCTTTTTAGTGATTGAAATTGAATTATTATTATTGAGTAGTTTCAGTAGCCTATGTTTTCTATCATCAGCTCAACGACACTAAATTATACTTTTCGATATAGGTATGTTAAGACTGTTAGTCATATTCTTTATAGTGTGTTCGTGAGGTAGTCCCCTTGTCACCAAGTCAGGATCTGATGATGGAATCCCAGGGAAATCGAGGGCAACCCTCAAATCCATACTAATATTATAAATGCGAAAGTGTGTCTGTCTGTTACCTCTTCACGCTTAAACCGCTGAATCGATTTTAATGAAATTTGGCATAGAGATAGTTTAAGATCCGAGGAAGGACATTGGATAGATTTCATCCTGGAAATTATACCTATATAACTAGGGGATAATTCAAACGAGAAGCATGTAAACAAGACCTACCCGATCACCCCGCCATACCTAAGTATTTTATTTGAATCACTGAAAAGTAAAAAAAAAATATTAAAAGAACCGACTTTAAAATAACTGAAAAGCCAAAAATAACCCGTTCATGTACAGATTACATTTGAACAAAAATACTCGTAAATACCAAATGGTAATAATTAAAGGCTTTATGCGCGGCATAATTTTTCATAGTAAAAGTTGAGTGGTTTGGCACCGACTTCAAAAAGTGGTTCGAATCCCGGCCAGTGCAAATATTTGTGTGATGAACTCGAATATTTGCGCTTGGGTCATGGTTGTTCTATGTATTTAAGTACGTATATCGTTCTCTCCGGTTCACTATTTAAGTACTTATCTACATTAACCTCATAAAATCCTGAGTGTTCTAAATCAATTATTACGACAATACTCAAAGAAAAAGACGATGACACTTCTATAAATTCTAACGGCATTTAATCTATACAGAGATCATCATCGCGACCACAAAACGTCGTAAGCGCCGTGTAAATCATGGCGCTTAGGACGTTACGAAAGCGGGGCATTGAGGCAAACTCGCGTGCAGGCTCAGCCGAGAGCGGGTGAAAACGTTGTAAGCGCTGTGAATTCCACGGCACTTACGACGTTTTGACCAGCTCTCGGCTGAGCCTGCACGCGCGTTTGCCAGAGGGGATCGCTGACAAGAAGCCCTTTGGCTGGCTTCGACTAATTTGCTGATTGGAAAGATTATCGATTACTAATATCATAATTCAAATTTGAAATTAGTAGTATACTAATGTCGATAATCGAATGACGACTACTTGTCTTAAAGAAATCACCACGAATGATATTGATATTGTTGACAAACCATCATAAAATCATTGCCAGTGTAACACATTAGTTGTAAAGAAATAAAGGGAAGCTATTGCAATTTTAGATTGACAATAATATATTTTGACCAAAGGTTAGATAATTTGATTACACTAAAGCAAATTAGAATGCAGTTTTTGGTATTAATGTTGATGTTTTATGAAAACAATATTTGGTTAGCAAAAAATCCATTTTGGGAAGCAAAAAGATATACGGACTCAACGTACCTAAAATTATTTTGGTGTATGTATTTTGATTTTGGAATACAAAATGATTTAGTTTAGGGAGCTCTGTATAGAGTGGGTTTAATTTATATGGAAGTAGGTAATTCATTTTACTTGGAATTTAGTTTTAGGGTATAAAGAGCATTTAGTTTTTTGCCTGCCTAGTAGGCCTACAATCGTATAGTATAGAGTATACATTGAATTAAGTAGATTAGTATCATCATCTCAGCCATAGGACGTCCACTGCTGAACATAGGCCTCCCCTTCGGGCAAAGCAGATAAATTGTGGGCGGTGCAACTAACTTAAACAAGTTTTAATAAATAATATTTAGATAAATACATATATCATATAATATATACACATATAAATAAATACAGATGAAACATACTAATCAGATAACCTAAGAATTCACAACTGCTAGCGTAGAGGTCACGCAAACGTGTTGGTACTTTGTCATTTGTGCTTCGCTCCGCTGACCGATTTTGATGATTCATGTGACATTCTTTTCTTCTCTTTAAATTCTATTAAGTGACAGTTTTCAAAATAGCCGGACGTGTTTTCCTAAAGTAAAAATAGTGAAACAAAGTTAACTTTCGTAATTTCACTTTAAGTGCGTGCGACGCCTCCAGATCATCGACGACCCCCGGGTTTTTTGCTACCATCCAAAGTGCTTGTTAAGCCTTCAACTCCCTGAATTTTCTCAGAATTTTCCGGCGGAAAACAGCCGAGTAAACGCCGAAAAACACTTTTTCTTTGTTCCCGTAACTTGCGACCTGGGATCGTCCGGCTGATTTTGAGGACGTATCAGCCTGCCTGACACCTTTCTGCGTTCAACCAAGAAAACAGAAAGAAAATCGGTCCAGAAACACCAGAGAAAAACAGGTTTTTATTGAACTTTAACAGTGAGTGACTTTTCTCCCCCCATTTCTCAGAACCTAGATCTTTTACCCCCATTTTTAGTGTACTGTTAATTAGCTTAAGTATCAATATAGTTCTGTGCAAAATTTCAGATTTTTCCTAGCTGTAGTTTTTTAGTAACGAATTTTCTCGCAAAACCAGCCGTTCAGAGCACAATATTTACGTAATTTTAATTCATTTTTTGACTTTTTTCCCTTCAAACTTTTGCAATTTTTTCTTTCATAATTTGCTCTGTCTCATCAAATAAATGGGTTCTGGGCTGTTTCCAACCCACACATGTATATAGTTTAGTTTTTATTTAAGTTTTAAATTTATCGATCTCGCGTTGTGTAAATATCAATATCCTTCTTCCATTCCACAACAATCTCACTTTATTGTTTATATATTTGTTAGCTTAGCTATCATTAGATTACTGTGCAAAATTACAGACCTATTATGTCAATAGTTTATACGTTATTAAAATAAAATAAATATTTAAGGGGGGCTCCCATACAACAAAGGGATTGGTTGCGTTAACTTTGCACCTCATTTGTATGGAGCGCTATACATACCAGGTGCAAACTTAACTTAACCACTTAAGGATGGAAAGTGTTTGTACGGAACCCTCGGTGCGCGAGTCCGACTCGCACTTGACCGGTTTTTTAATGATGTGTTATATGAATACAAGCTTTTGCCCGCGACTACGCAACCGAAACCTCGTACAACACGCTAGATATCCACGTAATCACCTTAATTAAACTATGTACCTAACCTCGGATTAAATTATACTTTTCGAGAGCAACTGTTTTTTTTTAAAGTCGGTTAATATACATTTGTTGTATACCAAAACCTTCTTATTTCCAGAATGTAACGAATACATTACTGAAAACCGCATTAAAATCGGTCCAGCAAACATACGGGTCAAGCGCCGAACCTCCTTTTTTAGGATTCCGTACCCAAAGAGTAAGAACGGGACCCTATTTACCTATTTACTGCCGCTATAACTACAAATACTAAAAACAGAATAAAATAAATATTTGAGTGGGGCTCCCATACAACAAACGTGATTTTTTGCCGTTTTTTACTACTAGGTAGGTAGCAAGAGCATTGACTTGACTTGACATCTCTTATTTTTACTCTTTGGCACCACTTCCTTCTAGAATATTCCAACAAACATCTGCGCATGTCCTGGCACGTTTCTTCATAAATCGGCTATTGCGCAGTCATATGGACCTAGTATGTACTTATAGTACACCTGGAGTGCTCATTGCTTCGTTCGATTTATTTTATACTAGCGACCCACCCCGGCTTCGCACGGGTGCAATGCTGATAAATTATGCATGTATTATACATATAAACCTTCCTCTTGAATCACTCTATCTATTAAAAAAAAACCGCATCAAAATCCGTTGCGTAGTTTTAAAGATTTAAGCATACAAAGGGACATAGGGACAGAGAAAGCGACTTTGTTTTATACTATGTAGTGATGATACCTAATGAAACTCATAAATAAATATAGTGAATGTTAGCTACTATGCCAGCAATAGCACACTTTTGGCTCCCGTTATTTTAACAGAATGCAGCAATCCTGTAATTGTTAATTTGATTTGATAAATGACAAACTTCGTTACTTAAGTCATACTTAAAAACAAAACAAACCAAAAAACATATTCTGATGTACGTGGACATGAACACATTTATGAGGATATAAAAAAAGTGGTTATTTTGTAGGGCAAAAAACTAAATGCTCACCAAAATGGCTTTTTTCACCAAAATTTCAAATTGGTGCTAGGCGGCTAAAACTCGAGGTGGAAAGTCAGATCTGGTATTTTCAGGTGGCTTGTGTTTTAACGCCTACCAAATATGATTAAACGCCTACCAAATATATTGATAAATTACTACCAATAAATTCTTAATGCTCACCAAAACGGATGAATGCTCACCAAATAGTGTATCCCAAACTATTCTATAAATAAAGCAAATAATTCTTTTTCTTACATCCTATAAAAATATATGACCACCTAAAAAGTTAATTTCAGACCAAATAATCTATATTACTGTCAAATGGATGTCACCAATATTTTATATTATTACTTCCATTTTAGTCATTTTTAGGGTTCCGTACCTCAAAAGGAAAAAACGGAACCCTTATAGGATCACTTTGTTGTCCGTCTGTCCGTCCGTCCGTCCGTCCGTCTGTCAAGACCCTTTTTCTCAGGAACGCGTGGAGGTATGAAGCTGAAATTTATATCAATTACTCAGGTCTACTGTCCCTTGAAGCTGTGAAAAAATCAAACTTCTAAGCCAACGCAATCAAAAGATACAGCCGTTTATGCCGCAAATTTTCGACACTTGCAAGGGAATCAAAACCTACAGGGTGCTTCCCGTGAACTCAGAATCTTGAAATTTGGTACGAAGCAACGTCTTATAGCATAGATAAAGGAAAAATTACGAAAACCATAAAATTTTTTTTAATACCTAACTTTGCACCTAATTTATATGGGGCGCTATACATACCAGGTGCAAACTTAACTTAACCACTTAGGGATGGAAAGTGTTTGTACGGAACCCTCGGTGCGCGAGTCCGACTCGCACTTGGCCGGTTTTTTTGCTGAGCACAGTGCCAAATAATGCTACATTTTTCGCCACGGACAACCTGATACAGGTTTTTTCATCGGCCATCTTTGTTCATGTTCATTTCATCTCATGTTTTTATAATTTAATTTTTGTTTTTCTCATGGTTTTATTCTTTATAAAGTGAATATTATTATAAACTGACATTGGCAAAAGCCTCGAGCTGCCATTCCTTGATTTAATTAATTAACCTGATACAGAATTGGTTAGAACTTATCATTAGAAACCTCGGAATATACTACAACAGGTAGCTATTGTGTTTATTTTCCAACTTATTCATGTTGGTAAAGTGACGTAATTTTCGGGCAAAAGAAAATCAAAGTAATCCATCTCTTCAACTTTAATATTTTGAATTATAATGTTTAACCTTTTGACCGCCACAGTCGGCTGTGGCCGTCAACAAAAAATCGTGCCCCTGACGCCACGTCGGCCACAGCCGTCCAAATTTCAATCATCAAAAACTTTGTAATTCTAACCGCTACAAGTATTTTTCAATCCCTGTTGATTTTGGGGCACATCTTTTTTTTTTTACTCTGGCGTCAGTGGCACGGTAAATTGCTAGACCGCTTGGCGGTCAATAGGTTAAAAGGTAATACTGATCGTAGCTTTGTTTAGAAACGATTTACAACCTTCTACAGGCATTAGAAGTCAAGATATTAACTATTTTAGTTTTTTTGTTTTTATTTTTTTTCTCCCAAACGTGCAAGTAGTGGCTGGTAATTTTGATATGGGAAGTACCTCTGAGTGTCCTGAACATGTGATATTAAAATGGGCGCGGTAGCTCGTGGGGTCTTCAAGATACATGCCAATAAAACTTTTTGTCAGGGCTGCCAAAATAATTCGATCAAATTTTCGGTTAATTAATTTTTATGTAAACATTCATAGGAAATTTCTTTTCTACTTACTTTACAAATAATCACAACATTTTAATTAAAAAAATATATAATAAAAACAAAAAATATTATTCCGGTTTCATAAAATGTAGGTACGAAAACAACTTTTTTATTTTACATATGCTGGTGTCCGGAAATCCCGCTCTTCCATCAATAGAATATAATAGAAAAAAACCAAAACAAATAATACTATAAGTATAAATATTATGTATACAAATATGTCTATGTTGAAAATTAAAAAGATTCGTCACTTTTGGAGTCACTTAGAGTCAATGTTGGTGTTAAGGTTCAAAAGAGACGAACATTTTTCATGCCACGGCTGTACCATCAAGACGGCTGCCTAAACCTTATCCTTCACCGACTAGACCGCAAGATTATAGTGATTATTAACTAACATCATTAGTTGAACATTGCGGCGAGCAAATTAAAAGGGCAATACATGTATCAATGAATGAGTCACTTATGTATTTTCTGGTTATTTACAATAAACATATGGACAAAAAGTAAGATACAAATTAGCAATAAACAACGCCATCAGCAGGATGACTAGGTACTTAAATTCTTATAAACATGCGATCATTGAGGTGTGAATATTGGAGATGAAAAAGTAAAAGAAGGTCAGAACGGCAAAATGTGTGAGTCTACATATGTTACAAATGCATTTAAGACATTTTCAGATTTCTAACATATGTAGGTAAGGATGTTTCCCTACAATCACTACATATTATAAAACAAAGCCTTTAAAACTACGCATCATATTCATTAAGATTACCACCTGTTTTTTAAAAACCTTCCCTATGAATAAACTCGGCCGACTTAGCCGAAAATTGAATTCTAATAGAATGTCTAATTTCAAAAGAGAAGACGGTTTGCCACTTACTACCGGCTTGGGAGCCGGTTTTACATCTTATCAAGGGTCAAGCAAGACACAAGAGTGGAAACCCTGGGCCTCGAACGGTGTAAATTAGCGAGTGTATTACAAGTAGGTTGGTTTTCTCCGCGTTTAACATAATACCGTTGTCATGGGACCATTGCACAATCTTACATACAAGCTCCCTGTGCGCAGTCAAGTTTGCCGCCATTTTTTTTTTATATAATTTGAAAGAATATCATCTAGAATAGACCTCGAGTATATTTATTATACAATTAAATTACTATCATTTATAATGATTAATGAAATACTGGGGGTTTCAAACTGACAGTTGACAGCTTCGCTCCAAAACGCATCTAAACTTGCGACGACCGACGACGTCACGTCATCTTTGTTTGCCAATGAACAATGAAAAATTTGATCGTAGTTGCTAAAATTAATGAATTCCGGCTTTCTTGAATAAATAGGTTTCTTTCTGTCAAACAAAAATTGACGGAGATATGATTGTTTAAAGAGCGCGTGGCAGCGCAATCACAGCCTCCCTTAAGCCCTTTAACCCTTCACCGTTTTAGAAAAAGGTTTTTTACTACATATTGCAATGAAGGATGTAGCTCTCTTAATTACCTTAACAATGGTTTTTTATAAATTGTGATAT
This sequence comes from Apotomis capreana, assembly GCA_947623375.1. NCBI lineage: Eukaryota > Metazoa > Arthropoda > Insecta > Lepidoptera > Tortricidae > Apotomis > Apotomis capreana. The sequence continues at coordinate 4,087,717 of OX392519.1, forward strand.
CATGAAAATTGAAGGAGTTATATTATTTTACCTACTCACCTACCCAAAAACTTATCATATTTTTTTCTACTTAGTAACTGAAAATTTCGGAGTATGAATATTTGGAGCAATGTGAAAGTACGCAGTATAATAGAGACCCACAACTATTGTAATGTGTATATATATACATAATATGGCTCATATATTTTGGAAACGTAGGCATGAACACATACCAACGTTCTTATATGTCATATATAACACATTTAACACAAATGGCAATATTTTACTCTAAATTAAATTATTTTTAAATATGTAATCATATATATTTACTGTTTTAATTTAGGGGTAGTTTTAAGGGTAGAAAAGCTTAAGAATATGATAATCATTTTCGAGAGTGTGGAATAATATTTAAATCCTTTTCATTTGATCAAAAAAAAAATTAACAATTTTTTATCAAGGGGTAGTTTTCAAGGGTTGAAAGGGGGTTAAAAATTTGATAATTATTATAGAGAATATAAAATATTACTTACTCTATACTTACATCTTTTTATATCATACCAAAGTATTTTTTTGTGATTTTTTCAATTTAGGGGTTGTTTGCAAGGGTTGTAAGATTTTCAAGGGGTTGAAAATGATTTTAATATGAGGTAATTATGTTAGAAAATACTTTACAATTTCACCACTTACTATTAGACATATTTTCTAGCGATAAAATGGCTCAATGTAAATTTTTCCATTAAGGGGTTGTTTACACCCCTTAAAAATAATAGGCGGAGTTCAGATCATTATCACTTTTGAAGTTAAGGGTAAGATGAGCCTAATTCCAAAATTTCATGCAAATCGGTTCACAGTAAAAAAATTCGGAGGTAAGACCGTATTTTTCGCTTCAATGACTGCACTATAGCTGTGCCCCGCGGTGTTACCCGCTCATCCCACGGGAACACTAAATTTATTCGGGATGAAAAGTATTCTATGTCCTTTCCCGGGTCTCAAACTATCTCCATACCAAATTACATCTAAATCGGTTCAGCGGTTTAAGCGTGATTCATAAATATCTGAACACGACTCTTATTGACTGGGCGTTACAGATATTTATGAACGTCTTATATGGTGATGATGATGTTGGTGTCATTATAACACCTATTTATTATTGTTTTATCGTAAAGATTACGCTAAAATAAGCATGTTTTATGGAAACAACTTTTCTCTAAAATCAAAAATGGCCGAGATATTCGCCCTCAAAGATTGATGTCTTTCAAGGGAGCTGGGACATAGAAAAATTTTGATGGATGTTGGTGTCATTATAACACCTATTTATTATTGTTTTATCGTAAAGATTACGCTAAAATAAGCATGTTTTATGGAAACAACTTTTCTCTAAAATCAAAAATGGCCGAGATATTCGCCCTCAAAGATTGATGTCTTTCAAGGGAGCTGGGACAGAAAAATTTTGATGGATGTTGGTGTCATTATAACACCTATTTATTATTGTTTTATCGTAAAGATTACGCTAAAATAAGCATGTTTTATGGAAACAACTTTTCTCTAAAATCAAAAATGGCCGAGATATTCGCCCTCAAAGATTGATGTTTTTCAAGGGAGCTGGGACATAGAAAAATTTTGATGGATGTTGGTGTCATTATAACACCTATTTATTATTGTTTTATCGTAAAGATTACGCTAAAATAAGCACGTTTTATGGAAACAACTTTTCTCTAAAATCAAAAATGGCTGAGATATTCGCCCTCAAAGATTGATGTTTTTCAAGGGAGCTGGGACATTTTGATGGATGTTGGTGTCATTATAACACCTATTTTTTATGATGCTATCGTATATAATCGCCTTTTGTATTGTACGAGCGCGCGGCGCTTTGCCAGTCTAGAGCATGTTGGTTATAATTTCTTTGTCCTCTTATCGAACCGAAACGGCTAGATGAATTTTAAGTTTTAACCAATTTTGGTAATACAGGGTTTGCTGGACGCCCAAATATGGTTAAAAAATACTTTTTACCCGACTACGGTAAAGAATAAGTTTCTGTCAAAAATGACATTTTAGTGGCAAGCTTTTATAGCCGACTGTACTTTTCTTTGGATATCCATCAAATGCTCACTGAGACGATTCTAAAGAGCCCAAGCTCGGTAGGATTGCTTTTTTCTATTATAGAGTTCCTATGGCCACCTTCCGGCTCCATTATCAGATCACTCCCATGGTACCATATTATTGTATTGTCATCAAAGTTAAGTAAGTATGCAAAATTTCAGCTCAATCGGTTGACGATATCTGCTTCAAAATTGAGTTGCAAGATTTCACCCGAACAAACATAACTTAATAGATACATAAAAAAAGTTATCAGATCCCAGGAAAAGCCAAGTCCCTAAGCCCTGACTTTTCTAACCTACACCTTGGTTTAAAAAGTATGGCTTGGCCATTTCACACATCAGTTTATGTCTTTAATATTGTGATACAATTATTAATCTAAATTCCTAATATCTATGAAACAAATCGGCCATTAAATACTCCGCGCCTACTGAAGTTTTAAGAGCAATATTAATGTAGCGTTACCTGTGGTCTATTATTTTATATAGGAGATACAGACTGTTGCTTGGTTTTTTGACTCAAAAGTGGTTTGTTTTGTCATCAAATGCAGTATTCAGGCATGGACTTAGAGGACCAGGGCCCCTAGGCACTTGGCATTTGGGGCCCCCTCCACTGTCTCGAAACACTTCTATTTTTTTAGCAAATGAAATCATATAATATACAATCGAGTTTAATTGAATAACTAAATGAAATAATGAACTTTATTTTGTAAGGCCACAAGGGCATTTTACATTTTCCGTTGTTAGGGTTCCGTACCCAAAGGGTAAAAACGGGACCCTATTACTGAGACTTCACTGTCCGTCCGTCCGTCTGTCACCAGGCTGTATCTCAAGAACGGTGCTAGCTAGACAGTTGAAATTTTCACAGATGATGTATTTCTGTTGCCGCTATAACAACAAATACTAAAAATAAAATAAAATAAATATTAAAGGGGGGCTCACATACAACAAAGGGATTGGTTGCGTTAACTTTGCACCTCATTTGTATGGAGCGCTATACATACCAGGTGCAAACTTAACTTAACCACTTAAGGATGGAAAGTGTTTGTACGGAACCCTCGGTGCGCGAGTCCGACTCGCACTTGACCGGTTTTTTTACTTTTGAGGTACGGAAACCTAAAAATATTTTTTCTTAATTTTACGCGCACGTAGATTTTTTCCAAAATGAGCCATAATGTAATAAAAATAAGAATAGTAATTTAGGAACGGTAGCTACCTATACCTATTTCATGGATATACCGTCTGTTGACAACCAAAACACTATAAGTAACAAATACCTACTTATATAAAGCTCGTATCTAAGTGTCAATCTACTTACTAGATACGAGGTTTTGAAGAGTAGTGACAGAAATTTTAGTGAGTTTTGGTTGTCACCAGGCTATATACGACTATATCGTTCAGATATTTGTGAACACCTTGTTGAACTGTATATAAATGCCATTCAATCTCTCTTGTAAAATTATTGACGGCGATTGTATTCATATTAGTACAAGATTTACTTAGGTTGGGACTTTATAGGCCAATTGGTGTAAATAGTCACAAGATATTAATCTATTTATTTATTTATTTAAATGTTCCAGACATTTTATGTAATTATGCAGGTTTTATGTAAACGTCCATGTTTAGGTGATTATTACATATTTTTTTAGGCAAAAACACACACTAAAATTGAAAATTACACGATACTTTGAAAAATAAAGTACAAACTGTACAATGACATAGTATCTTTTGTAATCTTACACACACTTTTGTGAATATTCCAAAAAGGTTCAGGAAATATACAAAAAACTGTGTTTTTCAGAAAGAAATGTAAAATAACAAGTATTGTATGTAATAATAGCCGTTTCAATCGTTGTAAATACATATCTAAATGTACTTTTCCCATATATTCAATGTAATTATACAGATTTTATGTAAATGTCCAAGTTTTTAGTGATTCTGACATGCCTTTTATGTAAAAACACACACTATAATTGAAAATTCCACGATATTTTGTGAAATAAAGAAAAACCTGTATAATTACGGAATATTTATGAGAACTTACAGATACTTTAGGGAAAATTCCAAAAAGGTACAGGAAATTTGCAAAAAAATGTGTTTTTCAGAAAGATATGTAAAATAACAAGTTTCGTATGTAAGATAGCCGTTTCAATCGTTGTAAATACATGTCTAAATGTACTTTGCCTACACATTCAATGTAATTATACAGATTTTATGTAAACGTCCAAGTTTTTAGTGATTTTTTACATGACTTTTATGTAAAAACACACACAATAATTGAAAATTACACGATATTTTGTGAAATAAAGAAAAACCTGTATAATTACAGAATATTTATGAAATCTTACTGATACATTTGGGATAATTACAAAACTATGTAAAATGACGAGTTCCGTATGTAATAAAAGCGTTATAAATACATATTGAAATGTATTTTTCCCAAACATTCCATGTAATTATACAGAGTTTATGTACATATACAAATTTTTTATGATTATTACATATTGTTTATGAAAAAACACAGAATTAAATTGAAAATTACACGATATATTGAAAAATAAAGAAAAAACTGAAAATTTACTTAATATTCTACGTAATCCTACTAAAATTATTATGATCATTACAAAAAACTTATGTAATTTCACATAAAAATGGGTTTTTTCTGAAGATGTGTAGAATGACGACTTATGTATGTAAAATTACAGTTTTAAGCGTTATAAATACATATTGAAATGTATTTGTCCCAGACGCTCTATGTGATTTTACAGATTTTATGTAAACGTACACATATTATTAATTATTACATATTTTTTTTGTAAAAAGACATCAAAATCGTTGAATTTAACGAAGATATTTAAAATTACCAAAAATTATGGAAAAAAACCAAAATTTTGGTACTTTTCCCAGGTTTTGAGGGAATTATACAGGTTTCTGTAATTTTTTTGTGTGTAAAATCACATAATTTTTAACAGTGTAGTAGTGTACTTCTGTGAAGTACGAGATTTAAAAATATGTTGTTTATTTTTATAATTTTCAGTAAAAGTCATAGATATAGTATACTGGTAAAAATACTAATTAAGCTATCAAATTCTTTACACGAAATAGCTAACATAAATGTATGACAACTAAGTACATATTATATACTTAAACGCAGTATTTTAAAGAACTACATGGTAAAAGAGCATGAAAAAACATGCATTTTACAATGCATGTGTATGGAAAAACATGCATTTTACAATGTAGTTCTTAAAATACTACTACTAATAATTAATACTGTGTGTTTTTCACACGTTTAGCAGGTTTTGCGCGCGATTGTGACGTCACAACTCAGCTATTATTTTTCATGGAGCGTTTTTAATGTCTAGTAAGCGACTCAATTCTGCCATACGATTAAATAAATGTTAAGTAGACATCCCAACTAGCAAAATCAGTACTTATTGTATTCTTCAAGACTACTTTATAAGATACTTGTAGTTTGCTACAAGCCTGGGATTTGGGCGCAGTTATAGGAGCATTATTTGCTTATAATGCTCTTATAATCAACTCACAAAATGTCAGAAAGCCCTATAATACACTTGCAGAAGCGCAATTGCTTCTATAATGTTCTGAGACTACACATTTTTAAACACAAATAATCTTATTAGTATCTGACATAAGTATATTACAAGAGTAATATTGTTTATAATGCACTACTAATGTTCTTAGTTATTGGTTATAAGTACTTTTTATAAAAAATATCTCTTCGTTGTATCGGCCGGTTGGTGTTTTGTTTTATTGTGATAAAAAAAATATGTACACTTAAGTATTCCTACTATTTCCTTTTAATGAAACTATTTCGTAATCGAAAATCGTATATTGGTTTTATTATAAAGTATTGTGTGTGAACTCGCCGGGGAAGTCATTTTTATTGTAAATGTCTACCAAAAATAGTTTAATTTCACAATGCCCCTTGAAAAGCATCACATATCATAAATATTGTTGACATAATATTTTAACAATTATTATGAACATTCGCCATGTTTTTAAATTACTCTTCGTTGAGTTGTTATACGACAGTTATAGGCAAATTTGCACTTAAAGCAGACTCAATTGAGGCAACTCGCCGCCATATTAATGAAAAATAAAAGACAGTGTTGCCAGAGCCATTGTGTCATAAGTTACGTTTATTTTGATTTTAATAAAAAAAAACCGGCGCGAGTCCGATTCGCGTAGGGTTCCAAAGGTACCAGCTATGAAAGCATAAAATACTGAATACAAAAAACTTGGCTGGATTGAAACCTTGTTAGTCTGAAATAATGTAATGAATCAAATGGGGAGTTATAGCAATCCATAACTCCCGCAGGAACTATAAAGGCCTTTGTCCTTCAGTACACCTGCATGTAATAACAACTTTTACGAGCAAATGTGATCCTAAATAAGTTTGTAACACCAAGAAAAAAGCCGTCACTTCTTAAAAATATGGCCAATGACGAATAATGTCTATAGATGCGAAGCTGGTTGCTAACATTTCTAGCCCAGCGGCTAGAAACGGCTTATTTGGCTTATTATCATTTCTAGCGATAACAAGCGGCTGGAAACGGCTGCTTACATTTCATTGACATATTCACATGATTCAATGTTTGTTTTTGTTATTTTTCTTTTCATTTATTTACTATAGGATCGATTTAACATAAATAGACATAAACAATGACTTTTGCATCTGTATTAAGTGTTAAAAACTCGAAATTCTCTTACAAAATGTGAAAGAGCAGTGCAATAGGACTATTTTAATAATTTATTGGTGAGAGATGAATTGGAAATAGGTATTTATCAGTATCAGTAACCTAGTAATAGTAAGCATCCCCGCATGCGCCGCGCACCCCTCAGCCCCCCACACGCATTTATCCTGCCGCGCGAGATTCCCGCGTTTGGTTTACAATGATGATTAGATCCAAAATAAACTGATTTAGCTACCTTTATTCTTATAATTTTCATACACCGCCACCTTAACACAAACGTTGTTTCATAGTTTACTTTCGTATCTGAATTAAGTAAATTAGTAGGTACAAATGGTGTCTTCGGGGTCTATTTTAAAAAAAAAAGTGCTACTGTATAACAAAAATAAAAGTTGAACAAAAAAAAATGTAATAGAAATCATTTCTTTATTTGATGCTCAAGTCGGGTATCTACCCGGTATCAAGCGGCTGGTTATTCGTTTCTAGCCGCTGCTTTCGGTTACTACCGGCTTACAAGCCGCTGGTTTACAACTATAATAATGTCATATTCATCATATCAGCCGTTCACTGCTGGACAAAGGCCTCCACAAATTTCTCCACAACGATTGGTCATGCGCCGCCCTCATCCAATTGCTCCCGCAAACCTAACCAGGTCGATCCGCCAGGTTGGCTTTCCATGCTGCGTGTTCCGGCACGCGGTGTGCCGTGAAGCTGTGCGTAGATTTAAAAATTTGCCTTACTAATATATAGACCAAAATAATGTTGTATGCCTTCGGACTACACATTGAGGTTTAAAAATAATTATATCTTGAAAAGTATATGACGTAAAAATAAACTACACGCAGATTTTGGGTCCAAATAGCATATATATACTCTCAGGAAAAAATATAACAGAAATATCTTTGTACACTCTAATGTTCTCACTTCAAAATTTTTAACAAAAACTATTGTAAAGTTACGATATGTGCTCAGAAATCAAAAGTTACTTACATGTTATGAGAGGGTCAAAAGTTACGAAAAATGTAACAAATGTAACCATCTGGCAACGCTGATCATGAGTGACAGATACGAAGTATTTACTAGTAAAGTGATTACTCGAGTAGCTTATAAGGTTGCTTAATCTAATAACGCTCTTAACCAGGACAATTACACTTATATGAATCTTGAAGAAGACTACTAAGAATGCAAACTTATAATAACCTCAGCTTAGTGTATTATAAAATCTTATACTCTTATAAAACACTACTGTAGGATCAAATATTATTCAAGACAATTTAATCTCTGTGTATACCATTATAGGATACTTATACTTATAAGTGTCATTCAAGATAATCTTGTAGCCAACTAGAAGACTGTGCAATAGGAACGAATGATCTTGAGAGTATTTACGCTTGCGAAATGTTACTATTAGTATAAGTATCCTATTACCGTCCTAGGTGCTAGTCTTAAAGCACACTATAAGACCGAAATAAAAAAATGAATGCTCTTGAGTATGTTACAGCTTGTTAAATGCTATTATAAGTAGAAGACTCTACAACAATGCCTTTATAAGATCGTTAATAGTAGATATTTACTTATAATATTTATTTATAGGATTACTTTGCTAGTTGGGATGTCTTATTTTGACTCAACATTTTGAAGTTCTTATAGTGTCTTAATCACATTGGTTAGTATGGGACATGTGATTTGTATGAAAATCCCATTTAAATGGTACAATGCTTTTTTTTTGCAAGTTCCCAATTCATATGGAAATTGTATGGTGATCGCATTGCATTTTATTCTGAAGGACTCAACTGTTGTTACTCAAAATCACATGTAAGTTATTTTAATGACAGTTTTCTGTATTTAAGATGGAGGCTTCTTAGGAGATATTTACTTATTTGATATCAATTATTTTTGGGGGTTCAGTCGTGTATTAGCTGTCAGTATTACAACAGGAAAACCATCCTAGCACATTTTTACACTTATATGAAGCTAAAGACAGTAGGACACAAAAGAGTAGAAATTAAAAATATCGGCCAAGTGCGAGTGAGACTCGCGCACGAAGGGTTCCGTACCATTATCCGTAAGTTTGTTGTATGGGAGCCCCCCTTAAATATTTATATTATTTTATTTTTAGTATTTGTTGTTATAGCGGCAATAAAAATACATCATCTGTGAAAATTTCAACTGTCTAGCTATCACCGTTCTTGAGATACAGCCTGGTGACAGACGGACGGACGGACGGACAGCGAAGTTTCAGAAATAGGGTCCCGTTTTTACCCTTGGGGTACGGAACCCTAAAAAGTGGCAATACTGTAGTGTCGTCCCTTTCTAATCAAACTAAGGAAAAGGGACTCTTTTGTGTCGTGCTATATAGCCTATATAGTATATATATCTATATATACTATATAGATCGACATACAGACAAATGGTCGCCGACCTCCGGGATGGAGACGGCACATGAAGAAGAAGAAGAATATAGCCTAGCAACCCCGCTCAGGAATAGTGGCGCTACATACAGCTTTCATATTGAAATAATGAGCATACGTCATATATTCGGCATTATTAAACGTCAGTAGCGATTTGTCATCAACCAAATTCAAACACTGTTTACCGGAAAGCTGCTCAATCCTTCGTTCTTCTTGCGGAACAAATTCTGAATCCTATTGAAAAAACTTGACTTTTTCCACTGTGGATAGTTTTGGCTTAATTATGCAAACAAAATATTTGATATATGCGGAATATTGAGTCCTGTTTATTATTAATTATTATTATTAATTCGTTTATCGCGGCTCGAAGCTTTGTGCCAGTATCCGCTTTTTAGGTTTATAAATTATAACCAATGCATGACTTCCGTGTTAAATAAGACTTATGAAAAAATAAAAAATAAAACAAGAGATGAGATGAACATGAACATAAATGACCGAAGAATCCCCTCCTTGTTTACATCAGTGACATTCACCGACTTTCAACGTCAGTTACCAAAAATGAATTAGTACAGTCGAGTCCATTTACCACATCTACACACTTAAGAGAACAATAATATCTGAACACGATCCTATTATTGTCAGGAGCATAAAATCGTATTCAGATATTTTTGTTTCACTTCTCCCTCTAGATCGTATTCAACGGAGAGCGACTCGTATCGTCGGCTGCCAGCGAACTTCAGATCGGCTTGACTCCTTGGCGCTACGTAGAGATGTAGCCTCTCTCTGCATCTTTTATCGCTTGTATTAACGGGGAGTGCTCCGAGGAGTTGTTCGGATTGATTCCTGCCGCTTCTTTCCGCCATCGTTCTACGCGACAATCCTTTCATCCTCACCACTTAGATAGTTGGCAGTCCACAACTGTGCGCTTTTCTAGAAATTTCCTGCCTCGCACGACTGCATTGTGGAATGAATTGTCGCTTGCGGTATTTCCGGACCGATACGACCTTCAAGAAAAGAGCGTTTTCCCACCTGAAAGGCCGGCAACGCACTTGTGACTCCTCTGGTGTTGCAGGTGTCTATATGGGCGACGGTAATCTCTTTCCATCAGGCGATTCGTTTGCTCGTTTGCCCCCTATGACATAAAAAAAGTGTGTAGATGTAAATGAACTCGACTGTACCACTAAATATCCGCAATATGGCGTGGGCTGAAAAAGATCATGTTGGACTATACATAATATGTATGTAGATGCAATGTGACTTACGACCTTTCATCAACCGGCCGCTCTCCGCCTGCATATCCGTCCGTCTGTGCGTCTGTGCATCCGTTCATAGCATTGTTTGAAGTTCGATTTGTTTCCAACATTTCGGTGTAACGGTGACAATAGACAGTTTTCCACCGACTTCAGAAAAGGAGGGTTCTCAATCTCGACTGTAGGTATGTTGTTTTTTGTTTTTTGTATGTGTGAATCGATTTTGATGATTAATTTGTATGTTGGTAGCTTGGTAGATAGATATAGATGGTACATTCAGACGTGGTCGCATAATAAATAATAAATGTTATAATTATAAATGTTATCGAAATTGATTTAGCGCTTTTTGAGAAAATTAACAAAAACGAAATATATTTCGATCAATGAATGCGGTTATTATTTGTGGGAAATTGATATTAAGAGACTCAGTGGCGGATTATCCCTAAGGCAAAGTAGGCACGTGCCTAGGGGCGCGAGGTTCCAAAGGGGCGCGTGCAGCGCGCGCCTTTGCCAGTATTATCAGTATTATAACTAAGAAAAACATGTTTTTTTTTCCTATTAAAACGTCATAAAATTAAATATGTTAGTAAGTTTGCGACAACATACACAATATAAAAGACATGCAAAAATATTGTCCAGTCACCTGTCATATTTCAATTAATTCAGAAAGTAATAATATCAATCCATTCCAGTTCGTCCACAAAATGTTTGTAATAAGTATGCAAGGGAGAGTAGACGGCCATCAGGGGCTAGAGGGATCGGTGATGTAATCGTCAGTGTGTCAGATACCGTCAGTAGGTAAAACTTACGGAAGATGATTCAACGAAAGGAGTGGCGACGAGTGTACCGAAGTAGAACTGGTCCATAAAACTAGATGCAAAAAAAATAGAGCTACTCTAGTGGCTCTGTGAGCCGAAGAGAAGAAAGAAGAGTTTGTTTCCAAATAACTGAAATTTGTATTTTTTTAGCCCCAATATTGCCGCCATTTTGTGAAAGAAAACGAAAAACTAAATCGAAGAATTAATTATCGAACCTAATAGTGACAAAATTTCATGAGAATCGGTTGGGAAATGCAACCGGTAGGCGAGAACAGCCGGCAGTCTGGACAACTGGACAATCCGGACATACGAAAAAATGTTTGGCCACGTTGTAACGGAGGTGCTTCGCTCGCTCGGTTGACGAAGCTTTGTGATTCGACTCGATCTTCGGCTCGTAGCAAGATCTCTCCGTCGGGACCGAAAATTATATTGAATTTTGATGCTAGTGCGGAAAATCAATTTACGTTATTGCTAATGAAAAATTTCGCGCTCGCTACGCTCGCGTTTTCATCTGAATTTTTTTTTACCCTTTTGAAAAATTTTGTGCTCGGCGCTCACGTTTTCATCTCGAAATTTTTCGAAAGGAAGGGTTAAAACAGAGCTGTTTTGACCCTTCCTTTCGAAAAATTTCGCGCTCGCTACGCTCGCATTCTTATCACGTGTTGTCATAAACCGTCCCTTCCAAATTCGCTCGCTACGCTCGCGTTTTCACCTCATTAAGCTTCCTATCCTCTAGCAAATTAATATATGGTCGCTTGAGGGGCGCCGATGATGTGTTTGCCTAGGGCGCTCTCGACCCTTAATCCGCCACTGAAGAGACTAAAGCCCCACTTAATACTTCGTGCAATGAAAGTTTCTCCATGTACAAGCCTAACTATTAAATATATGAACATGCAAATAAAACAATTTAAAACGATTATAATATTAATTATTTATATAAAACCCCTCATTTACCCCCCTTACACCTTAACAGGCCAAGATCAGCATATCAATGTCGAATGACATCCTGCTTCGCGCGGCTTCTCCAAAATCGTACGCACGAATCAGATTTTTCCACGCGCCCGCACCTATACGCAGCGTGTGTGTGTGTGCGTGTCACACATGCGTGATAATGCGTGCGGCAAAAATGCTACTCCGCGACTCGGTTAAATATCGGGTGGATAGGGCACTCCATGGAGACGCATCATATCATATTATACAGGGGATGTAAGAAACTGGATATCCTGCCTCGAAGTGGACATATATGTTTGGAGTTCATATGAGAGATACAATCGAAGACTAACAGAATGGAGTTTTCGGTTTGGTTGTTGTTGTTGTTTAGCCTAGAGCCCGATGCATCCATGACCATTGACCATGGTGATAATCATGTAGAAATAGAGCGAAGGAAGTGAAGGGAAGAGAGGAACCACATTGAGGAAGAATGACATATGTCAGAAACTTAACAGAAAGATGCACAAGATAATTATTAATATAAAAGTGCTTATTTTAGTACCTCTACGTTTCAGATGTGCTGTCCCCACCATAATCTCGAAGAAATGAAGGGTTTTCGTTTTGCGCTGAAAATACTGTAAGATTAAATCAATGTATGCTCAAGATAGTCAAGATGATGTCATAATTTTGCAATCTAATGAATATTCTGTTCCAGAGATACAATTTGACGTTGACGGCCGAAAATTTGGAGCAAAAAATTTATTAAAAAGAGGTGGATAGGGTAGCCGGTGGAGGATACACTCCTGCTGCCAAGTGGATCAGTATAGCATGGCCCACTTATTGGCTCTTTGTGTAAAACGCAGCGTAAATTAGTTCTGGAAGGCGGCGACGCGACTGTCTTAGGGCGTGGCCACATGTCCACGACACGGCGTCGTAAACGTAAAACGACACGGTGTCGCGTCGGAGCGCGACACATTATCCACCGTGCGAATATACGTCGCCGCGTCGTGAAAACACACGACACGGCGTCGTAAACGTAAAACGACACGGTGTCGCGTCGGAGCGCGACACATTATCCACCGTGCGAATATACGTTGCCACGTCGTGAAAACACACGACAATCCCAACATCTCCAGAGGTCGAACTGGTTTCCTAAATACATTTTGCCTTTTTAAACGAGGCGATATTTTCCATAATAGTTCTTCAAAACTTGACACAGACATTCTAAAATAATCATAAAACTTGTGATCACTTATTTTTAAAGCCTCGTACTTCCTTTTGAAATGACTGCCATCATGGTTCATGGTTCATAATAGAAAGATATATGGATTTATCCAACATTTTCGTTTCTTCTGCTTTTTCTTCATGCTTCTTCTTAAAAGCAACAATAGCAGAATACGTGTGATAGGATCCATGTCGAATTGAAAACTGATCGCAAAATATTTTGAACATGTACGAGAAGCTGCGGCGTCGTAATCGAACGTGGCACCGCACCGTGCATCTACTCAACACAACAAAGTTAATCTGCCCGGCGCGCGGCGCGACCTGCGGTGCCCGGTGCAGCATGTGTTTTCACGACGCGGCAAAGTATGTTCACACGGTGGATAATGTGTCGCGCTCCGACGCGACACAGCGTCGTTTTAAGTTTACGACGCCGTGTCGTGTGTTTTCATGACGCGGCAACGTATATTCGCACGGTGGATAATGTGTCGCGCTCCGACGCGACACCGTGTCGTTTTACGTTTACGACGCCGTGTCGTGGACATGTGGCCACGCCCTTACGGGCAAGTCACTACGAAGGCGGCAATTTATTTTGGAAGTGCGTAAACAAAAGTTGAAGACGGACCCAAGAATCGACCGCTAGTCGAGCCATGGTGAGCCGGTCTTGATTTGAAATTAATTTATTATTTATTAAAACAAACTTTAAAACAGAGTCCCTCTCTTCGCCTTTCCCTGTTCCAACTTCCCCAACTAGTAAGGTGAATGAACTCACGAAATGCACGCACATACATACACATCGGACAAGCCTGTACACGTTGGTGTAGGTTAGTACTTAAGTCGAGTTTTTATATATTTTAAGACCAAAGATGTTATGAGATTATTTTCTTTTTTTAATACCAGTATTTTAATAGTTTTACTTGTGATTTTTAATTGCGTTGGTTTAAGATGATAATTGAATTATGACTTGATTAGTATTTCATGTGCATTTTATTATGTTATGTTAAGGTCAATAACCTTTGAAATCACACTAGTTTTATCCCTTGACTTTTGTCCTTATGTCTCAGGTATACCTATAGGTTTAGGATTTGTAAAAAACTTATATTTTATTCGTGGAGGTACTAAGCACCTAGGTTTTTAGAATATACTCCATTGGGAACACCGAAGATTAAATTGACTTTAAGGGTAAGTAATTAACTCATATCTCCTCTCTTTGTGTACGGAAATGCACGGCATCTGTTTTCATAGTAATAATTTAGTGGTTTGGCACCGACTTCAAAAGGTGAATCAAATGTGATCTGTACATGAACGGCTTTTCAGTTTTTTTTGAAGGAGGATACAATACAATACAACAATATACTTTATTGCACACAAAGAAAAAAATATTACATGAGAAGAAATCTTAAATTAAACAATGGTAGACAATAGGCGGTCTTATCGCTAAAGAGAGATCTCTTCCAGACAACTGAGGATCTGCGTAAGCTTCAAGCCGAAAACTGCGCAGGATCGGGACAAGTGGCGTACTCTCGTTTCGGAGGCTAAGATCCTGTTTGGGTCACTGAGCCAAAATAGTTAGTTTTTTGGAAGTCGGTTATTTTTTTGTTAAAAATGTTTTACCGTTATGCTTACGCTTGTAATTGTAACACTTTACGTACAGCAGCCTACTCAATCGCACATATAATTTTTCACCGCCCACCGCTCAATTTGACGGATGAGCATTAGAGCATCGAGCGAGCAAACACGCCGAATGAGCAATGAGCACTGAGCCTGTGATCAAGGGATGCGAGGGACGGCTAGTTAGAGGGGGTATTGATGCCTTTATACAACTGATTGGTGTTTTAAACATGGATTAACGCAGCTATTGCATTGCCGATGTTGCTAAGTGACCCAACGGAGTGAAGAATAACTGCCGGTCCCGGGTTCGAATCTTAAAAAGACGTTTTATGAAATTATGTATCTCGGTTGTGTGTTGAGTGTTAGGGATTATATTCAAGAGGCGACGAACTCGTTAGCTTAGCTTAACCTCAAGCTTAAGTTCCGAATTCAAAACGTCTGACGTCTCTATCACGACGTATTTGAATTAAAAAGCCAACTTACACTAGAGCCTCTGCTAATTTTATAAAGTTGTGTGATTGTCATGTCGTAGAGTAGTTGTTGTTGAATAGGTTCCTAACCTAACCTAACCTCTATCCCAGTGTTTTACAAACTGTGGGTCGCGACCCCCAGGGGGGTAGCGGCATATATCCAGGAGGGTCGCATGGATCAACATCGAGGAAGTCTCGTGACTGCAGATTATTCAAGCATGTACATTTTAATAAAACAGCAATAAGTCTTAGACATGTTCATTTATTTATTTTACGATTATAATATGTACTTTCTTATATTTTTACCTTTTTTATATTTTTTGCAAAGCAGTAAACTGCCTCCTGAATTTCTGATAAATACAGGGTAGGTTGCGTTCCAAAACGCATAGGTACCGGATGACTGATTGTCCAAGTTTAATCGTACAAAATGGGTTTTTAGGGGTCGCGAAGGATGATGGTCATTAATGAAATAATAATGAAATAATGAACTTAATTCTGCAAGTAGGCCACAAGGGCACTTTTACATGTCTGAGTCTACCGGCATTTCACAAGAGGAGACCACTGTTGAGAAGAAACGCCGAAAGAAACTCAAGATCGTGACACCAAAAAGTTTGATAAACACTGCATTCTAACCTAACCTAACCCTGCCCATTAGATAATTATGTTCCCGCTAGACGTTAGCGCCGTATTTGGCGCGCATCTGCCCCAGCTGCGACAGGTGGCTGGACTAGAATTAGTGGCTAGTTCACCTGCGCCGGCGCACTTTTGGAAATAGGCCGTTGACCCTGACCAGGGAGCCTATGGTGGTTATGGTTGCGTTAATGTGATCGTGATAAATAAGTGACAAAGCGTCTGTCACTCACACTCATTTTGTCAAAACCTTCATCTGCTGAACTATTAAAATATGGAACTCCTTGCCGGCTCATGTGTTTCCTCCTTATTATAACTTGGGACCCTTCAAACGAAGCGTGAAGAAGCGTCTCTTGGGCCAGCATGGCAATGTCAACTGACATGGCACCGTTGGTTTCTCGTCAGTTGCCATTGTGACTTGGGCTCCCCTTTTTACTTAAGTACCATCAGGCGAAGTAGAGCCACTATGTTTTGCCGTTATAAAAAGATAGTGACGGATGCTTTGTCACTTGTTTATCGCGTGATAAAAGCAACCATCATAGTGCAGGCGGCACGGAGCCGCGGTCTAGCATAAAAACCCGGAACATTACGGCCTTGTGTTACTAGATTTCAAAATTCGAAATAGGGAATCTACTAGATTAGGGTGGAACACACCAGATTAGGGTGCGACTCGCTAGATGGCGAATTTTGGATATCTGCCCCAGCCAAGGGCGTCGCCAGCCGAAGGTCCAGGGGGGGGCAAGTTGATATAAATGCAGAATGAGGAAAAAAGGAAGGAAGGTACAGCCTTGCTAGAGGATAGGAGGCTGCACCCAGCACATAAAAGTAGAAGTGGATTTCGGTTTACAGTCATATTCACAATGGTCATAATATACGGAGATGGAAACGCGAGCGTAGCGAGCGCGAATTTTTTTTTGGAAGGGGACCGTTAATAGCAGTTTTAGTGAGATAAAACGCGAGCGTAGCGAGCGCGACATTTTTTGTAAGGGGACGATTAATAATACTTAAAGACAGATAAAACGCGAGCGTAGCGAGCGCGAAATTTTTTTGTTAGGGGACGGTTAATAATACTTATGGTCAGATCAAACGCGTGCGCAATGTGACATTTTTCGAGAGGAAGGATCAAAATAAATCTAGATGAAAATTAACGCGAGCGAAGCGAGCGCGAAAATTTTCATTAGCAATAACGTAAATTGAAAAACAATCATTAAATTAATACATTTTGATGCAAGTGCGGAAAATCGCAAGTCATGGGACCGAAAGATCTTGCCACGAACCGAAGATCCACTGGCTGGACGCGACGAGTAAAGACTCAAGGTTGCCCAATAGACCGCAAAATCACAAAGCTTCATCAACCGAGCGAGTGAAGCATCTCCGTTACAACTTGGCCAAACATTCTTTCGTATTTTCGTATGTTCTCGCCTACCGGTCGCATTTCTTGTCAAAATGACGGGTAGTAATGGGACTGGAAACGTAAAGAAAAACAAATTTCAGTAATTTCGGAACAAACTCACGAGGTCTTCAGCTCACAGAGCCAGTAGTTCTATTATTTTATTTTAGTACCTATGCTATGTTTTATAGACCAGTTTTTCTTCGGTACTCTCTACAAAGTGTAACCTGTCAGTGTGAGACACGTCGCCACTCGTTTCGTAGAGTCACTTTCCGTGAGCTTTACTGACGGTAGCCCAACGATCTTCCTTTAGCTCCTGACCTGGCCTGGTACTGAATTCATTTGAGTTTCGATGTCCAAGAATGATCGATCAGACCTGTCAAGTGACTGGACATATTTTTGGATTTCTAGGGGGGGGCAGCTGCCCCCCCCTGCCCCCCCCTTGGCGACGCCCATGGCCCCAGCTGCGACAGGTCTAGGATCAGCGCCTAGCTCTCCTGCGCCGGCGCACTTTTGGAAATAGGCCGTTGACCCTGACAACTATGTTTCGTGTTCTCTTGTCGCGCGACATAGCGCTACCCGTCACTCTTACACATTACTGCACAGAAAGAGACAATTAATTATCTCGCGCAAGAAATAGTCGCGTGTGACAGTTGTGCTGGTGGGCCGCTGTCTAGCATAAAAACCCGAAACATTTGGGCCACGTGTTGCTTTACTCCAAAATTCGTAATAGGCAATTCACTAGATTGTTCCCTAACGGATCGTGCACGGAGTGCCACAAACAGAGGGAGATGGAGAAAAATTGCAAAATTAATGTAGAAGAGGACATTCCGTAACCACGACCGCAATACAGTTACAATGTCCGCTACCCAAAGGTTGTTTGGAAGAAACCGCTCTTTAGTGGTAAGACCGTTGTCTGCCTCTATTGTAATTTAAAGTGTTTCTGTCTTTGTATTTCTTTCTGGTCGAGGTGTGCAATAAAGAGTATTCTATCTACCTATGTAAACAGAGTCACAGACACAGCTAGTTAAGGATTAGAATAAGACGTTGACAATAAACTAGAAACATTGGAGCTTAAAAAGCTCGTTATACTAAAGCTGAGACAGCTTTCGAATCCAGGGAGCATCGAATCTTAAAAGCGATAATAAAATTTAATGATAGGCGGTATTACAAACGGTCATAAAATTTGAGTCGGCGCTCTTTGTCGCGCGATATGCCTGTTTCTGTCTTTTTATAGTCGACTAAAAGAGACGGTATGTCGAGTGTCCTAAAGGACACGCCACGACAGTGCAAACCAGTGCAAAGGGTCCCTATAGGGCCCGCAAGGAAAAATATTAAAAAAAAGAAAAAAGGTATGTCGAGCGATATGATATAGAAAATGTTCATAGTTACACTGAAAAAATTGCCTGCGAGTCGGACTCGCGCACCGAGGGTTCCGTAGGTACATAGTCTTCCCATATTAATTTGCCGGTTTAAATTAAGTTTACACCTGGTAATGTGTGGCGCCGCATACAAATGAGATGCAAAGTTACCGCAATCGATCACGTTTGTCGCATGGGAGCCGCACTTAAATATTTATTTTATTCTGTTTTTGGTATTTTTTGTTATAGCGGCAACAGAAATCATCATCTGTGAAACTTTTCAACTAACTATCACGGTTTATGAGATACAGCCTTGTGATAGACGGACAGCCAGACAGACAGACGGACCGACAGCGGAGTCTTAGTAATAGGGTCCCGTTTTTTAGCTCTTTGGGTACGGAACCCTAAAAATACTCAAAGCACCTCCTAATTTTAAAATAGACTCATTGTAATACCTACATACGCATCGAAAACATTACGACAAATCAACAAGACTCGAAACCAAACAGCGACAGACCATGACCTTTCCGAATCATAATGCGAAAAAACGATGTCAACGAACCCTAACAACTCACATCCAAAACAACACAACTCATACAAAAACCAACGTCACTTATGCTTTTTCGTTCCTAAAGGATTATAACAACGGTTTGTATATAAAAAGTTGTACTTTATATTGGAATTGTTGTCGCTTATGACATTCTGAGAGTGAAGTGTAATTGCATGTGCAACGGGACTGTGCGCTTGCGTTTTCGATTGTCGTTTTTCGACTGAACAGTATCGTAATGTCGTAAGTTGTTGAGACGGTTTTGGAAAATGCATTCTTGCTGTATATGTTTAAAGTTGCTTTTGATACTATATAATTTAGGGAAATGTGTGGTTATGTGTATACGATATACGTTTTTGTTAATTTAAAAATGTATTTATGTGAATGAGAAATTGAGCTTGCGATTTATTTTTTACAAGGTTTTTTCCGTAGCTTCATATGGGAAAAGTGTTTTTTTACGTGATTAAGTGTGATAGATGACGATACCCATAATAAAAACTAAAAAATGGGAAAAACATGTCCTTATTCAATGGACATTGATATATGGACATTTGAGCGATGTCACTTATACATATAGTCGTGATAAGGTTGGGTATTTGATACGATATATTGAAATGACGATTAGTATCGGACCCAGGGATCCTAGTTACATTGATTTCTTTAGAAAATTAGAATATATTTTTTTTATACGAAATAATTGAACACGCGATGTATTTGCATCCACATTTAATTAACGTCTAAACGTCATGACATATAAGTATACTGCCCTGCTAAGCTGAAAAGCGCTATCTCAATCTTAGTAAGTTTTGAGAAAATCTACTTTTCGTAACCAGCTCGAAAAACGGAATTACCGTTTATTGCCTTAGAAATGGAATGGACTAGTTTTCAAGTATTTTTAAGCGATTCTAGCCTATGTTAATATAGGTAAGGCTTTTTGGTTTCAAAGTAACGATATACCGCGAAGTCTCATAATAATTTAATAAAAAATTGAGCTATAAAAATGTATACCATGTCAGCGTTCATTTGTTGGACTACGTACATTGCTGCTTGGTTGGACTTAAAACAATAATTACACCTAATTAAAAACACTATTTAACAAAATAATTATGCTGAACGATTCCTATGATCAGATACTATAACTGAATACATTATATGCCCGTATTAAATACCCAAGCTGTATATACGTTCAGAGATAAATAGATAATACAGGCATATCTCGCACATATCGTAAATTTATATGTAATTTATATATATGTATTTACTTATATTATAAATCTCCTGATTGTAATCTGGATGTTTCCTTTGACACTTTAACATTAAGGGTGACCTTATAGGCTACTTATTCATTAAACGAAAGGTATTGTTTTTACCCGACTGCGCGACAACAAAAAAGGGTATTTTAATTTACGCATCTGTACCTATCTATGGTAACTTATTCAATTACTTATGCCAAACGTGGTTAACTTAATGTCATGAGACATTTTTGAATGATTTACCTACCAATCGTGTAAAGATTATCTAGGTACATAATCAATTATTTATTGCTTTATGAAGTAGAAATTGATGACTGGTAAAAGTACTTTTTAGTTAATACGATTGTCATTGCTGTAATAAAATAATTTTATAAGCCATATCATAAATTTCTGAAACATGCATACCTAATGTCTCATTATTTTTAATGTGAATACACCGAACTGAACTATTTTTTTGAACCATTACCAAATACAAGAAGTACAAAAAAAATACGTAGCCTGGCGAAAGAGACCGGGAATTGAACCCGATACCTCTAGATTTCGGGTCCAACGTGTTAACCTCTCCAACACCCTAACGCCAGACTACCTTTCTAAATTTCCCTTATGCTTTGTGTGTCGATCTTTGCATTGTTTATTGAAAAGGCTTATCTACCCGTTAGAGAATCGAGTACCAATAATTATTTTTTCTACTCCAGTACCTTTTCTGTCATTTATATGGTTACTAACTCTAATATAAAGACATAAATTATGAAAGTCTGTAAAAGTCTATTATACTCTATTGCCCAAAAAAACACTGCTAAACGATGTTATAATATCGTCAAAAAAGCATCACTTAGTACCACAGATTACAAGATAAACAGCTGCATTCACACAATTCGCAATTTAAAAAAAAAGCTTAGTGTACTAAGGCATTGCTGCCAACTTAAAAAAAAAGTTTTATCTTCAGTGCATGGATGTTTAATTGTTTAGTATAGTGAACGTATAACCTTTATGCATAAGTTCATATTTTTTGACAGATGTTTAGTATAATGAACGTATACCTTTATGTATAAGTTCATATTTTTTTGACAGATGGACGTCAATAAAAAAAATGTTTATCAGACAATTTTTGTTGATTCCGAGCGGGAACATGTAATTATTTTCTTTGTTGTTTATTTGCATTTTATTTATGAAATGTCGAGTCGTAGAAAAAGTATTGTATGCAACGTTGTATAAGTAGGTCAAAAAACGCTCGTGGCATCTTTCTTACAATGTTCGCTACGCTCACATCGTAACCCATGCCACTCGCGTTTTTTGCCCCCTCTTATACAACGGTTGCATAAAATACTATATTTAAGCTTGCTCCAGATCCAAATCACGTTTCTAAGGAACTCTTAACAATTTATATGAAACTCATTATGACCTATTTTCTTAAAATATTTTTGTTACAAGACACTACAAGCACATATCACAATGTAAAACGACCCGTCTCTGACTCAAAAACTTTACAGAACTTTGTCGCATTAATATAAATCACCGTTTAGCTACCGGTGCATTCACAACATCAATGCGACAAGGTGGTAAATGCCAGTTCTTTGTCCCCTCGTTTTTCGGGCACGCAGTCAAGGCCACTCGTAAATGCAATAAATGCACTTACGTCGCTTCCGCGACGTGGGCCGGTTTTTAAGTAAGTAACACGGACTGCGTGTGCGCCGAAAATATCATGTGTTTATGATTCAACCGATTAGCTCTGTACTGTGTAGTTAAACAAATAACATTTAAGAAGAAATACAACTGCTTATGAATTTACTGAATGGTTAGGAAATGTTCTGTGTTCGTTTATTGCGCAATTCACTATAGAATTTGTGTAATAGACGCCCGTTTGCAGCGGAATTTTGGCATGGCATATATTTTATGATAATAAGCGCAAAAAACGAAACGAAGAACAAAGAACATTTCCTTCGATTTAATCCGCATTTAAATAAATATTGATGATTTATCTGTATGCGAAAATTTTTGTTTGTTTTTTCATACCATTCGATAGCTATGACAATGCTGCATCCAATGGTATTAGCCAAATAGTGCTATTTGACTTAAAACTATTAAATAAACCACTAGGTATAAAGTTTTTTTATAGGTAATTTTTTATAAAATTATTATGAGACTTCGCGGTATATCGTTACTTTGAAAGCAAAAAGCCTTATATTAACATAGGCTAGAATCGCTTAAAAATACTTGAAAAGTAGTCCATTCAATTTCTAAGGCAATAAACGGTAATTCCGTTTTTCGAGCTGGTTACGAAAAGTAGATTTTCTCAAAACTTACTAAGATTGAGATAGCGCTTTCAGCTTAGCAGGGCAGTATACTTAAGTAGTTACATTAATTGTAAAATTAAATATCCACAAATAGGTAATTAATTATTTTTTTAAATTATACTAGCTCATTTTTAGTAAAATTGTGCTCCGATGAATTTTAGTATGGCAGAAATACCTAGGTGTGTGTACACATGGGTATCGTTTTGTGATTTTAGCATTAATCAAAAACCTTTTCCGCCTTACAAAAACAAATTATTAAATGTGAAAACAGAAACACTAAAAAAGCCGCCGCGTACAAGAGTGCGGTAAGTACGAAAACGAGTAAACCCGGGTCATCAGACGCGAAAATAAAATGGCAGTTCGCGTCACGTCACCACAAAATGCAGAACAAATTCTCGTGCGCAGGCGCTTGCGGCCGGGTGGCGAAAGTATGCAAGGAGCTTTTTAAAAAAAATTGGGATCTAAAAAAAATGCTTTGATAAGTTATCACGACTTGATTTTACGTTAACAACTGTTGCCAATCAATCCTCTTAATGAAAGTAACAAATGTTTTTTTGACAGGTTCACTTTGTAACACATTTATAATTTGTAAATGCATTTTCAATTTCAATTTACTACTTATATATACTTATATATATATAACCGATTATGTGAGTGCTCGTCGTGCTTAAGAATTATTATTTAATGTTATAGAAAACTTGG
Source organism: Apotomis capreana (assembly GCA_947623375.1). Lineage (NCBI taxonomy): Eukaryota > Metazoa > Arthropoda > Insecta > Lepidoptera > Tortricidae > Apotomis > Apotomis capreana. Next base: position 4,111,395 of record OX392519.1, read on the forward strand.
TATGTATTCTTAAAAAATCACATTCAAAATGTCTGTTCGTAGTATTAACTAGTACCATATAAGTATAAAAATATATTTAGTGTTAGGTTAGCCATACCTACTTTACTTTAAAAAATAATTGTCACATTGACAAAACATTGATCTGTTTTTTTTTTTAGAAAACTGAGAAATCGCAAGTCTAAAATACAGATCAACTTATTTATAAATTGATTAGTTACCACCCTTTAGCAGCGCGCGACAGCCTATCGGCGCGCTTGAATTCGACGCGGCCTTGACAACGGTCGTCGACGCGCGCGCACGAAACGAGCGCAAAAATTAACACAAAAACCCGTATAGCTTCCACAATTACCATCCCTCAAACTTTTTCTCAAAGAAAACACCTATTTATTTGATACTCCTCATCTAAATTTACAGTTTGCGAGCTTATTAACATATTTTTTGTGGGACATAAGTATGAAAATAGCATTTTTATGCAGAGGTTGAGTGACCGATGCAACAAGCGGACCAGAATCTAAATAAAACTAAAAAAGTGCATCCAAACTGAGTCCACAGAAGGTCGATGGCCTTAGAAGCGTCATTCTTATATCGGCTGCATTTTGGCCGAAAGAAACAGAGTCGTTATACCCGTCCCACTTCCACTCGTTACAACCCTATTCATTTTCGTGTGCGTGATGAATACTGATTATCTCAGTCCCTCTTTAAATTTGCCCAAGTGTGCGTAAGTGTAGCTGTGTGTGTCACAAAAATTATCTGCTCAACGCCAACTGAATGCGAATCGGTTTTCGAAAAATTATTCGATGAATTTTTATTAGTCTCAAATTCCAAGTACGGTGCGCACTCACACTCACACAGGCAATCGTGTTTTTACATCCTGTGAATCGATCTTTATTTTTATGTAACAGTCATTTTGTTTTTTGTTCAAATTATGTTGTGGTAGGTCGCGGATGTTGTTGTGTGTGTGTTGCGTACGTGTTTTGGTTTCGGCATTCTAATTTGGAACCGGTTCGAGGCAGTTTTTTGCTCGCTCGGTGTTATTGGTTGTTTTCATTTAGAGACGGATAGTTATTGGTTGATTTTGAAGCCTCAGTGGCAAAAAAGTCACGCTGGACTTATTGTTATTAACAAATACATTCAAACGCATTTGTAAGCGTAGAAGCCACTCCTATTGGCTTTTTAATTAAACAAATACATTAAAATAATTAAATACATATACAAATATGTTTATATCAAGAAATGTAATTACGTATAATTAGAACGAAGTCAAATAAATTTAGATTGAAGCATGATTATGTAGAAACAAGTAAATTATTATTTTATTTAAATAATTTAGTACCTAGTTTAACAAATACTCCAACATCAAAGCCAGCCGCACACCCTCGTAGCATACCCTAGGTTCTAATTGTTTCATTTACTTATACAAGAAATTATACATATATATAGTTTATACTTTAGGTACCTACTAGTAGGTATAATTAGGTAGTACCTGAGCATTTCTCAAAAAGTTTGTACATTTCTCGGATTGTCGTAACAAAGAAAAAATATCACATTTTAATGATTTTGTTGTTGCTTATTATTTAACTGTTATGTAAGGATTCAGTTTATTAATTTTTGACAGAGATTAGATGTGTAATTTTAACTGTAAAGTTTATTTAATTGAGCCGAGGCAATCAAAATTTCCGGTTTTGTTACTTTCATTCAAACGGGAAATAAAGTAAACACATACGAATTACATTGAATTTATTTATTAGTTAACATAGTAATAACCAATACGCGTATATTTTTTCATAAAAATTGCTTACTATATTCCGATAAGTTAAAGATATAATGGTAACTACTCTTGTACGTTACCATTTAGTCAAAACTCAGGTTTGAAATTACAATATCACGCGTATTAAATTGAGTTATTTAAAATATCTTTGAAGAACAATTTATAAGACCATCTAAATTATATTTTAAACATGTATTAAATGTATGTTATTAAACAAATAATTAACAAAAAACAACAAAAACCTCTAATATTTTCAAGGGACAGTAACAATAATAGGAACCTTGGTAACAAAATCGGAACTATTAAGCATAGTGTACAATTAGTACACTTACAATATTAATTAGATGCTTAACAACTCACTTTAATAGTAATTACATTTCTTACTATATAATTATTAGTTTTGTATCACAAAAAAATAATCATACAGATTAATTAGTGCTTAAATAATGTGCCAATTCAAGCAGAATTGACATGAGATCTTCTGTTATTATTCAAGAGTATTGTTTATAGGAACAATACAATAAATCACAAAATGCAGTTTTGACTACTTGTAGACGTGATCAGATCACAATAAAGAATCCAAATAATAATAAAATTAAACATCAAGAAGTACAGTAAAATCAGAGTACCTACACGGCAATCTTTTTAAGTTAGTATAGAAATGCCCATATTAAATGAGCGTTATGAAGTCTGGTTTTATTATTTTAAATTTGGCCCAATATTTAAATGTATTTTTATTCTGAGTATAAATTAGTAGGGCATCACAAAACAAAATACAACAAAAAAAACATACAAGGCCACTTTTTTTTAGTGCTCCATACATTAGGAACTTTTTTCTGGAGTAATCTGGAGGCAATAAAACAGAAATATAAAAATAAATAACAATATTGTTAGAAATTAAAAATGAAAAAAAATGACCCACCCTAATAAATATGCAATCTGGGGCTTAACGAATTACCGCCCGTGGTTTGTCTAAAGTTTTACGTCTTGCCTTGGCCAGGATGTGGGATTTTCGTCCCGCGAAGCGGGAGTAAATCCCGCTTTACGGTCAAGGGTGACGTAAGTGGTTTTATTTAACAATTAATATTTACAATTACCAATGATAATAAACATATCGTTTGTACAGTATAAAAATAAAAAATAAAACGTAAAAAAGCCTCATTTTTTTCTTCAGCTAGAAAAGAAATCAATAATATTATTTAACTCAAAATCAGAAACTTTTGCTTTATAATATATGTTTTTATTAAACTTGAAAATATATTTATTATTTTTTTTTAAAGAGAAATATAATATAAATTGTATTACGTCATTCTCTATAGTCTATACTACTCCTTAGACTTTCTTTTTTGTTACCTTCACTTCCTAGTCATACGAAACGATTCAAAAGTAACAAAATAGAAAGTAACGAAGTGATGCTCGGACGTTTTAAAAAATATTTTAACCGAATTTAATGAATAACTCGAATATTGTATGTACTGTATCTTAGTCGTAATAATATGATTAAGTGATGAGTTGAAACAAAACTGAAGAAAAAGTGAAACTTACCAAGTTATCCCGTAACAAACAAGGAGTTCAAATTTTCGGTTGCCACCAACGGCGAGCGTGTTTCTACCGCTGCGTTTGATAGACTGTCAACATGCCAAGATGGCCACTCTTAAAAATATCCCTAGTGTTACCACTTTCCTATAAAACTACAATTGAATTAACAAAACCCCAGAATTCTATGAAAATAGCGTAACAAACACCGGAAACAAAATTGGAACTTTTTCTAGGACAAATTATTATCTTTTATTATAAATATATACGTTAAATAACGACAACAATACTTATTTTTTATGAATTCTGAGATATCTCTTTTGTAATGAAACATAACACTCAACCCGAAACACTAAGTTTTGTTACAGAAAATCGATAATTTAACTACAATTTTGTTAAGGGGACATTTGCATTGCCATACAAATGAGACCTACCAAATATTTTAAAATATTTTTATAAAATTATATTATGCATTATGATTTCAGACAATAATATTATCTTAGAGATACTAAACTTATTTTTAAGTTTTCAAGGTCAGATTATATTAGATATCGTCTCTTAATTTATTACAAGCTTCGAACCGGCCCGGACAAAGACGTAAAGTAAATGTACAAACTTTTTGAGAAATGCTCACCTGCAATAAATCAACCGCATTTTTTCTTTTCATGTACCTATAATTATATATTTTTATAAAATCAATGAACCAATTTCAGATGTAATGACATCTTTATCACTAATATCACTATAAACTTAAAAAAAAATAGAAATTTAAAAAAAAGTATTTAGGTAAGTAGGTAAGTTATGCAAAAAAAAAAAACACTATTTCCTTTCATTAAAAATCATTGCAAAAAATATAATAAATTAAATAATATTTTTTTTTTAATTTAAGAACGTAATATAGCTTTTCTTCGTCCATAAATTATATTTGTTATCAAATCGGCAAAAACCCGCGCCGGCCGACGGACCGGTCGGCACCGCAAGCCTAGGTTTTGCGGCAGGTGACGGGATGCTGTCGTCTTGTTGGACCCAGGTCGTCCACCTGTGCTGATACGGGTTTAAGATATAAATATAACGACCATATCAAAAATCTTGACAATTCGTGAAAATTGTCAGACTGACTTATTAAAACAAATGGTTTTTTTGACACTTGCATTTAAACAATGTAAGTGAGATATAATATTAGATATTTAAATGCAACCATGTAGTCACTTACCATCAGTGTTACTGAGGTCAATCGCTGGTCAGTTTATGACTAGATAAATATTGATTTTGAACAGAAAAAAAACCACAACATTATTACTTTTATAGACGTTCACACTTAAGATTAAGCCTGCAAACTTATTCTGTCACTTAAAGAATGCTGTTTTATTGGACCTCTATTCCTTTTCTACTTATTTTCCTCCATACCTACTTATTTTCGTGTCATACTAGTATTTGATAGAGTGCACTAGTGACAAAAGGTTTCTCAAAACCGTGTACTAAATATAGCACTGGTAATAGAACCGCCAGAGTGTAGGACTTTTTCTCAGTTAATTTTCCGAGTATATCGAAAAGCTGATTTAAAGTATTTATCCGACTTGATAGTTTACGTACGTAGGTGATGGATATTCAAATCGTTTAAGGCACTTAACAGTGGCAATAAATATTTGTCAGTGTTTCCGTCGAAGTTCCTAGCGGAGGGCTACAACCTCCCTCGCCCTATAAAAATCGTCTATTTACAAAATCCAAGTCAACAATCTAGGCATAAAGGGGCTAAAATGGCAATTTATTTCTCGGTCATTACCCTCCAACCCTCCTAGATTAGCAGAGGAACAAAAATGGCGTGCTTATTGTTTTTTTTAAAGCCGTGTGTACAAAGGGTGTTTGGGCCTAGCCAGCCAATGGACGAGCTCCCTGCTGCAATAGATAGGGGATGGCTTGTACCGACCAGCGGCAAGCGCTTCATAGACAAATGCAGCGCTGGAATCATTGAGATTTAAAAAGAAAAAAGTAGGTTATTTTAGTTACGTATTTTTTTATATCAGGTACGCATACAGTAAGTATTTCGAAGTACGTAAGGTTCGGTGACGCATTGTATAAAATAGGCTGCTAGCCACAAATTAATGGATAAGATCACTGGCGAGAGTATTCATATTATAAAATCTTATTAAGTGTCATAGGTAGTATTATCTATGAAAAAAAACTTTATACCAAATTATACATGCAAATGACAAAGCACAAGTGTCGATACTGCACTGCAGAAATCATAGATTACCTATTTACGATGAAAAATAAATTTTGTACATTTTTAACCATTTTAGTGGGCTATTTTTTTTTCGAAATTGTGGTTGATACACTACAAAACGCGAGTATATCGTATGGAGGAAAATTAATTTACCCACTTTTCATCGTATAAAGTTAACTAAGTAGGTATTTAATTAAGTAGTCCACTGATATTAACCGACCACACCAATTACAATTAAGATCTCTCTGTAAAATAAAAACTATTATTTATTACGATTAGTTCTTACCTCCGTTAGTCGATTTATCTCTTTGATATTTTAAGCAAGACCTACATTTAAATTTTATCATATGCTCAACTATATAAACGCATAGCGCCCAACTCAGCAACCTGTTAAATAGGTATGTTTATATACTAAAAAGTCTGAGATCACTTTTTTTATATTTAAATATTTTTTTATTAACTTCTAGCCTTATATAGCAATAAAATTTGACATTAAACTATTTTTATCCATTGAAATTGCCTTACCAATATAATAAATTATTTAACCAAACAACTAAACATAGTTACCTACTTACGAGAAATAGGATACTGCCATTTTAAACATGTTTTACTGAAACAAGACAAGACTCAAATTAAAATAAGGCTGTAGGCTAAAGATCTTTGTGACAACACACAAAGGTGTTTCTTATAAATTTCATATAATTTGTACTTTATACTTATATCAAATATAATTTCTTTTTTATTATTAAAAAAAAGGAAAAAGGATATGGTATAAAGCGAAACGATTGTTTTATTTATTAATCAGAATATGCATTTTTAATTAAATAAAAACCATGTCAATAAAAATTCAATAAAAAATATAATAAATTAAAAATCTCTTAACTTTAGACTAGCTTAAAAGCCTAGAGTATATTAATTATATTAAATTCCTAAAACATTGGATATCAATAATAATACCGTTGGGCAGTATGATCACCATGCTTCTTAAAATACTGATAAAAATATCGTTTTTCAAAATGGCCCAGATAAATGTAGTCTATGCAGCGATGGTCGCTGCCCGCTGCCGTTTCCCCCAGAGCCCATCTCACGTTTACACATTATTGCAGTTTGATGAATCGTGCGCGGTCGTTCAACCTACATACGAATGTGAAAAATTAAAACCTTACTTACGCCGCTTTACCGCCGGCCCGTGATTGAGAGTTCATTTGTTTTTATTCGAAAACGGAATATTGTTGTTTGTTTGAAAATGGAATGCGCCCGTATTTATTTAAATGGAACGTTTTTTTAATAATCTTTTGGGTTTTAGGTGGTTATGAAACTGTATGCTTTAAACATTATAAAAATATGGTAGCAAAATGGCGCTATTTCCACTCTAGATAATTCTTAATTTAGGCCTCATGACAAATTTGATACAGTGGACGATTTAGATTCTTATAATTATAATTATTTTAGTTCATTTATTTTTAGTTTAATTAAATATGCACAATATGCTTGTGAATATGAAATTTTATGTGATAGTGATAGTATAATATATTTCATAGAATTATTGAGAAATAATAATGATTATTGCAAAAAGAACTTAGGCATTTGAAGGATTTAGGCATTCGTGAATATAATTCACAGGTAACAGATTAGATTGTTAATATTTTAACTGTATCAAGATACAGTAACCAGGGAATAATACTTTAAACTTTTTCTATACTTAGGAGTTCATCCACATTTATTCGCACGGATAAATCCTATGCAAAAAAAATTGCCTTTATTGGTAAGCCGAACAATGACCTATCCCAAGTAGCACAGAGGCTGCACAAATACTCATACAGCCTTTATTCAGCTTAAATTAGTTGTAAAAGGGCTGTAAAAGCGCTTAAGGGGTCATCCATAAATTACGTCACACGAATTTCATGATTTTTTGCCCCTCCCCCCGTCCTTGTCACAGCTGGTCACATTTGGGAGACCCCCCCCTCCATAGTGTGACGTCACATATGTTGCAAATTTACATTGAGAAATTATTGAATGAAAACAGCGGTTCCTAAATCGGTTTTATTTCCATTTTTTTTTTATAAAATTAACATCAAATCAAACAATTAACAAAACAAAAAACGATGATAGTAGTGCGAGTGGTCGACAAAACAATTGGTATCTTATAGACACAGATATAGTTGTGTATGTGTTTGAGGTTTTCGTAAATTAATAGTTTAAAGTTCGTGTTTTAACACTTATAATAGATTTTGAAATGTGACGTCACGAAATTTAGGACCCCTCCCACCCCCTTGTCACACAATGTCACACTTCGTCGACCCCCTCCCTCCCCCTTAACGTGTGACGTAATTTATGGATGGCCCCTAAGGAGCTTGTGTGCTGCTTGGTATTTTAAACACTGTCGCAAATACGTTATGTTTCTTGGAAGCTTTCTTACACTTCGAGGGGTGTAGTTGAAAATGTACGATCACTTGCACACCGGCATCTATGCATATTAAATATCTAGACAAACCCCTAACAGAATTACTTATCCACGTATAGATAAAACGCTCTAAATCGAAAACAATTTAGAATTCACAATTTCCCATAATCTCACAACCTGAACGTCGATAGAACGCTTTAAAATCGCCAACTCCATAAAAAAATCGCCAATAACTTTTCTAATATAAAAATATCAGGTGATTATTGTCCACGCACGGAAACGCACGGAGTTGCGACGGCATCCGACAGAGCCGATAATGTCCGGCAAAATGCGCGAATAGTCGCGAAACTGTGGCGACGGCGTCGAGGAATCAGCGTAACTAGAAGAGAACCAAATAAAAGAAAAATTTCAAATTTGCAGGAACGAGTATCGTACTTAAGTGAAATTTGGAAAAAGGGTACAACCGTAGAACTTTGAGATACTTTCTACAATCTAAGTTACTATAGCGATGGGTGTCAAGGAACGCGAAGCCAAAAGCTGAAGAGCTGAACCTTCACATGGTACCGAAAGTCTACCTAGAAGAGACCAACAATAAAATTAAATATAAATGAATGCATATAACACGAGAAATAGGAAGGAATATACTCCTGTAGTAATAATAAAATTAACATCCTTTCAAGACACTTTCTACAGTCTACGTAACTTTATTTCGACTTTAGTCGATGCCAAAGGCTGAACTTTCTTGTGAGCAATAGAAGAAAAACTTTTACTCAGTACAATGTAATGACATATCAATGAACACAACCACTCTGTTATATTATGCTACTTCAGAGAGGCTACTTTAAGTTTTAAGTGTGGGGATATAAAGATATCATCAGGTGTTTATTGTTGACGCACGGAAACGCACGAAGTTGCGACAGCATCCGACAGATCCGATAATGTCCGGGAAAATGCGAGTATAAAAAATACATATGAATCCTCATCCTCATTCATATGTATTTTTATGTCTTATCCACACAGAGACATAAAAAATACATTTGAAGCCTCATTCATATGTATTTTTTATATCTCTTCTAGCATAATATGAGAAATTCGGTAAGCGGGTACAAGTAGATCAAAGATAATCAGTACAACTTTGACATGCGACTCTTCGTCGCGCGAGAAACACTACCTGTTACATTCCGAGCAAAGCAGATGCTGACTCGCGCGACAAATCAAAACACGAAAGGCCAAAGACCCGGCTTCCGTGTAGCACCAGGGGTCCCCCTACTGGAGCTCCAGGCAATTACAACGAAATTTAAACACACGGAACTTTTCTTTGTTATGAGCGTACAAAAAACTTTGACTAAGTATATAGGTACTTACATAACTTAATCTATGCCCGCTAAAAAGTTTTATTCTACTTCAGCGGGCCTATGATGGTTTCTTTTATCACGTGATAAATAAGTGACAAAGCATCGGCCACGTTTTGACAAAATGTGACTGTGGGTGACAAATGCTTTGTCACATTTTTCACAGTCACACACGTGAAAAACGCAACCATCATAGGCCCCCAGTGGGTTTATTCCATCTGAGGAGACTTAATTTCATAAAGCATATTTTACCGGTCAAAGTTTCAGCAAAGGTACATAATGGTTGTACAAAAATGGGCGATTCAATAGTGCTTTAACTCTGTGTAGCGCATCGGACGACGTTACATATAAATGAGTATCGAGGCTGCGTTATATCGGCTGCATTATGCTTAGGAACCTGACTGGCCACGTGCCGTTCCATTTTTTTACTCCCGAAGAAAGGGGTGTTATTACTTTAACATGGGTCTCTCTGTATCTGAGTATTTGTGTATCCGTGTGTCTGTCTGTGTCATCGTTGCTCCCAAACGGATGGACCAATTTGAGTGTGGCTTTTTTTTTCAAAATACTTGTCCGTCAAAATGGTTCTTAACTATGTTTAGTTGAAATAGGACCAGTAGTTTCCAAAATATTCATATTGTCAATTTTACGTGTTGGCTGAAGGGACCTTTGACTCGTATTTTGGTGAAGAATTTGTGAGGTTAGGACTTGTAGAGTTATAGCGTGTAGAGTCAGAAGCTTGGCTCTACATGAAATGTGACAACTTTTTGACAGTGTGAGTCATATGGACTCGTCTTGACATCATTTTACATGAGCATGTTTTGGTGGGATATTAACTGACTTTGATATTGAATGTCGATATACTAGTCTATGATTTAGGTACATCACTCAAACGGCTTTGTCAGCGTCAATAGAATTAGGCTTTATGTCTAATAGCCCAATAATCAGTATAAGCAGACTGAATCACTCCGCTAATGAAAGTGCATAGCACCATAAACATAATCTTGGCGTATCACCGTTACTGGGGTACTGATCTAGGATTACTGCGGCTGTAAAACCTGTCTACATACATAGCTACCTGTTGATCCTACCTACCGGGAGATCAATACAAATGGGTCAGTAGGGAGAAGTCAGAAAATATAAGAGATACGGAAATCTGTTCTTAGGAACCAATGGCGTCGATTTTAGATTTAATTAAAACTGCATTATTATTATTTTATAAATGAGACCCTGCTTAATATGGGCCGCATATAAGGCCAAGTCATCCTTACCTACCTACTACTTAAGCCAAACCAGTGGTGGAATGCCTTAAAACTTTTTTCATAGCCAGGGATAGTAAAATGCGAGCAAAATCTATTGAAATGACATGACAACTAGTGCCCAAGATAGCACTCTAAAGAATCTTTTCTTTTCGATCGAATTCTTTATCAAACCAAAATACTCGTAATTACAAAATAGTGACTAAGTAATCGCTAAAGGCTTCATGCGCGGCATCTGTTATCATAGTTATCATTGAGTGGTTTGGCACCGACTTCACTAGGTGATTCAAATGTAATATGTACATGGACGGGTTATTTTCGACGTTTTAGTTTTTTTTGAAGTCCATTCTTTTTTTGTAATACGAATCCTGTTCATAGCACACCATTCCTTTAGCAAGTTTAGCAAGACAAAGACAGTTGAGTAGATTGTGCACGAGACTCGCACCAAATTGTAAATTGAAGTTTCGCCTGAACTTTTAAACGCATCAAATTTTAACGCTGGTCATCCGGCACCCTGTTTTCCGACCGCTGCGTTACTACGAGCTCTCGAAAAAGTCTATATCAGCATCAGCAGTCTACAGCAAGTTTTACTGCGACTTCGTTTGTGGCGAGACTTTAGCACCACCTGTCTTGCTCGCATGGTATTGAAAGGAAAGTGACAGGAATTGTTACTCGCGCGACAAAGAATCTCGTTTCACAGTTATGCTAGACTTGCAGTGCTGTTTAGCTCTCACTGCCAGTGAGTCGAACTTTGTGACTGACTGACTTTGTGGAACACCGGACTATACTCCCACACAAACTCCGACTGACTGGTAGTGAGGGCTAAACAACCCTGATACAGACGTTAGAGTCTTAACTTATACTTCACATAGGCAAGTAACTATAAATAGGTTTACATTGGTGCAGGTAGGCATAAGCGGTCTTCATTGATTATTTCTGGAGAAAGTCCACACAAGACATGGCTTGTAATTATTTCTATATTATAGTACATATACGAGTAATTCTCAAAGATCGTAGGTAGTTTTAAAGACCGCAGCTATATGATGTAAAAAAGTTTTCCCTGGAACCTATGGGTTTGACTAGGTAATAGAAAAGGAAAAATTTAACCAATTTTGTCACGTTTCGTATTCTCTTATCGAGGGCATATGGTAGAGGGGCTAATGCGCGCGTGGTTACGAGCACTCACTATTTACGGCGCATAAACCGCGCAAGACGCAAGGAGATATCGCCACACCCGCGCCGTGCACCCTGTATAGTATCCATCCTGTAGAGTATCATGGTATAAGATAACAAAAAACGAACCGACTTCAAAAAAACTCAAAAAAAAAACCCGTTTATGTACTTACAGATTACATTTGAATCACCTTTTGAAGTTGGTGCGAAACCACTTAATAATTACTATTAATAAAAAATGACGCGCATGAAGCCTTTAATGAAGCATTTGGTATTTACGAGTATTTTTGGTTTGGTTGAAGTTTACGTGAGGTTTGGCACCGACTTCAAAAGGCGTTTTTTTTAACTCGGTTAAAAATAAGCTATATGACACTCCAGCTAGTGAGACTTCTTACGTCACTGACTAGTTGCCGCTTTATGGTAACAAAAATAATAAAATAAGGAAAAAAAATTGCCGCAACTCGTACCTACAAAGAATGATAATTGTAATATGCATTACGACTGTCATTGTTCTTTGACTAAGTTTTATTTTGTCGCAATAATTGGTGATTAAAACCAACTTTATAAAGTGAATAATATTTTTTCCCGAGTTCTAGATAGTAACATAGCTATTTCATGCTTTCATTGCTCGAAAATAAGTTAAAAAAAAAGTTTTGTGCGTGAATTTTGTCAATTTCGAGTAGTTTTTGTAACAAAAATGATCAATGATAAATTCAAACTGTAGGTTTCAAATACATACCAATAAATCTTAATAGCTCTGTTCTAAGTAGTACTTAACATTGATAATAATGTTAAGAAACGTGTTTGGTCATAGAAAAAAAATGTCTAAAAGTTCAGCATTTTTGGACGGATTAGGAGCCTCAAGTGACGAACATTCTAACAACATCATACGGATTTCTGATAGTCCGAAATAAAAGGTTTTTTATTATTATTAAATTTTTCTTTTATAATTTACCTTTGTGTCAATATTTATATGTATAAATCAGCAGTACCTAGTGACGTAATTAGGTGCGGGGTAATGAGAGGCGCATTACCTCGTGGGGCTTCACGCTAAGTCGATTTATTTCGAGCTTCCGAACTGAGGTAGCTTCACTCTTGATAAACAAACTATTCTTATAAATTTATGAAACATGTAATGTCTGATTATTTTTTAATGTAGGCACACACGACATTTTTAGGGTTCCGTACCCAAAGGGTAAAAACGGGACCCTATTACTGAGACTTCGCTGTCCGTCCGTCCGTCCGTCCGTCCGTCTGTCGCCAGGCTGTATCTCAAAAACGGTGATAGCTAGACAGTTGAAATTTTCACAGATGATGTATTTCTATTGCCCCTATAACAGCAAATACTAAAAATAAAATAAAATAAATATTTAAGGGGGGCTCCCAAACAACAAACGGGATTGGTTGCGTTAACTTTGCACCTCATTTGTATGGAGCGCTATACATACCAGGTGCAAACTTAACCACTTAAGGATGTAAAGTTTTTGTACGGAACCCTCGGTGCGCGAGTCCGACTCGTACTTGACCGGTTTTTTTTTTAATAAAACCATTGATACAAAGATCAAACAACAAAGAATAACCCTTTGGAACACCCCCGACACAAGTCGCTGGTCATCATGAGACCCTCCTCATCCATTGAGTGAGTATAGAAAATGCTACTAAAACTGAACACAAATACAAAATTAGGAATTCTTAGCTTCAATATTGGCTGAGATCCTGTCACATGTTCCAATTAAAGCTGAATATCTTGGAAACTACTTCCTATTTCCACTAAACATAGCTAAGAACTATTTCTACGGACATGTCTTCCGATTAAAAAAAACACACTCCAATCGGTCCATCCGTTTGGGAGCTACGATGCCACAGACAGACACAGATGCACAAATACACAAATACACAGACACACATGTTAAACATAACATTCCCCCTCTTATTTCGTCAACAAGGACAGATTAGACACAACGTACAAGGAAAAATTAGAAAGGTTATCTGGCGTTAGTGTGGTGTAGAGGTTAACGCTGGAACGGTAATCCAGAGGTACCGGTACTGGGTTCAATTCCCGGTCTCTTCCGCTAGGTTATACATTTAAATTTTTGTTTGTGCTTTGATCTTCCCATCAATTGTTTTATGTCTTACGTTACTAAGTAAATAATATTGCTTCATGTAAGTAATAAATCGGACGCCATAGTAACATCTGACTATGTCGCCTCGCACTTGGCTGATTTTTAGGGTCCCGTACTTCAAAAGGAAACAACGGAACCCTTATAAGGCCACTTTGTTGCCCGTCTTCTTAAAAAAAAAATACGGCCATGCCGCAAAAAACGAATATTTCGACACACTCAAGGGAATCAAAATGTAAAAGGGTAGGTACCTACTTTCCGTTGGTAGTTGGTAGAACTATGAAATTTGGCAAGTAACACCGTTTTATACTACAAATATTGGTAAAAAACAGAAAACCATACATTTGTGATTAAATAATAAAAAAAATAGTCTTTATATTTTTATAGAATCTTTTTTATCGATTCTATGTTTTTATGTGTAAATACCACATTTTTATTTTTATAAATAATGACACAAAGGTAAAAAATTTAATGCGATCCACTACATAGTCTTTATTTAAAATACGTAAAACAGTTCTCCAACAGTAAAGTTAAGTTTGTCGCTCAGTACCAACAGTTTATCTTTCCGTTAGAGCAATATGGAGTGCTTTCATAGTTCGTAGGGAACCCTCGGTGCGCGAGTCTAATTCGCACTTAACCGGTTTTTTACTTCTGCCGGAATAGAACTACCTACCGCCACCCAGCCCACTAACCGCCGCGCCTATCGATCGGCACGTTTAGAACTATTTTGTACTTCGACAAATCTTATTAGTCGACTGAGTCGCACCCGTTGCATAACACCAACTGCAGTGCATGCACAATGTGCATGACTTGTTACCTGAAAACAAGTCATGCATAATGACATGACTTGTTTTCATCCTGTTTCACCAAACTGTCGGGCTGGTCAAAACTTTTAATAAAGACTGAGAAGAGACTATCATTGTATAATAGTTAAAGTATAGATAAAAACCGGCCAAGCGCGAGTCGGGCTCGCGCACCGAGGGTTCCGTACCAACACTTATTCCATCTCAACTGGCCGGTTAAACCTAGTAGGTATGTATGGCGCCGCATACAAATGAGGTGCAAAGTTATCGCAACCGGTCACGTTTGTTGTATGGGAGCCCTCTTTCTTTCTTTTATACTGCTTTTTTAGTAGGTATATGTTGTTAGTGCGGCAAAAGAAATACATCTGTGAAAATGTCAACTGTCATGTATTGCCACAGGTATTACCTACCTACTATCACGGTTCATGAGATACATCCAGTCCTGGTGACTGACGAACAGATACAGACAGGCAGATCCCAGCCTTTGAGTATGGAACCGTAAAAATCGGTATAATCCTCCTTTTTGAAGTCGGTTGAAAATATATGTAGAAAATTATAAGTTTTGACACATATCTAAGCACCTTTAGAGTAGGTACCTACCTAGAGTAAACGAACGTGAACTGAACATTAGACAAGTATATTGGCATAGTTATCCCATTAGACAATGTGGGCGCCAGACGCACTGATTGTCCACATTCCATCCAAATTGCTGTCCGTCTGTCTGTCCTATTTTTAGCCGAATTGATAAATTGCGTCCAGGATTTGAGTTGCGTGCCGAAAAGGATGCTAAGGATGAGGTCAGACTTATTGCCAGATTTCATAAGGCGATTAACTAGTACTAAGTAGGTATACAATATAAAGTGCCATATATGTTGCTATTTACAAACAAATCACCTACCTACCTAAATTGACGGTTGGTGCAGTTTGTAGTGCACCTGTCTACTGAACCGGTGGTCGGCCAGGACAAATATTTGTGTGATGAACTCGAATATTTGTTCCTGGATCAGGGATTATATTATGTACTACCTATACCGACGTCTAGTACCCATAGCATGGCTTAATTTAGTAGTAACTATTGTTAGTAGTTACGTAGTTGTTAGTAGGTAGGTACCTGGGTTATTTAGGTGTACCTACTTAATTGTAATTTCATACTTCAGGTCAGTCAGTCTACTGAATGCTTCTTTTCTTGTAACACTAAAAATGCGCGCGCACACACACACACCCACTCATAATATGTACTTATAGTTATGTACATAACTATGTGAGGAGGGTACGCATCTAGGCACGTTCTCACGTGATGTCTCTTGTTGTTGTATGACTACATCAACCATCAATCAATCAATTACCATACCTAGTTACTTACTAATAAAGAAGTATTTCAACGTTTACAAACATACCATATAAAATAGCACACGTCAAAGGAATCGAAAGAAAATACCTGAAACATGCCAACTTTGCCCGCTTTTTTCGTAAAAACCCGAATTTCTCTCATTTTTTCTATGACGGGATAAAGTTTTTTTTGTCTAACGCATCCATCGTATTCATATTATGCATGTGTTTATTACGAGAAACAATTTTTAAAACTACATTTAACCCTTTTTTTATCAATTTTCACCTCGGGTAAAGTTATCTTAACTTTTGCAAACATTGCCCAAATCGATTATTTTCGTATCTATAGCCCCTACAACGTTAAGATAAGGATCAGTATAAAATCTGGGGTAATAATGACGTTCTACGTAAATATCTTGGTCTTAACTGTACAAACACGTGTGCAATATGGGTGGGCAATGTTACATAGGTATTTTGTTTTACTCCATACAAGCCGAATTAAGCAGTTTGAAATTTTCAGGGTTGTCACTTTTGGTTGAGTCAACCATCTTTACCAATACCATTATCGAAATGAAAAATGTATGCTTAATATTCAATACTAATAGTTTGGCGGTTATTTTTTTACTTCACGTTAGAATAATCTAAATAAAAATTGTCATAATTGAATATTCTATGTTTTTTTTGTTTTATGGACATGACATGACATGACATGCAGCTAATGCTAAAAGTACAACGGCTTAATAGAAATATAATTTACCTTATCTTAAAAACATAACCCTCCTTTATTTACGCAGTAAGGTAAAATTACGACAAGGTGACAACCCTATCCCTTTTTTTAGTCTGGGCAATTTTGGCATTCATAGGTTAGCAAGTTACTGGATAACATTGCCCACCATCATAACTCCGGTTTAAATAAGTATTTTTAGTACAAACTACAATAAAAATGATCTACAGTTCTTATTTTATAACAAGCAATAAGATACATTCACCCGAGGCTTCCCCATTCTGTAAAAAATACACCAGAACTTCACCTAGAATTGGCCCGCCAAATCACGCACCTTATTCGACTAGTCCCAACACGTTACGGAATGAAGTTGCGCGCAAATGTGATTCCCAGTGATACCACAGATATAATCTATTTTCCACTAAAAATAGTAGTGTTGCCATAATCATCTTGAAATTGTCTACAGTAACGTTTCTTTTTTTAAGTAGCGTTTTGGGCAAAGTTCCCTGTGGAGGCAAAGTTGGCGTATTTCACGGTAATATATAAGCGCATGAATTATTCATGGACGGCGCCTAATGCCCAAATTCTACACACACACGCGCTTCGTGTGTGTGCATCTAATGCCACTCTCGCGCATCTGATCTCTGATTGGCTGACGGCGTTAGACGAAATTCGGTGCGGGGCCCGACTGGTTAGAACCAATTATATAATTTTAGAACATACGACTTGAATGAATGATTGGATCGCTGGTGTTTGTTCAGATAAGCGTTTTTTTGGAACATTGCGTTATAGATGAGTTGATAGAGCAGTTTAAAAATTAATAGCAAAATACAATACCTAGGTAGGTACCTACAACGCATCGTGACGTCGATAGGTATAGATAAAATTAATTATTTTGTTACGCATTGATGATTTATCTGTAATGGTTTTCTAGTAAATGCTAATGAATCTGATCTCAATAAACCGAGTAGGTAAGTAATTGATTTATGTGTAGTTTTAGTTTCTACTATTTTAATTTTAATTACCTATTTTCTGGAAATATATCGTGCTTTCAATTACATTTACATTAATTTATTTACTCACTTTCTTTTCGTAACGAGTACCTACTAGGTATATGTAGCTGTTCTTTCTTAGCTCATTCACTTCAACTCTCGTGAAGATACCTTTACCTAACTAATCGTGTTTATTGTATTTACAAATGAAAGAATCAAACATACAACAACTACTTACTTAGACAAAAGACATATACCTACCTAAACACTATTTAATATTCAATGAACGGCCCCTATTGCCCAAATTCTACGCACACACGTGCGCTTTATATGTGTGTGTCTAACTCTAACGCCACTCTCGCGCAGCTGGCCTCTGATTGGCTGACCGCGTTAGACGAAATTCGGCAGTTGGCCCGGGAGTGGTTAGAACAAATTATATTCTAGAACACACGTATTGGATGGCTAGCGTTTGATTAGATACGCGTTTTTTTGGGTCACCGCGCTTAATGTTGATAGAGTTGTTTAGATAACACATTTCGTAGGTGTGATTTAGCACTCTTTTTACATGATTTACTAGTAAATATTAATATTTTTAGTAATTCAAATTTAACACTATTTTGCTTTTTATTTATTAAAGCAGTAGATAACGTCTGATATCGTAATCCAATGTTACCATTGAAGTGCTTGAATTATTACATTTTTGTTAATTTTCACAGAAAAAGCAAGGTTCGAACGAGCTCGGATTCACGAGCCACGCGCCATACGCCACAAGCAGTTGACAGGGTGTCGCCATTAATGTCAAGGAGGACATCATCGTCATCATCATCATCATCATCATCATCATCATCAAATACTAAAATGATGTTATGTAACCCTTACCTATGTGTCCGACTTGCACTTGGCTGTTTTTACCTATATTATTTTGACCATCATCTCCCAAAACTTGTACCTATAGGTAGCTCGTAATCTAGTTCTAAAAATCCGTCTGCATTTGTTATTTTGAACCGATCATAAAAATCTAATTTCAAAACCAATCACCACTTTAAGTGCAGCATAAGTAAAGTCAACAACAAATTTATTGTAAAAGTGCTCTGGCAAGTACAGTCGCCGACAAATGCGCCGCGTCCCGGCGCGACACTGACGTATTGCGATAATTAGTCTTAAAAATTGCGCCCACTGTACCCACGGGCGGAGTGTGCTGTTGCGGACAATTTAAAACATCTAATATTAAAACTAGGGGTTAAATAAGACACGTAAAATAACATGTGTTCGAAATATCGCCACTAAATATGTAGGTAGATAATGACTTGACATTAAGTTTTTCAGGAAGATGGTACCTAACTACCTTATCCCTACCCTTGAATACCTCAATCCAGCATTTATCAGAACTGCAGAATTTGATCGGATAATTTGTGAGCGTGAATTACTTAACACGTTCACTGCGGCAATCTAAAACTCTGTCCTGAATTTCAGTGCGTTACGGGGCCTGATTGACCCCGTAGTGATTTCGCCGTGATGCGTTACGGGTATAAAAGTGCCCCGTACTCCCCCGTCAGTCAAAACTGCTCTAAAATCGTGAAATCATATTTTTTTACAAATTTGTTTTCATCAATTCAAAGAGTATAATATGACCTATGTGACCCTGCTTCCGCACGTAGACACGATGAAAGGTTATTAAATTAGAAGGAAAAGAAAGTACGGGGTTCTATTATCCCCGTATCGCACTAGAATTGACAGAGTACGGGGTTTAGCGGACCCCGGACCGCACAGACTTTGTGTGTGTCGATAAGTTGATAGTGATGGGAATAAAAACGAACGATACATTTTAATCATAATTATGTTTTAAACGTGATTTAAACTGTATACCTATAAAAAATTGAACAAGTGGAACAGTCTTAAGTAGCTTTACTACCATACAAAATATTGCACATACCTACATTTGAGCGGTATTTAATGTTCTAAATTATATCAATTTAAACACAGTGGTTTTGGCACTTACGTACACATATTTTTCTCCGTGTTATCTTATCTGCGATACAATTTACCGATATCGATAACAATACATGCAATAATGACTGCACTAGTGACACTGAGCTCATTAGCCCGTACGGGTCAGCTGGAAGACAATTTTTGGTCTGTGGTCGGTACGGGGTTCGTGGGACCCCGTTTATCTTTTATATATCACCTGATTAGACTTAAAAAAAGGATCATAATTATATATTTGTGTCTATTGTAGACAAAAAAATACCAAAGTTACAGGCTCCGCACCAGCGAGTAAACACTGTTTCTTGTCCCCCGCACTGAACGACGACGTCGTACGGGGCTCGGAGGCCCCCGTACCGCAGTGAACGTGTTAAAGCGTATGTACTTACATAAGCTACGATACGTTTATCAAACCTTTCGAGCAAGAAAATACTGAACTCCATAGGAGTTTTACTGTAAAACTATTGAGCATGAAAATATTTAATATTCGTAAAGTCTGCTAGCGTAAACCACAGCCAGCTCCAAGAATAGAATCATTTAAAATCTTCGCTTGAATATTCTTCATCTTAGTTGTTCACTCTCGACAGAGTGGTCATGGTCAATGGAGAGTTGTCAGCATTTCCTTCTGCCACTTTCGTGATTCTTCTCCATAGGTTCATCTGGTTGCATGATTTTTAAGAAAAATAATGGATCTACCCATTTATTGTCCGACAGTGCACAGTGCCCTAATCACACAAAATGCGGTACCTCCAGAAGTGTCTGCGAGCGTGTGTGAACACACACTTTGGCGATGTTCATCAGCTTAACCGTTCAATCATTCACTTGCACCGATATGGTAGCGTTCGCATCTCATTCTGAAGGAATTGCCTTAATTAAGCTGTATGTTTTTCATACCAGTAGGTAATTTATATTTCGATATTTTGGCCGTACCTACTCGGGGCTACAAAAATGGCCGGACCTTCTGTGTGAATTAAATTTTGCGGAATTTATGAGTTAACGATTTTTCCAAACAACAAATACAACCTAGTGTTCATATTCATGTTCAACCAATCTATGTATAGGTACTAGTGACTCCTAGAGCTGTAGACCTCACGAATCTGTTTTGTAATGGCTGAAATATAGAAGCCTCGCCATTTTGATAATTAAAAAAAAAAGTCATTAAGAAGATTTTATAAAACTCTTAAAAAAATACCTAACAATCAGCAAAAATAAATCTATCCATCAATAAGGCCATCTTCGAAGACACACTACCCCGTCTTATCTCCACGGAACATCGAGCCGAGCAAAACGGTGTCCTGTATGTATAGGTACCTACTAAATTACTATGAAGGAGTTTTTTTACTTGATTAGGTATATACCGAATACCAAAAAGGGTTATAACTTTTTTCCTCGTACGGATGAAGGCTTTTAGTGATTATACCCCAGGGCTTTCGGTGCACTCATGATTTAACACTACTTATACTTAGTCCGACAGTAAGCGTGAAATCATTCGGTGGTATGTTCATAAACAAAAAGTATCGATCGAGAGTTCAATTAAGTACCTAGGCAAGTATTCGTACTACCTATCGAAAAAAACAAAGGAGAAACTAATTTGTGACCCAAACCTGCAGGTGGGTAGTATTTACCCTACAAATAGCTCGGGTCCCGAGCGGCTGTCTGCTGTAAACGCTTTCAGAAAATTACTCCTTCCCAGCTCCCGACCGCCAAACAATGCGAACAATAATAGGTAACTGTTATTTTTTCTATCTGCATTAAGTTCTATAGCCTACCTTATATACTTGTAGCTCTGAATTGAAAACCTCGTAGTTAAGTATACTTCAAAATGACGAGTGAGACGGCACGGTTGGCGCAGTGGTAGAACGGCTGCCTACTGAGCCAGCGGTCTCGGGTTAGAATCGCGGCAAGGGCAAATATTTGTATGGTGAACTCGAATATTTGTGCCTGTATTTATCTATATAAGTAATGTCTAGTACCTATAACACAAGCCTTCTTGAGCTGAATTTGTCTAGATAAGATTTATTAAAAAAAAGTGGCTGACATATGTTTCTCCGATGTGAAGTCCCATATCTCCGTCATTATGGCAAAATATAAAACAACGGAATTGACAGAAAAATTCCAATAATTTTAACCCTCATATTTATGTCCGCCATTTTGGAAAAATCAAAATACTAATTCACCAATCAATGTTCACCAAAAAACATACTTATCAAAATCTACTCAAAGTTTCATGACAATCCGTTGAGAAATGTAGGATCTAGAAGAGAACAGACGGGAATCAGAACATCCAGACATTGTATATACGAAGGAAATCTTAGTGAAGCAGAAACGCTCGCTTCGCTTACTCGGTGAAGTAGTATAGGGATTCAAATATCGGTAGAAGACGTCTGGTATAATAATGAACCATAAATCGTAAAAGAAAACACCTACTTTCTGCCCCATCATTGCCCCACGTCCCATACTAAATCAGTCCCCTCTGGGAGCAGCGATATTAGAATAACAATACACCTATCACCAAAAACCCTCTAATAAATAATGCAAACGGCGACGCCTATTCACTAAATGCTAATACAAACTCACACATTGGCACACACACATAAACAACGCTTGTGGATGCACACATCAAATCAACGTGCCTATCTTAAGGTGGTTGCAGAGATGTCACTTTCATACAAATTGTTTGATCACTACACACTTAGGCGGTTATGGCTTTAGGTTATTAAACATTCTTAAAAAAATCTTTAAGCTATCTTATATTCGCCAATGAAATCAGTTTTGCTATAAATCATACAATTACAAAGTTATTAAAGCTTTAAAACCCGTTGAAATATTGTCCATATATGTAGGTATGTGTGCGTTGCTTTTACACAACATACAAACGTAAGCGCACGTAAAGCTATTCATGAACAGTGCGTTCTGAAATATAATACTACTTAACTTATGATTTAGGATAATACGTTTTAATTGATTTTTCGATATGAATGCATAACAGTTTATTTTTTTAATGATTACAGCTTCCATTCAATATGTAACAAATAATTGGAAACATTTGGTTTTAAAGATACCTACCTATTGTGTTTATTTGCTCATAACAATAAAGTGGAATAGATTTCGAACGCACTAAATCTTGTGAATGAAAAGTGAATTGTGTCAATACTATATTGTCAATTGTGGAAATTCGTTTAAAATTTAATCATGTTTGGTTTGCATTTTTTTCGTTTCGGGAGTTTTTACTTTATGTAGTGTGAATAATGAAACGTGCATATAATAAACATGTGTACTCAGGACATAGTGATCTCTAAATGCGATATCATGGGTCAGAAATTGCGGGGAAAGTATTGTGTTTGTAAATATTACAAATCGAAGCGTCCTGCCGTGAAAGAGGTGTCTCGTGCTATTTTCTTTTTAGGCGAAGACAAGCATGGCGTGATGACAACCGTGTAACCAACCACAAAAACTGAACGCAATCGCTCGCTTTGGGTGATGAAAAAAAAACAAAGCTGTTCATAGTAGGTTCATATAGGTAGTATCTTCTCTCTGACTGAATTGATACCAAGACCTATATACCCATGTTTTTCAATAGGTGTGGGAAACCAAATTGTTTTGGAATTATCGGTTCAGTGACTAAGTTTCCTCCTTGAAGGTTAACTGTAATAACACTAAGTACCCTAACACCCTATAAGATAATCACATAATAGGTACTGCATACAGCGGTTTCCATTGCTGGCATTCTTGTGACGTAATAAATGATTTCTTTACAGATTCAAGGCCAGCTTAGACCTTCATCAAAAGGGATTACTGCAAGATGATTTCCTTCATTGATTTATCAACAACAATAATGACAATTAAAGTTCGTACAGATGAAGGCTTCATCCAAGAAAAGCTGCAGAAACTTATAATTTTCTACAAACCATGCGTGTTGCCGTTGCCTAAAATAATATTACAACGTATACCTGCAAACCACATATGTAAATATAAACCTTCGTTTTCAGGCAGCCGTACTATCCACTAAACAGCACTAAACAGAAAGAAGCCTAAGTAATAGACCTAGTTTTAACGAAAAAATTGAAAATGGCGAAGATCTGGGGGTAAAAAAGAAAAATAATCCACCATTTCGAATTAAAGCGACGTCTACAACTCACACAATCATTAGTATTATAATAAAACTCACACGTAACAAAATTGTTTTATTTTATTTAGTGGGGTTGGTGGTTCTAAAATCCATATATAATAACAAGATATTGTTATATATTTTTATATGGTGCTGCGCTCAGTTAGTAGTAGTTCTAGTAGTTATATATTTTTAGACTGAACTCCATGGAACCACGATCTAGAACCACGAAAATCCCAACCCTAATCAGTACCTACTATTCTTGATGTCGGGTTTTTGTATACCAGGTCAGAGTATAGCAAAAAGGGCCCGATCTTGTCATTAAGTAATAAAAAACAGAGGTATACTTGTGATTTTTTTTTCATCGTAGATTTCTAAGTCCCAGCACAGAATAGATGATAGTACCTACAAGTAGTCCCAGGCTACGTAGCTTGGGACCGCTCTAGTTCTTAAACGGGCAAGTTAATCAAACAACTGTAATTTATAATAGATACTTATTTTAATGTACTCTTTAGTTGTAATCAAAAAAGTAACAAAAATGAGAAAAATATTTTTCAGCAAAATATGTGCCCTAAAATTGGGCCCTTTTTGCTATACCCCAATCTATCATTCAGAAACACTTAGGACAAACTCAATAACATCACAAATCAGAATCACAATATATCAGAAAAGAAACCCAACAAAAATACTTATTTAATTTCACCACATACTTTAAAAATATTGTTTAGGAGTTTCGGGAGAATTAATTTAAATAGCGCAATTATATTATTAGAGATATGTACTTTATTGCCTCTCTCTTACAAGCTTAACAAAAAGTGACTTAAATCTATAACACCTATATCTAATGGACGACGATGTCGTCGAACGGCGCGTTGCTCGTACGTTTGCGTAGGCGCGTTCTTCAACATGCCCCCGCGCGCTGAAGGCTGGTCATTTATGTAGGAGCATCAGCGTTCAGCAGTGGACATATCTTGGAGAATGCCCGTCGCACAATCCCCTGTGCTGTCCTCACATCAGCCACTCGGTTGATACCGTCGGTTCCTGGATGAACGGCGACGATACGTCCCAGCTTCCATTTAAGTGGCGGAAGGTTATCATCCTTCAGAAGAACCAAAGTGTCCAGGGACAAGGAATCTCCGCTGGACTGCCACTTTACGCGTTGCTGGAGATCCGAAATGTACTCCTTGCTCCAACGGGTCCAAAAATGTTGACGGAGCTGTTCTACCCGCTGGAAACGTGTGAGGTAGGTGTATGTGTGGTCTCGATAGTCAGGAGTTGGCAGTGCGACCATGGGGCGCCCAATGAGAAAGTGTCCGGGAGTTAACGGCATGAGATCCTCTGGTTCCGAAGACAGGGCGGTGAGTGGCCGAGAATTTAAAATTGCCTCAATCTTAACTAAAGTTGTATTGAGTTCCTCGTATGTAAGTTTACAATTTCCCAGCACTCTGTTTAAATGATGTTTGATTGACTTCACACCCGCTTCCCACAGACCCCCAAAATGTGGAGCATAGGCTGGCAAAAAATGAAAGTTCGTTTCTTCGTTTGACGCGCTTTCAGCCAATGAGTTGCAATTAGACTTAAGAAATTTAGAGAGTTCATTATATGCACCAACAAACGATGTTCCATTATCCGAATATATATTTGCGGGCTTTCCTCTACGTGACATGAATCTACTAAGGGCCATTAAGTAATTGTTACTTGTAAGGTCACCAACCAACTCTATATGAATGGCCTTGGTAGTGAAACATATGAAAATGGCAACGTACACCTTTACCACCCTACAGCCTCTTCCTTGACGACTAGCCGAGCTGATCGGACCAGCATAGTCAACGCCGACGTTGACGAACACGTGACCTTCGGGAGATAAGCGAGACCTGGGTAAGTTACCCATAAGAGGGCTCAGCACACGACCTTTCATTCGGATACATTGCGTGCACTGCCTACAACAAAACTTAGCCAAATTTCGCCCACCGATTGGCCAGTACCTATCTTTAATTGTGGCTAGCAATAACTGCGGTGGCGCATGCAACAACCGTTTATGCTCGAAAGCGAAAAGAAGCTTCGTAAATCGATGACTGGACTGTATTATGATAGGATGCTTCTTTTCATAAGAGAACTCCGAGTTAACGAGGCGGCCACCAACACGCATGATCGAATTTTCGTCTAAAAAGGGGTTCAAATTTAACACTGGACTACCTTTAGGTAAATTTTGTGCCCTTTGGAGTAATTTATATTCGGGAAAAGATTCAGCTTGTGATATTTTGACCAATAAGTTTAACGCGTCCTTTAACTCGTTATCATTTAAATATGTAGTGGTTATTGGCTTTTTCCTACAAGCTGATATGAAACGTAGCATGTATGCGACTGCGCGTTTTAACCTTGAAAAGTTAGAAAATCTATTGAAATCGATGAAAGGCTCTTGATCTCGAACCTGCGTGGACAATGTGATTTGAGGTTTAATCTCTGGCAAATTTGTGACATCGATTGTGCCTGGATTCGCTGGCCAACTTGAAGCGTCATTTTTTAGAAAACTAGGCCCTAGCCACCACAGGTCGAGAGATTGGACTTCTTCAAAATCGACGCCACGTGAAACATGATCAGAAGGATTCTCAGATGTAGGAACGTGTCGCCAGGAACAGTTGCCTGATATTTCAAGAATCTCGGCTACACGATTTCTTACAAAAGGCTGTAATTTGCTTGGTACGATTTTAAGCCATGCTAACACAATGGTGGAGTCGGTCCAGAACGTTGTATTGCTAACTTCGGCTCGCATTGAACTCATAACTTTCCGATACAGTCGAGCACCTACTAAAGCGCCACACAGCTCGAGCTTCGGAATAGTTACGGGCTTAATGGGAGCTACACGACTTTTTGCAATTAACAGCCGTACAACGACTTCTCCATCACCATTAATACTACGGGCATACACACAAGCGCCGTAAGCGCGCTCTGACGAGTCCGTAAAGACGTGCAGTTCCAAGCGCTCATAGGTCTCACACAAAACTCGTCGAGGCACACGAATAGTGTTAAGGATGGGCAGCTTAGTGACTATGTCAGTCCATTGCTTCAGTAGCTCTGAGGGAAGCTGATCGTGCCAAGACAGTTTATGCAACCAAAGATGTTGCATCAAAATTTTCATTCTGATCACCCAGGGACTTAAAAGGCCCAACGGGTCAAAAATCTGTGCAATTGTAGACAGCACATCTCTCTTCTTTGTTCCGTATAATGTGCCACCCGGTGTAAATTGGTTAACTCTCCGGTAATTAACTCCGTATTTCACGAAAACTGATTAATTACATCGCTGATATTCTCTATCCGGTTCGAAGGACCATGTTTAGGAGTTTCGGGAGAATTAATTTAAATAGCGCAATTATATTATTAGAGATATGTACTTTATTGCCTCTCTCTTACAAGCTTAACAAAAAGTGACTTAAATCTATAACACCTATATCTAATGGACGACGATGTCGTCGAACGGCGCGTTGCTCGTACGTTTGCGTAGGCGCGTTCTTCAACAAATATAGAACTGAAAAGATTTGTAATTTCTTCGTATTATTATTTATTTTGACAATCCAGCCCGTCTAATACAACTAGGCTTCACGGTTCTTGTCGCGAGACATAGCAACGCCCGTCAGTCTCCTACAGTACCGCAAAGAAAGAGATAGATAGGTAATTTTTCTCGCGCGAGAAAGAGTTGCGTGTCACAGTTGTGCTAGAGGTGCATCTTTACTTCATCATCAAAATTCATCCAAGTCAAAATCAAATATCATGCCTGCTTATTTATTCTGCGCTTACTATCAAACTGAAACTGACAGATGATACGCGACCCTTTAATGAATGAATCACCCGCACACACTCACAATTAGTGTCTATTAGTGTGAGTACTTGCTGATTTTTCACAAATTGCTAATACACGGGAGAATAATACAATGTATGACGTGCTACTAATACTACATGAATAAAAGACAAATACGCGGACTCGCCAATACACAAATTTTACTTCAAACTCAAGTAACATACGAAATAATACACAAAAACTACAAATCTTGCTTCCCAGCGCCATCTAGCGTGGAATGTCTAGTTTTGTTTCCTCTGCAACCACCTTAACGTTTTTCGTGTTATGTATTTCGTTTAAGTAAGTAAGAAATTGAAGAGGCATTGTTTTTGGTCTATTATTTTTTATTTTCTAAACATTATCACTATCACACACTAAATATTATACCTACGCTCATTCTGACGTAAATAATACTGATAAAGCCAGGTAATTTCAAAGTCAATCAATAGGTCAATTTATTATATTCCTCAGTCCTCAGTCAAGCAACTTGAGATCCACTATTATTGTATTAACATCCACACTTGAATACTTCTTCTATATACGGGTGTCGCCTGTAATAGGAGCAATAAATTAAAATAGATTCTACTCTTCAAACTGAACAACATTTGTTCAGGAACCTTAAAATAGAATTTTATTATTTCAAACAAATTGAATAGTATTTTCAATGTACGTCGTCCAACATTGACATTCCCTCAACATTGACATAGCTGTCACACTGGGTGTCTATCACTTTATCGAAATTTCTTTCATCGATTTTCATTTCATCGAAAACTATTCCACGAATGTCTTTTCATTTTTTTTTCTATTCACATAATCATCAATTCATCGCTTTTCGAATCATCGACCAACTATTCAACGTAAATTGTTTCGAATTTGTCTCAAATCGCAGCTTAACTATTCATCGAATTTACCTTTCATCGAAACATGATTCACAGATGGCACGTCCCATTTATACAAAAAAATAACCTAAACCTAACCCAACCAGGTCGGATCTAGCCAAGTCGGGTTTCAGGTCATAAAAAAAAAAATAACCTAAACCTAACCCAACCAGGTCGGATCTAGCCAAGTCGGGTTTCAGGTCATAAAAAAAAAATAACCTAAACCTAACCCAACCAGGTCGGATCTAGCCAAGTCGGGTTTCAGGTCATAAAAAAAAATAACCTAAACCTAACCCAACCAAAAAATTATAGTAAAAGCGATTCGATGAACGACTACGTCGATGAACAGATAAAATAATGAAGTGAAATTCGATGAATCGATTCTTGTGTGAAAGGTAATTCGAGCAAATGTACAAGCGATGTAACGAAGTTCGATGAATGATTCCTAAGTTGTAACAAAATTCTGCGAATAGTGTTATGGGAAACGATAATCGATGAAACGTTTTTCGATAAAGTGATGGATTACCGTCACACTACTACTAATATCTGACATTTCGCAATACATTGCTTCTTTGTCTTAACATTATTCTACAAAATATCATTTAATAGGTACACGTTATTTTCAGAAGTTGCTTAACAAAATGTTGTTCAGTTTCAAGGGAACAATCTATCTTTTAATTTATTGTTCCTATTACAGGCCCCACCCTATATATTCTTATTATCATGCTCCGGTATTTTGGGTGCACGAATGATTTAACACTAGATCTATAGTATGCTTATTATTATTTGACGACGCGTTTGGCTCGGTTGGCAGACACCTGCCTACTGAGTCGGCGGTCCTGGGTTCGAATCCCGGCCGGGGCAAATATTTGTGCAAAATATTTGTTCTTGGGTCATGGATGTTATCTATACACGATGATTTTTAATCGGTGATCAGGTTCCAACTTTTCTAACTCAGTAAATGATGGCGGTCACGTTGAAGTCGAAATTACATGAAAACAAACTTTTATTTTTCTTCGATAATTTTTATTTAAAATATCAATTTTGTCTTAAATTCCTTGTCACCCTACTAATCTGTATCTGTAAGCTTACAACCTTTTTAATAATTTAATGGCAATGACAATTTATGAGTAATAACTTGTCATTGTCATTGTCATTGCCTATACAAAGTCGTAGGAAATTTCGTAAAATTTCCCGCCAAAGCGATGGCACTTGACGTAGGTATCGTACTTTTAATAAATTTATGTAGGATGACCGTGTATCTAGTGGTTGTTAGGTTTAATTATGTTTCACCTTTTAATTAAATAAACAGTGAGGTAATTGCATGAGACCTCGCCTATTAGGTTTAATTTTAGCTGGATATTAATATTTTTCTACTCCTGATCACCGATTAAAAATCATCGTGTATATGTATTTATATATTATGTATATCGTCGTCTAGTACCCATAGTACAAGCTTTGCTTAGTTTGGGACTAGGTCGATTTGTGTATGATTGTCCCTTAATATTAATAAAAAAAAAAAAAATATATACTTTCAATACCATTTCAATACTAACATCTTATGTCAACAAGTAACAAAAAAAAATCGTTTCGTGAATAACTTATGGCCCCTATTGCCCAAATTCTACGCGCACACACACACACGCGCGCGCACACACACACACACACACGTTACTTACTTTGTTCGTGTGCGTCTAACGCGACTCTTGCGCAGCGCCACTATGATTGGCTGACGGCGTTAGATGAAATTCGGCTATTTAGTTTACATTTTAAAACCTTAATTTTAACAGCGTATTAGTTGTACTAAATAGACACCTGTAAATTATATTACGATTACACAACGAACGAGATTAGGTTGTCTGCAAGAGATCGCAATTTTGCTATAAAGCTATTTGTTTAGTATGGTTCTAGTTACAAGTTAGTTCCCAAATAATTCCGGCTTGCGGATAAAAAAAACATAATACGAGTAAGTACAGTAAGTACTCTTATTACCAGTGATCGGCACAGCCCGGGCAATAGGGTTGCCACATCGGTCATCGAATGAGCCTATTATCGGGAGAAACAATTTTTTTTTTTGAGATTTTGTGACTGGTCGGGAGAAACAAAAATGGAATCACATTAAAGTAAATATAGGTATTAAAAAGTGGGCAAGTGGGGCTTTGGGTACGGAACCCTGAAAACAAAGTCGTTCACTGCCGATAGATACGGCCACATAAATAAATACTAACAAAAAATAACTATTTTAATTTTATCTATTATCTACAAAAATGTGATAAGGTTATGTATTTATAGTAGGTACTTATGAAAAAATTTGCAGTGGTAGGTATTTCCCAAAGAACAATTGTAATCACTACGTGGTACATATTTCCTTCTAAAATTATAGTTTTATAAAATGAAGTTGTTTTTCGGGAGATTTTTCAGTTTGTCGGGAGTCGGGAGGAGATACAAAAATTCGGCAGAATCCCGCCAAATCCCGACCATCTGGCAACCCTACCGTGTAACACCGCGGGTTTCCTATAGTAATATTAATATGAACATAATTATAATCCCACGATCGTAATTGCAAAAAAAACGTTTAATATAATTATATTAGATTTATATTTCTTACAACCATGTTCGTAGGTTTTTTTTTCGCTGAATACCGCTATGTTGCCGTGCCGATCACTGCTCATTACACTATACACCATTATACTATTGATTACTACTCGCAAAGTGGTCCGAGTCCCGTTGACCAAAGTATTAAACACTCGACACAGTATTTTAGTTTTAAACACTCGACGAGACAGGGCGAGACAAGCATGCTGTCCTTCATTTACTTATAGAGTTCTCATGCTGGTCTCGCCATGTCTCGGCGAGTGTGTACAACCGGCAACTGAAATGTCTCTCCACATTATCATATTTGCCCAAGCACGACAACTACGCATGGTGTAAGCTTGTACGGAACGGCTTATATTTCCCAAATTCTGCGCACACACTCACACAAATTCTGTGTGTGCGTCTAACACAACTCCCGCGCAGCTGCTCTCTGATTGGCTGGCGACGTTAGACGAAATTCGGCAGTTGGTCCGGGAGTGGCTTAGAACAATTTTATTTATATAGTTTAGAACATGATTCTTAGATGGCGGTTTCATGTTTAGTTCTTTCTTTTGTGGGTTACTCGTTCTGTTTTGTTTTACATGGAGCCTTGTAACCTAATAATAAGATTGGCATTAAGAAGGTTGGTAATCGCAAAAGACTAAAATAATGCTTGATTAGATAAATAAAAAGTATCTACTGTCATTTATTATATGGACAACAGATAAATATGTTAAATGTATAATTTTTAAAATGAAGAATTATAATTAAAATAGTAATAAAAATGAAACCTGTAAATAATTTAAATGAATAATAATTTCAATAACTTAAATGAATATTAATAATCTCATTGCATAATAAAGAATTTTGTAAATGAACTTACTTATATACTATTTATGTTAAATAATGAACTGACATGACACAAAATTCGATAATTTTATCAATAAATATCTCAATCACAATCAATTTATTTTCTCTTATAACATGCAAACAAAACACGCACTCCCTTCAAGATTATTCATATTTTTTTTAGGACCGCTTCTTTATAGATTCAATGCAAAATTGGACCTATATCCACTTAGCTATGTTCAATTGAATGTAAGAAAGGGTTACCGTGATTCACTAAAAAAAAAGACCTACGAAGATACTGACAATTAAATAATTAAATGAATAAGGCGTACTTTGCGGAAATACATATTAACTAAAAATAGTAATATTGCGGATCAGCAAAGCAATATTACTATTTTTAGTTTAAACTGAGAATTTACTGACTGTTTTTTTGTAGTTTAGTGTTAAATACAATATATTATATAGATATAGACAAATATTTTAAATTCAATAATGTAATAATATTAGGCTTTCCTTTTGCCTGAAATACAGGGGGAACCCTAGTTCAGGTTATACAAAATTTGAATTTAATTGTGAATTTAGCCGTACATCTTTATATTTTATGTTGAATCAATAAATGTATTTGTATTGTTAAAACGTCAAATTTTGCGGCAGGCAGGCAAAATTTAAACCTAAGGGCGTCTTTTTTATAGAGGACAAATTCAAGTTAAATCTTGGCCTATCTTATAATCTAGATACTTATTTTTACGAGTATTATGCCTGTATGTCGCACTCGCTCACGGGACAATAGGGTCCCAGATTTCGCAGAAGCCCTTTCGAATATTATTGTGTATATCTTATTATTATTAATCTACACTTATTAATAAGAATGGCATTACAGAATCTATTTAATAACTCCCTCTGGCGCTAAACCCCGAGAATACGGCGTAAAATTATTAATATATGTGAGGTAAGTACGTAATTAACGCTAAATACATATAAATGTACTACCGGAAACAATAGCTGAAACAGATCAATCCTGCCTATTAGTAATTCCCGGTACAAAACTAAAACGGAATAAAAAAGGGGCCAAGATCGAAACCAGTGCGAGCCTGAAGGGTTCCGTATTACCTACCACAGATTAATATTATAGTTGTATTACTGCGACGGGCGAGAGTTGTCTGATTCGAATAACTCGAATCCAGTACCCTTACCATGAGTTTACAGTGACCGTTCTCGCTAGCGACTGCGTAACCGATTTGTATGGAGAATTGTAGTTCTACAAAGAAATCGGTAGGGGCACTGTTCTATTTTTCATCATACAAATCGTTTACGCTGTGTCTAGCGAGTACGCGGTTACGTTAATGCCATGATCACACGTACCGAGTAAACGGGCGAGACAGTGCTCTCGGCCGAGTACTCGGTGCGTATAAAAATAGCGCCGAGTGCTCGGCCGAGCGCTCGGACGAACGAAGGGGCGAGACAGTAGCTCGGCTCCCGTTCTATCTACTTGGCCGAGTGTCCACCCTCCCACTACCCCGCACTGTCTCGCTCGCTCACTCGGCCGGTCTGAACGTGCTCTGTCTCGCCACTCGGCGATTTTTTTAGGATCCATCATGTCCGAAAGTCTCAATGGAACTGAATTGACTGTGCTAATTTCAAAACATGTGTAAACAGCTACTCACTTATATCACTGTCTCGGCCGAGAAACATTTTACTGTCTCGCCCGTTTGCTCGGTACGTGTGATCAAGGCATAACTGCTGTGTCAGAGTCAGAACTGACTCAAAGTCACCAACAGGAGCATGCATGGGCGCCGGCAGTAGAGTGCAAGGGGAGAGAAGAGAAATAGGTACCTACAGAGAAATAGGGATGATGGCTGATGTTAAGTTGGTTAAAGGTTTATAGATTTTAATTTTATACCAGACCTTCAATGTTTTGTTGCAGTAGGTACACGGACTGACGGTCCTATGTCCTTTGTTTTGGAGTACTGAGAAGTGCTGTTTGTGTAAGTATCCGAATTCATTTCTGAGTAGAGAAAGCTGCGAGATCAGAAGGACAGTGCAGCATCTTCGAATGCCCAATCACCTAGCGGGACACGGCTGATATCAAGAAACTCTCGACGGATGCAGTTGCATATTTTATAAAAAATTTGGATCTCGTTTTGTCATACTTTTTTAAGGAACCCCGACCAGGCCTAAGCTCCATTGATACTGTGAAGTTAGTTTTTCTAGTTCAGCACAGTACAATTCCGTAAGGACTTAAGTGACACGAAATTCCTACTAACTTACTATCTTTTGTAAAAGTTAAGGAATGGCTACAAAAAGGTGGTAAGCTATATTAGTTCTTATATCTAAGCGGCAAAGGTGTATATTTTCACAGTTCCAGGGAATTCAGCTTGCCCCTTCTTAGTTACCTGAGTTACGGATGAATAGATACTGTTGAGTTAGGACGAGTTCACATTCACATTAATTTATATCAAAAGAAAACTTATCGTACAAAAGGCGGACTTAATGTCACGAGACATTCTCACATTAGGATCACAAATCGATATTACACGAAGGTAGGTATACGCTCAATCTCAAATTCGGGGCATCTAAAATAATGACTTGGCATCTTAATCTTGATCTCTAATTAACTTGGCATCTAAAATAATAACTTGCATCGATGCGCAGGGAATTGATGCAAACTTATTAATTTGCCTGATTATTATATTTGTAGGTTAGGTTAGACTTTATTATTTATATTATGGTTATGGTTAGGTTAGATATTTATTTATATTATGATATATATGTAATTATATCTATATGTATTATATTTTGGAATTACACATATTTTATTATATTAAGACATTAGTCCTTAGTGTATCTGTGCATACTAACTTGTTCGTTTGTCTATCTTCTTGGATATCCCATTATTTTCTCATTTGCTCAAAGGTTAACTGGAAGAGATCCCTTATAGGGATAAGGTCGCCTTTGTACATGTTTTATTTTTATTTTTTGAAGTTTTGTGAATTGTTTTTGTGTACAATAAAGTGATTACATACATACATTATTTTGTTAGTGCCTGGTTAAATACATGCCTTTTTATTTTTGAGAGTCGCACTGTATTTATCAAATTTGCAATGTAAGTAAATAAATTTAAGACACGTAATAGGTATTTATGATTTCAAAAATTATTTTTATATGTTTAGGCTTAATTTAAATTTAGTTGGCCAATGTTATTTAATTTCCTATTTGTAACTTTATAACACATCATTTATAAATAAACTTTCTAATAGATTATCATATTATTATTTTTTACACCATGTTTATAGATTAAGTGCTCTTTTTGTAAATATATAAGTATCTCACATATTTCTGAGCCTATAAAACCTATTTGTGACCTATTTGCGACCTACTTGTGACCTACCTATTTGCGACCTATTTGTGACCTATTTGCGACCTATTTGTAACCTAATATTTATAATGTTAACGCCTCTAATAACCATTATGTGCAATAAAATATTGAGTACATGCTCATATTATAATAAATACCTATACAATATGGATACACCCTAAGCTATTGCGCATGTGTGGGTCTAACTCCGGCGCATCCCAAATTCGAACGTTAGACGGGATCTAACGGGCACTTTTTACCGGTAGGTATTTCTGTATATGGATGTTTTAGTTTTTGTGCTCAAGCAGACCATTTTGTTTTTGTGGCACTTCTTTTTAGGAACAGTTTTAAAATAAGAATTATTTATTTGTAAAACAAACCCAAGATACATAGGCATTTTGTTAATTTCGAAATACTCACAAAATGGTTGAAGGATCTATGTATAGTAAGTACTTACATAAATAATATATTATTCAGATAGGATTATTTATATTATAAGATACAAAGTATATGTGTATACGAAACATTTTTTTATGAAGTTTACTAAAAAATATTCTACTAACGTAAACGAAGAGTAGGCACATTATATCGTCCTCTCATTAGGCCGAAGCGGCTGGAACGATTGTAACCAATTTTGGAACAGAGACAGCTGGATATCTTTTTTTTTTTCCTTCCTTGATGTGACAGTAGACAGTTTTGCCTCCAACTGCAAACCGAAGCCACACTGCACATCAGAAGACCCACAAACCCGCGGAACAGCTGAATATCCAAAGATGGTTATGGTTATATAAGACGATAAAAATACAATAAAAATAAGTAAATTTCAAGCGTTTTTTTATGATACCCAGTCACAAATATTCGAGCTCATCACACAAATATTTGTCCTTACCGGTATTCGAACCCGGGACCGTCGGCTAAGTAGGCAGTTGTTTAACCACTGCGCCAACCGCGTCGTCAAAGTATGTAATGGACTATTAAATAACTCTGAGCGCTAATTAAGATTGAGACTAAATCTTCAAAATTACTAAATAACTTCCTTGTTAGTACTCTATCGCCCATCACAAAAGGACAGCTCTCGTAAATAAACCCGCGGACTTGTTTAAGCGACGTATTTACGTCGGCCGGTCCGGTATTGTGCCGTGCTATATTAAAAAGATGTATCTTACTATAAAACCCATGTAAAGTTACGACCTTTTTAACATGGTACCGGTCCCGTATTGTACTGAAGCCCCGAATTGCACGCACACAGGGACAGGGTGGATTGTTCGAGTAGACGTCTGCTTTTCTTTCTGGACGCTTTCCAAACAAAATGTACTTACGTATTTTTTCCAGAAAATTTATTTTTAGGCTAACTCAGGATCGTTCGTAAATTTGAACGATGATACAAGAAAAGTGTCCCAAAAGTACGTAGTATAATTTTTTTCCGGTGCGTCACGTAGAAATTAAAATAACATTCACACAAAAACGTGACGATCTGGAATGGTAATTTTGGGAAAAGGATTTTACTTGTGTCAGATTTGAATGTACGTATTCTGAGTAAGATAGGTAAGCATAAAAATCTAATCGGCGGATTCAACTCGGATGGGCAGCGTTCGGGAAACTGCGAAGTGTCTTCTCGTCTAACATGCCTCAGTGCTTGAAGACGAAAGTCTTCAACCATAAAAAGCTATTTTCTGAAAAAGTACACATACATATAATACACTTTTATGGGAAATGCTCTTTTTTATTCGATTGTGTATGAAAATATTATATTATTTCTTAACTCGTAATATTTATTTTGTTTGTATTGTGTACCTTATGTGAAAGGTATAATTTGTAAATTTTTACACAATAATTACATTTTTAGATGATTAATTGATGATGTAATGTCTGGCATCATCAAACCGGTCTGATGATAGAGACAGTTGGTGGGATAGGATCTTCAGTCTATTAACGCAAATAAAAAATACAGTCCGCGATAAAAACCCGTTCCAACAGCTTTGTCAAAAAAAGTTGCACATGTTCTATATGTATGTATAGGTACACACGTCTTTTGCCTTTGTAGATATATAGGTATATGCGTCGTATCACCTAACTATTTTTGATAACGTTTTGTTATGGTTTGATCGAGAGTGTTATTTTCTATGGTTCAGAACAATGGAATACATTTAGCCGTTCTAAGATCATCATCATCTCGCAAATCAAATTTTCTACTGGAACCGCGTTTTTGAGAAGAAAAAATAAGCTGCGTTACTTTCCAAGCATAATTAAGCGACTTCAAAAAAAGGAGCCAATAAACGAGGTGGTTCTTCTAATAATAACTGCGACTGTGCCGAAGAAACAATTAATGTACTGAAAATAAACATTCCTATTTCATGACAATATGCTATCCGTTTTTCACAAGGCGCAATGAAAAAATCATTTTTGCTATTATATAAATAACTAAGGGAAATAACAGGCTGTCACATTTGCAAGATTTAACAGCACTTTAGATTGAAAAAAGACAAATGTCAAATAAATCCTTTTTAAAGTATCAAAAAACAAGTCAAGTAAAAAAAAACTTTGTTTTACACCTGTTTTGGATAGTCAAATTAAACGATGAACTGAGATATTTTGTAATCATAGACTAAATATGTATTGACAAATAAAGTATATAATATAACTGTACAATAAATCCATGACTTAATAATTAATAACTCAATTAATACTAAATTCTAAAAATAACAAGGTTCAAAAAACACCGCTCTCTCACTCGGAGCGGGGGTCTTCCCCCTTTTTAAATTTGAAAAAAAAAAACTTCTCCATCGCTCCCTCATTGCTGAGGATCGTGACTCTGCTTCAGCTTGGCAATTGCCTGTCTCCATCGGTTGCGGTCAGCTGCCTGGTGTAGTGCGGCGCTAACTGGTCCGTTGGTCTGCTCAGATATCTGGTC